>JAMLFY010000007.1:25432519-26032519 GCA_030441495.1 Dalbergia oliveri
AGATGGTTATTGATCCTTTCTCTGCGCCTCCTCTCAGCTTCACTGTGACTCTTGGATGCCGCAAGAGCCTTAGCCTCCATGATTTCCTGAGCAGTCATCTTTCCAAGCTCAGCTTGGAGCCCAAAGGGAGCTGAACCAGGTTGAAGGGTATCTGATATGATCCTTAGGTGATCAGAAGAAGGACTCTCATATGCAAACTGCAAAGAAGGAACCCTTCTGTTGAAGAAGCTTGCATAAGGTGAAGGTTGAGGAGGGACAAGAAAAGGGTCATGGTGTTGGTGGTGATCTTACAGGGTTATTGAAAGGGTGGTGAACCTGTGGCATGGACCATGGTGAGACTTGATCAGAAGGGAACATGTTCAGCCCTCTTCCAAAGACATCACTACTGTTTTGTTGTTGTTGTTGTTGTTGTTGCATCATGATTTGTTGTTGAAGTAGTAGCTGCTCTTTGATAGGTGTGGAAGTTGTTGATGGCTTGAGAAGACACACTGCCCTTGATCTTCCTGTTTCATTTCCCTGGTATATGATCTCGTGTGTTTTATATATAATTGGAACTCTATTGAAGAATACAAACTCCAAGGGTTTATATATAGATTAGAGTGAAAAATAAATTAAAGGAAAAAAAATATATTGGAGATTCAAATTATGTAAGAAGCTGAGGTATAGGGGTTTGTATGCATCTACAAATTCTTTCTTCTTTTTTTTTTCTGGTTTGTCTGATGTGACTGAGAAAAGGGGGGATTGGAAGAATAAAAGCTTGGGGAGGTTTTGCTTTACACTTGCACAAGGAATAAAAATGAAAAGGGAATTCAAAGGACAACGTGGGTTAGTGAAAAGTGGGAGAAGGGGAAAAAAGAAAGTGGGACACAAACCTCCTTTTGATGTGTGGTGACTGATTAGCATGGTCTTCTAATTCTGCTTTCTAATTCTATCATGCTGGAGGATCAATCAGTTGCATTCTAATTTGTTTTTTATACACTAATATAGGTTAGCCTCATCTACTCAATTGTTTGTTTATATATCACTTTAGTTTACAGGGTATTTTTGGAAAGAAGGAATTGAATTCTTTTTCCTAATTTAGAAACAATATAATTCAATAAATGAAAATCTAATAAGAATTAAAATTCATCAAAATCATGGAATTAAAATCAGAACAATGGAGGAATTGAATACCAACAAATAAAAATATCAAAATAACCTTATTTAAATATAATATTTTGTTTTTAACTTATATATTAATGAAAAATAAAATAGTAAAAAAATAAAATTTATTATTTTTATATCATTCCAAATTAAGAAATTAAATTCAATTCTTTAATTTACAAATTCATTTCAAACATAAGAATTCAATTTAATTCCATCTTATTAAAGGTTTCCAAACACCTTGTTAAATTTGACTTCAAGATCTTTCTATTGACAAGGGATTTAACATTTATTCCTTCAATTTCAAAATTAATGTTTCTTTCACTTTTTTTTTTAATATATTCATTAATCAATGTATCTAAATGTGAAATACCAAAAAAGTGAAAGAGGCATTTATTTTAAAATTAAATAGAGAGTAATATTCAAGAAAATATATACCTCAATCTTAAATTGAAGAGAGGAATTGAAGACATCTGAATGATTTTATATTTAACAGTACAAATATGAATATTTTTTTGGGATTAAATTGTGAATAATTTATTGAAATGTAATAGGAAATAATAAAAACCGAATTCAAAATTTAAGTTGATATAGAAAGGGAAATGAATGATTTAATATCTAATAAGTTAATAATAAAAGAAAAATGTTTCTTTCTCTTTGTGGGGGTGTGGGCTGTGAAAGAAAAGGCCAAGGGTTTAGATCTTCCTATCTCTTTCACTTGGTAGGTTTATTTTTGATTCCACAAACCTTTGTGCGGAGTAAGGTGATGGCCCTTTTTATCCTTTTACCTTCAACAATTAAAACTTTGCTTTCTCTTTGTGCCTTGTTGGCTTCTTTTTGGTTTCTTTGCCATTTTTTTTTACTTTGTATTTTTTTTATTTTTTATTTTTTGCCCTGTTCTGCTCACCATCACTCCCTGACATGTGTGGAGACTTTTTGAGTGCTGCTAGTCCACTTTCCTTTCCTCTTACGGCAATCTCTCTATCTATATCCTCCTATGTAACTTTCACTTTAAGTGTGCCTGGGGATCTTTTTTTATTTTGAGAATTTCATGAATTTAATTTCGGGAAAGTATAAATATTATGTTATTATATTTTATATTCTTCAAAAGTTAATTTTATAATAATGAAAGTGTAATATAAACTAAAATATCATTAAATAAAATATAAAAATTGAACTTTAGATTAAATTTAAAGTACTCAAACTAAATTAATGTGTTTGAATTGTTGCTTGAAAATTAAAATTTATATTAGTTGTCTACTCGGAGATTCATCTCTTATCTATCAAGTAAGCAAATACTTTGATACATTAAAAAAATAAACAATTTTGCTTAATATAAAGGAATTTTTTTACTTTTATTTAAATCATTGTCTAAAATTCAAAATCATGGTTAAACATAACTGAATCATAATTTTATCAAACATATCACGATAAATTAAATTAAGTTTAGGCATCCTAAGCTTGGGCTTGAGACGTGAAAACTCAACCATATACAATCCAGGCTTGCTATGTCTATTTTGTACAGCACATTTTGTATAGAATAATTAACCGTACACATTTTTGCTAGCTATATCTATGATTGTTTCGAAGTGTATAATGACACTAGATATGTGTAAGGGAGAAAGATTGTCGACACAAGCAGATTGTCGACGACCGACCAAGGACCTAAAAAGACTGATAGTATCATCATGATTAATGGCTTAGCCAAACCTTTTCCTTTCTTTCGCGTTAAGGGTGATCGAAGTATCTTAATTAATTTTTTTATGACAAATTATTATTATTATTATTGTTATTAGACTAAATGTCTAATTTGGTCCCTTGATATATATTAAAGGATAAATTAATCTCTTAATTTAAAATTCCCAAATTGGTTTGTCATATTTCAAAAAGGGAATAAATTCTGTCCTTCTACAATAAAAAAGAACAAATTAATCCCTAGGATATTGGACAGATGATCAATTTGTTCCCTTTTTGAAATATGAGACCAATTTAACATTTTTAAGTTCTAAAGGACTAAATTGTCTTTCAATATATTTTTGAAGGACAAAATTAGATATTTTCTCTTATTATTATTGAAAAAGCTCGTTTTAAGGGATAGTTTCCTTTCTTGATAAAAATATACTCAAAATCAAAACAATTTCCACAATAAATAAAATGGTTAAGTATGTTTTATGCCTAAAATATAAATATAATTTAATTTTGATTTTTTTTTTGTTTTGACCTTAATACTTTTAAAACTATTTAGTTTTAATCTCTATGTTACTTTGTCTTTATTAAATGTTGAGTTAAGTAATGAAATGTCAAGTCATCTAATATTACATAGTAGCAAGTAATCCAACGTGACACATATAATTATGATATGTTATGTAGTATTATTTGTCATTTAAAATTGGATTGCATAACCTTTTATTAGCCAACTTAATATTTAACATAAACAAAAACTAAAAACAGTGAATAACATCAAATAATTTTAGAAATAATTGGAAAAAAATGGAGATCAATTCAAGATTCACACACTGATGTTAAAGATGGATTGAAGATGATACATAGATGAAGTTTCGCGATGAAGAAAACATTTCTTCTATCATCAATTTGGTATATAAGTAACAATGATAGAGTAAATTTTATTGATTAAATTTATTATGAGTAAAATTTAATAAAAGCTTAAATTAAATCTTTAGAATTTTTAGCTACAATAGCTCTATTTTTGCCCCTGATATTTTAGCAATTCTTCGATTTCATCCTAAAAGTATTTTTTTTATTACTTCATTCATAATGTTTTGATAAAGTCTCAATATTATTTTTTGCTAATATCATCAATTTATTAATGAAGATTGTTGACCTAGTACAAACGTGTTTATTTTTATACAATGTAAAAGGTATGTTTTTATATTTGATATTCTAAACTTTAGTGCTTATTGTAGTTAGAAATTGTCTATAAATAAGATGTAGTTCATTTCAATATACATGATTAGATCATATAACAACAACAACAATAATAATAAAATAGAGCTTTTGCATGTATATATAACATAGCATTTACATGAGATAAGGATGAATTCAAAGTCAAATTAGTAGAATTCATTAATAAAATTGAAAGTAATAGCAAATATAGGGATAACATTGAGACTCTATCAAAACATAAACAAAATTGAAAAAAAAATGACAAAAACATTGAAATATTAGTAAAAGGTTAGAAACATAAATAAAACTTTTGCCAAATTTTAGCTATATTTGAATCTCAATATCAAACATAACGTTTTTCTTTTTTTTCTTTTTCCCTTCTTTTGGATGAACAAAAGATTAGGTAAGTTTAGCGCCATATCATCCCATCCAAAACCAATGCATAGCTCCTAAATTTAAAAAACACTTAGAGTGGACATACGATTATCAACTAACAAGATCCTCAATTTTTTTTTTTACGTAAACAAGATCCTCACATTGATGGTGGATAGGAGCCATTTTATTAACAATTGTGTCAAATCTTGCCTAGTATACAATTCTCTGTAAAGGCCAATTTTTATATTAGGTCAGTTTTTAGAATTTAATTTTACCTAATAATAAATTGAGTAATGACGAGTTCAAACTGGATTGAACTAAATCTTCAAACAACATTTGCTGGTTTAAATATTATATATATTTAAGTTATAAAATTTTATAAGTAAAATATAAATTTAAAAGATATTTTGTATTATGTTTTAAAGCAAACCATATGATTAATATAAAAATAATGTTATGTTATGACAAATATACTAACAAAAGTATAAAATCTTATAATATTTTTTATAATTAATTATTGAAAGAATTATTTAATTTTAGTCAAATTTGATCAATCCAAAATATAACTTAATTCCTCAGTCAAATTTTTCCACACCCAACCTAATAAATTTCGGATTAGCGGGCCATGAAGGCTGCTAGCTGTTTCAACATCGGTTTTCCCCGTTATTTTTAGTTATAGTTAATTTAATGTTTTTAACTATATTCTATTATTTATTTCGGGGGAATTTTTTAGCCTTCGGCCTTTTGGCGTTTCCTTTTTCGTTCGTACCTCGGTCAAGCTCTCCCCACGTTCTTCAATACTCTTGCTATGTCCACGCCACCCTTTCTCCAAGACCATGTAATCATTGTGTCTTAAACACACTCCACCATCCACAGTTTCCACTTCTCTCTCTCTCTCCCTCCACTGCCTCTCTCTCTCTCTCTCTCTCTCTCTCTCTCTCTCTCTCTCTCTCTCTCTCTTCTAGATAGCTTCTTCGCATATGTGCCTTGGTTTCAGTTATGAGTAGCTTGGAGCATATATTCATCAGCTCATTTCCCTGTCCTTTTATATAGTTTGTATAGTATATATCATATTAATTATTCACATATTTGATCTCTTTACTAGTATAGTGGAGGGTGTGGTCCATGGTCCATAGATGAAGGACAAACGGGAAAACAAGAGAGGAGAGATATCTAGTGCTAATCGAGATGTCTAGCTTTTGATGTCAAACATTGCAATAAATAGAGAGAAAGTGAGTGAGCGAGCAAGCAAGGCATTGCCTTAATTTTTACGTGGGCATGCAGCACTAATGCCTGACTTTAAGGATAACCCATGCTTAAAGTTTCATCTAAATCAAGTTCGGATCATTGTGAGGCTTTTAACATGATAATTAGCAACTCCTCATATCATATTGCAAGCGAACGAAGATGGAAATCAGACGTTATTAATTATCACATGGATTTGATTTCCATATTTTCCGACCCTTTGATTTTCTCAATTTGAACAAATAATTTACAAAACTAATTTGATTATCACGATGGTTATAATAGTAATTTTCTCCTGCAGAATCGATGTTATGCATATGTCGTTTTTGTTGTTATATATGTGAAAAAGTATATTTGCTTCATCAATTCTGACTAAAAATCCATTTTTTCTTAATAAACGACAGTAAATAATGCAGTTCAATAACCATATATGAGCTTCTTAATTGGCAACTACTTCCTTTCTTTGTTGTAATTTTTCATTGTTTCACCTACTAGTGGACGCAATTGATGACTCAGAGTCAGGAGACACAGCCAATAACGTGATTTTATGACCTAAAACTATACTATTATGCCTGTTAATTAGACAAAGCCAAAAGATCATCGCCTAAATTTATTGTGAAAAGAAAGAATACATAAATATGTCACTTTGGTATTGGTTGGTAAGATATTGTCCACTAGATTGTTAGAACTTGCTGAAAAGGCCACACAATCAACACGAGGGAATAATGGATGTTTCCATCTACTTTTTGACGAATGGCACAGATTTTCAAGCTCTGTCTAGATCTCTTATATTCTAGCTTCACCACACCTTGTACCTCTTCAATTATATGTAACAAAATTAGTTAATTGAAAAACTTAAAAGTGAAAATAGCTTTAATAACTCAATAATATTAGTATTTTTTTTTTTTTTGGCTTTTGAAATTTCAACCGTCTCCAGCTTCTTTCAGAGAGGACTCACTGCCATTTCTTGCAGCAGGAGACGTGGTTGTTGCTCGCTGGTTGGTCCAAAAGAAGTTCATGATATTGGTTTCTGTTTCAATCTTTTTATGACAAATGCATGGCAAAAAACGAGCCGGGTCATTAAGTAGTCCTGGCTTAAAAGGCAAGTCTTAGATCTCTTCAAAGGCAAAGCCTCGATTTCATAAGCATTTTGGCTATCAAAAGTAAAACAAAAATCATTAAGCCTATACACCTTTCATTCCCTATTCAACGTTATAATTGTTGAGTTTCTAGAGATAATGGATGACTAAATTTTCATAATGTATATTTTTCGTTTTGAAATAATGTTCTGAATTTTAGAATCCAGTAATTTTTGTTAAAAATTGTTTGTATTTGCCTTAGTACTTGATTAGAAACAAACAATTTTAGAACAGACTGAATTTCATTAGTTGATTTATTTATTGACTTTTTTTTGGTTGTATGGTTAATTTAAACATTAGTTGTGAATTTCTTTGGAACTGTTTGGCATACTGAATAAGGTATGACATGGTAAGTCAATACAATATATAATGATTTTAGCCTTATTTGATGCGAGCAATATTGTATAATATTATCCATTAAACTTCTCTCACATGTTAAAATAATTGATTACTTAATCAAGTTAGAGAGGTAGGATATATAACGTCCAATTAACTTTTAATATATAAGGCTTATTTTCCTTATAATTAAATAATAAATTATAATTATTAAATAAGTAATAATAAGCAAAATAAAACAATATAATAAATATTTTAAATAAATAATGGTTAAATAATATATAAAGTAGTACTAAAGACTTAAATAAATAATAAATAATGTTCAATATAAAAATAAATTATAAATTATAAAATAGTAAAATAAATAATAAATAATATGTGATATATTAAAGTAAAGATTAATGATAAAAATATTTTTATTAAATTTAGTTTAAATAAGTGTGATAAAGTATAAAAAAATATCAAATTATATAAAAGAGAGTATTTTTGCATTCTTATAATTTATTGAAATGATGAACAGTTACAAATATTAAAAATATTAATATAAATTTAAATTTTAAATAAAATTATATATTTTTTAAATTATATTTAAATAATAAATTAAAATTATCATGTATTTTTTATTTAATATTTATTTATTATTAAAGTTATTTATAAATAAATTATAATATTATATATTTTAAAATTATATTTAAATAATTAATAAAAATATTATTTTATTTTTATTTAATATTTATGTATAGTTAAAATTATCTATAAATAAATGATAATATTATATAATATAAAATATAATATCTTATATAACTTTTACCAAACATTGTATAGTATTCTATATATGAAGCACGAACGTATCATTTGGATTTTATATTAATGTTTGACAAATGTCCATCTCAAATTTTACATGACACACTAATGACACATATTTATATATATTTAATTTAAAATTTATTTATTTTACTCTAGCATAGAAGAAAACACAATATTAATAAGATTATAAGAATGAAATAATATATAAATTAAATTTTTTAGTTAATAGAGAAAATAAGATATGAGTAAAGTTTATATAAATAATATTTTAAATAATTTATCATTTTCTTTACATTTTTCTTTATATATTTACCTGTTTATATCCTATGTAGTTTTTAACTATGGGTATCCCATTTCATGTCTAATGTAATATTCATATCCATGTTAGTGTTAATGTTTTATAGATAGTATTAAAATTTCATTAAATTGTATACTATTAGACTATATCCTATAAATTTCATACTATCATATCATATCTATTAAGAATGTCAAATGGGCCTTATATATGCATCGTATGATAATTCCATGAGTACTATTTGTTTATAGTAATGGTAGACAACTATAGATTTAACATATGTAAAATCATTTAAATAAATGGAAAATTTAATTATATAAATAGTGAATAATCTATTTATAAAAATAAAAAATATATGAGATAGTAAAAAAAATTATGGATTTTAATTGCATAAGTGATAAATATAAAAAAAATTTATAATGTATTATCAGTTTATCTTATCACATTTACTATAGATGTAATTAAAACTTCTCCATTATTTACACATTGATCCCAACTATCGAGAAATATCTTTTATTTTTGAACATCCAAAGAAATGTCTACAAAAAACTTATCTACAAATAACATTTTGTTTTTAGTTCTATAGAAAGATAGATTTTTCAATGCTTTATATGTTCATCCGATAGTTGACTTTTCGATTAGCTTTGACATCGTTATCTTACTTGATGTGCTTCTTATATAGTTTTCCTCTTCTTTAGCATTCTAACTCTTCATAAACTAAACATATATCTTAAGGGAGGCTTGATGATTGATTTTAAAAATAGTTTTCTATTTTCATTTGTTTTTTTTATTTTTAGAAAATTGTGAAAAAAATAGTAAAAATTAAGAAAATTAGTCTTTAATTTTCATTATTTCATTATTTTTTTTACAAAATATTAAAAAATAAAAAAAAAACCGAAAAAAAAATGAAAGCAAAAACTAAACAGGCCCAAATTTTCACTTAAGGGTTTCTATATTGGTAAATTATAACTCTACCGTAAATCCTCAATAATAGATTATAAACACTTTGAAGAATAAATGCCCCTTTTTAAAATGAAAAACAATATTATAAAAAGGCCAGAGAACTTATGTTTAACAATATTTTAAAAACATCTAATAATAAATTTTATGTCCATGTCAATATTTTACAATTTTTTATAATTTTTTTCTTTCAAGGACAAATGAACTATTAAGATCTTTATAATTATATCAGAGTTGAAATATTGATGACTTTAGTTTCAGCAGCTAAAGTTTGGTTATTGTGTATTTTGCATAAAATATTCATAGCGGCTAAACTTGCATTCGGGCATTTTCTTTTCAAATTTTTTTTCCATTCACCTCTAGGTTCGCAATTTGGGAAAAAGATAACAAACATTACAGCATAAGTAACCGAAGGTCATAAAATCTAACATTTTAATTGCAAGTACACATAACCATATTACTATGTCTCCTCTCACGCATCATTTCACTATTTCTTTTGGGAAAGAGGGTTATCTTTTTCTTAATAAGGTCTGTCACTAGGCACTGTTTTCTTTTCTTTCTGCAATGTTACTATTAACATGCTTCAGCATGGAAACCCCCCCCCCTCCTCTCTTCTTCTTTAAGCTTTTTATTTCACTTAATTATATAATACATTTTTTTTTTCTGTAGGGCATGGAAGCTTAAAGAGAAAGGGTACTTGTTTTCTAGGGCACTTTAGTGGTCACACGCATGTCTGCTTCGGTCCCATTCTTCATAGCTTTTTCATTTCCTATCTTTTTATATACAATTTGCCTTTTAGGCAAATGTACATTTTTTTTAGTCCTTCGTATAATTTTTTAATATAGTGTTAGGAATTTAAGTTTAGAAGAACCCTATTCAAACATTTGATGATAGCTGCACCACCACTACCAATACCATAATCCACGACAAGCCCCTTTGAGTGGAGCTTATGATGACATCAGTCCCACCTCGTCATGACGTGTGCTCATATTCAATCTCAGTGCCTGTGGCTTCTGCACTTATTTTGCTCTAGCATTCACAACACCAACTCAAGGAGACTTTGGCTTTTGATTAATGAGTGGCCTTTGGATTATTTTCTGGCTTTGCTACCAACACAAGCTTCATGCATTTTCATTTCCTATCATGAACAAGACTCAGGGGAATAATTAACATATTCAAAGCAAGGCATATTCCCAAGGAAGTTATGCATTTTGTTTGCAGTATATATTTTATACTGGGTTTAATTACTTAAGAATTGAATATGTATGGTTTCTGCTGGTTAATCACCCGAAGAAGTATATATCTAAGTGTATATTATGCAAAATTGGAATTCTTAGGTTAGTTTTCAATCCTAGACTATTTTCTCAAAAGCTTAAAGATAGGTATAGATACATGAGTGATTTTATATCTAATACACTATTAACACGATGCCTCTTTTTGAGCTTGGAATGCTAATAATTTATCATTGTGAGGAATAATAAGGATAAAATCTTTAACCACTTAGTCATAGGGACTTGATATATACTATACCATAAAACTATCTCTCAGAGAAATTTAAGCTTGGGTAGAGGCATATAAATAATGCTTCAGCTGTTTAAAAAGTTTTACCTATACTAAAGTCAATATCACATAGTGAGTGCTTGATAGGAGATGTAGTTTGAGGACACTACATTTAGAATTGAGTGGGTTTAACTCAACTCCAAAAGCTAACTCATGAGAAGAGGATATGTTCAAACTCTTATAAAGAATATCTATGCTATATGCTTAAACAATATGGGACCCTAATAACATGTGTTGATTTCTCGTTAATGCTAATATCCCTATGCTACAAATTGGTGATTAGGGGCAATCGATTGCCTTACAACAAAAAAGGAAAAATAGTGGAAGAAGATTAGAGTGCGAATAAGACTACACTTTGACATGCACGTATGATGATGGTTGCTCTATATATGTGATTACATATCTATTTGTTTAATTTATTTTCTAGCCTGGGAAATGATTAGGGTGTTTGATAGCAATAAAAATTACTTAAAGAATGAAATAAAATTAGCAAGCATTGAGACATGCATGTATTTATGATGATGGCTTGCTATCTCTGATTATGTCATGTTTATTTATTTGTATCAAGTACATTCTAATCTCACTTGAGATTAATTAATCTAGCGTGAAGTAGCTTTGTCGAGTACAAAAACAGGTAATGATGGTAAAGCTAGCTTGCTTTACTGTTATTCTTTACTTCCTTTTCCAAAAAATAATAAATTATCGTATGATCCATAATCAAGCATGTGACAAGTGAATTTGAGTAGTGCTGTTTATATAATATCTACACCCAATTAGCTACTATTGAAAAAGTGTTTGTATTTGAGATTAGTAATATTATTTAAGTGGCAACTGGTTCTATCTATGATTCTTTATTTACAAACTCAGCAGGACATATTTTTAATTTATACATTATTTAGATGGTGTTTGGTATAATATATTTGGTATGATAGTATAAATTAATATTATATGTTATGTCACTATCTATTGTTTGGTATAGATAATGTATTGCATAACTTTATATATCATAATCTCTTTATATATCAAATGCTATATAACTCAATATAGTATGAGGAGATTGTATTAGGCTTATTAGTTTTTAACATATAAGATCATTTTTTAAAATGTGTTATTAAAATAAAATAATTCTTAAATAAATTATAATAAAATAAATACAAATAATATATAATATTAGTTTAGTTATATATAATAAAAATAAATATAATTGATAAACAATAAATAAAATAAAATAATAAATATTTAATAACAAATAAATATTTTAAATTAATAATATATAATATAAAATTATAAATTATCAACTAATAAAATATATAAATAAATAATAAATAATATGTAATATATAAAAGTAAGCATCAATAACTTAAATTTAAATAATTATGATTAAAAATATAAAATATATAAAATATTATTTTTTATTCATATATATTATTGAAATAATAAACAATTATAAAATATTGAAATAAATAATAAAATTTAATAAAAATTCCTATTTTACTATTATTTGATTTTATTTAATATTTAACTAAGATATTAGAATCATTTATAAATAAATAGTATGATATTACTGAATATAAAATGAATATTTATGTAGTATTACACCAAACATTATATAATATTAAAATTTTATTAGGCCTTATACTATCAGTTATCCTATCAGATTTTATATTATCAGCACTTAGATATTATTTTAGACATTTGATAAATTGAATTAGAAAGAGATAAAATCAAAGTTTTGAAACAATTCCAAGTGTTTCTAATTATTAATTATTATCTGTCATGAATCAATTATTTCAAAAACTTAATTTTTAAATAGAGGCACATATAAAAATATGATGATACTATGTTATAAAATATTTATTCGCAAATGTACCCTAAATGATATTGAAGATTGAACTCTGATACATCGCTATTCAACTAACATAGCCCGGCCTGAACACAAATATTAGGTAGCATTATAGAACAAGTTGCTTGTTAGGTGATACGGAAGGTAATTGCAGTGGGAAATGAGGTGGCAGTACTTTCGTGAGACAATTGGGCTGCATATATAGCAGACTGAGACTATATGCATAGATTGAAAATCCTTGGAGATAAGTATGGTGTATGTATATATATTAATCAAATTGCATTCTCTCTTTTGTGTTTCATATCAACGATAGACATGTAGCCTTACAAACCAATATTGTTTGTGGAGGAATCTTCAGCCGTTTAATTTTGATGTTATCTCTGCCACTAACCAAACATGAAAAGGATAATAGAGGACGTACGACACAACATATATTCCACTTGATATATTTATGCCATAATATCAATGAGCCAAAAACAAAAATGCCACTGTTTATTTTTTATATATAAAGAGAGCCTCGCTCCAAGGAGTAATTGTGTTAGGTGTGTGTGGATAAATATTCATATATATATATATAGCAGCACTTTGCATCTGCAGTATAGTTTGATATTCTTTTTAATTTGAAGTGAGACTTGACACACAGCTTTTTCATTGTCTTATTTGTTGGAAGGAATATATATGAGAAGATTTGGCTAATTGGGATAAGGTAAGAAGTTGAAAATTGAGGCTTAAACAAACCTGAAGGTTTTTTTTCTAAGCTAATAAATTGATGTTAAAATAAGTAATTAAATAAAATGGTAATGATATGCCTAAGTGGAGCTTCTACTACATGCTTGTTTTCCTAGAGGCATGTGTTTATGATCATAGCTTAGTGCAGGCCAGTTCCTGTTTGTCCCCCTAAACCCTCAATTTGAATTGTGATTATATGTGGTCGATGGAATTGAAACTATAAGCAGGCTTGCATCATTCTCATTTTCTCTGCCAGTAGATACTTTTGATTTCTCTATATTCATGATTTTAACCATGGTCAGTGAAGTCTCTATCAGTTCACTTTGTATCTTAAATTGAATTGATGACTGATGAGCCTGTTAGGAGCATTAGCTAGTTGAGTTAGTTACGTTATGGTGAGATTATAACCATTTTGTAACAAGCTCTCTAGTTAGTTAGCAACCTGTTAGTAACCTCACCCAACCATATATTCAGGAACTGATGTATGTTGCTGAAAATAGAATGATAGAATACACTTTACTCTCTCTTTCTGAGCTCTCTTTTTCGTCCCCAATCTCTCTCGCGTGAATATATGGAATATTTCACAGCCATGAGCCTCGGTCTTCATAGTTACTTGCTACTTTATGTGCGTCTATATTAAGAGCATTGTTAACTTGTTATCTGCATATATATATTGCTTTCTAATTAATAAACATAGTCTACATCTAGAGATAAAGAGAAAACAAAAAGTTATACAATATAAAAAGAGAAAAAATATAATATAAAAGGGTGTCAAATTAAATATGTCTATCAGAAACCGATGTGCAAATCAACTTTCTCCTGTATGAAATTAAGTATTATAATTGGGATGATGCCTCAACTGATTTTTTTACTTGCTTGCACATGTTGAATTTGACAAGCATTATTTGTTTTAGCTTTAGATTTTTTTTTTTCCAATTTGAATTATTAGTATCAAAATTCACTGGATTTGGATTAATTTGGTTTAAGTCAATTTAATATAACTGTTGTAAGCGCTTTTTTTTTTTTTATATATATATGCAAAACTCTAATATAAGATTTTAATTTGTTTAAAAAGAATAAATGTCTAATTATTTGATGAACCAACTAAGTATGGTCATTTAGTGTCTAGAAAACTTTGAAATGGTAAGATATAAAATTATATACGTGTCTCTACTTATTAACTTAAAATTTTAAAAGAAATTATCTAAGTTATGACATGATATAATTAGTGGTTTGATTGTTGTTATAAAAAATATTCACACTTAATTGTAGGGATGATTTAAGACAGAAACAAGCAATACATGAATTTTTTTTTTAAGTTTCTTTGAAATCACAATTTAGTTAAATTCAATTCATTTACAGTGTATTATCATTAAGAAATGATCCAAACACACATAAATTCATTAAACATACAACACCAGATTCCAGGTCAAGCTGTTCCACTTCCTCATTTATGGTTTACAAGAAGATCAATCTAATATGGGGCAATGCTAATCATCATGTAACAAGAAAGTAAAATATCATATCCACAAGTTCTCATTGGATGATCAGTTTCGTCCAGTTTCAATATATATAAATAGTTATCGAGGGTTCCACTGAAGAAGCAATGTGGTCCCAAAAATAGAATGAAAAACCGCGTGTAGCATATATATTCAGTATGTGTAGCTAAAATAATATCTAATATGTATGATATGTCTGTCTTAAAACACAAATACCTTTATACAATCAAGGAATGTTCACTATAACACGTGAAAGTTTATCAGTATATATATATATATATATATATATATATATATATTAGGGCTATTGGCTTGAATCAAGTTATGAGCATCCATATATATCTCATACATGCGCACATCGTTTTTGCTTCTAATTAATTAAATAGCAAACCACTTTGTTGAATAAAAAATTCCTAAGTTGTTTTCACTTTCTGCTCTTTCATACATAGGCTTAGACTAATGAGTCAATTCAAACATATGGAACTTTCAATAGATTTTGAAAACTGCTTAAGCACCACAACTCATTGAAAAAGTTTGTCTAACAGTGAAGCAGTCGCTGCAATCATTTCAGAGCAGAAATAACTCCACTACCAAACTTTCATAAGATTGCTCGTGCATATAATATATGAATGGAAAGCATACAAATACAATTTTCAAAATTGAGAAGACAAGATGCATTGAATCTTTCCCTCACACTCAGGTTGGGAATATCCAATTGATCTCCTCCAATTGATTGAGCTAATATTTCTATGCACCACATCAACATTACCTAGAGTTAGTCCCCTTTGTGAGAACTCTCACAAATATTAGGAAGCTAATCAAGGGTAAACTTGTCGACATACTGCTATAAACAAAGCCTTATCTAACACGTTGGTCATTATGACTGTCCATGCATGTAATTCCTATACAACTACTACACAAGGTGGTAAACAAGACCCTCTTTGTTTGGATTTTTTCAAATGTCAGCTGGCGCTTTTAGGCAAAGATAACTATGTGAAACTTTGCACAAAAGTGCCTAGGAAATTAAATTGGGATTATTTGGGTTCCAAAACTAACATGCTATAAGTTGTGCACCTTTTCAGTCTAGAATTTGTCACCCAAATCAATTAGCTTGTGTATTTAAAGGGGAAAAGCTTCCTCAATTTGTATGAAAGCTTCAATTGCTAGGAATTAGCTCTCCACTCTCTAATTTTCATGCCAATTTGATCACACTAGCTATGGACTTCAACAGATGTTTCCCTCCTGCTTGCATTGATCAACTAACATGTCTCATATCATACTCCATTACTTAAACGAGTTTAAATTTTATCTATTTTAAAAGGTAAAATTTTAATACTACCATTTTAAACATAATGTTTAAAAGCATTTAACTATCAAAATTATTTATGAAGTTAAATACTTTAATTTTAAGTATACATATAACATTAATATTTTTCTTGGGTAATTCAAGGGTGATATTGCTGCAATGTTATGTTACCTTTATTCGTTAATAATAATCATAGTGAGATCCTGTTTATTTTGGTACAATTGAAAAACTAATGTATCTAGATTTTCAATATACCAAAATGACACAATATTCCATCACGACTTATTAAGGAATGGAGGAAGTATTTGTTTTGTTTTGCATCTTGGTCCTCTTTTTGACAACACAAACTTCTTTACATTACCCTTGCACCTAAATCTTATTAATATAATATGATATTAATTGATTAAATAATAGTATAAAAATATTTACAATAATAACATTTAAAAGTTAAGCCCTTCTTTAGACTAAGAGTGCAAACAGTTATATTAAAGATATGTTTAGTTAGAGTCAAAATTGAGTGAATTTTTCATAATTAAGTTTTATGTGTAATTTTACACATAAAATTTAATTAAAAAAAATCTTATTCTCAATTTTATCTCTTAATAAAAAACACTATGAAATCTTATACTTCTCTGCATTCTCTCATGCAACATGCAACTAAGACTGCTTTTTTTTTTTTTCCATGATAAGACCTCTTTTTTGTCATGGAACTAGGTCCTCACATTGCCCATTGTTAATTTTGGGGCTCCTTTGAATTTGAAAGCTCTCACTTGGAATGTTTTCATGAAAAGGGAACCTCTAATTTGGTTTTGGTCAGGGTCTGAAGACCTCTTGCCTTTCCCTCTTGTATTTTTGGTCAGGCTTGCCTTTCCATTTCATCATAAAGCACAGAATGAAACTTGGGCTTGCTTTACAGCCAAAAAACCAGGGCTTTGTAAAGTACACAGACCATCGGTATCTTGTCCGGATGATTATTGGGTCCAATCTTAGTCCATTTGAAGAGATTTCCCTTCTTCGACCAAAAAGGAAGAAGAGAGATTATTTATTCTGACCAAATAATGTAATTACCATAAGGTTGTGCGGCTTCTTAAATTTAACCACAGCAAGAAAAAAAAAATACATTAAGTATAAAACGAAATTCATAAAAAAAAAGTTCACAATCCAAGATATCAAAATTGATCTCTTAATTTATTGCATTAGATTTTTTTAATTCTTTTTTTTTATATATATATACATTAGATTTGATTTGAACACATTTTATAATTTATTAAAAGTAAAATTATCACATCTCGTATCATATGGCGAAGAGTCTCCTTGTCAAATCGGTGCTTCACCGATTCCAATAAAATTCACAGCAATTGTTAGAATGCAGAGGCAGCAACTATAAATCTAGAACCCACTGCATTAGAACTCTAATCCGGATCGATGCGATGGTCGAACACTACAACAAGTACGAATCTCTCTCTCTCTCTGTGGTTCATCACGTGCATCCATCAAAAATCAAAAAGCGATTTCGGAACCGCGTTTCGTAATCAAAATGCCTTTATTTTTTCGGGTTATGATTTGATTGGAGAGTGAAATTTTTGGTTTGCGTAGGTTGGTTAAACTAGTGGCAAGGGCTTTCTACGACGATCTAACGAGCAAAGGCGATAATCAGCTCAAAATCGGAAGGAGCGATAACCGAGGAAGCGCCGTTGTGGTCCTCGATGCTCTAACCAGGTTCCGATTTTTCTGATTCTCCAATCAGAATTTTCCGACACGTGGCATTTTATGCAAATTGCAAAGGAACCAAAATCAATAACTGAAGGAACAAAAATGACAAAAAAAGGGTTTCGATTTTTAATTGGAATTTGAGAGAATGAATGGAGAAAATAAATGAATGTGAATTTAGCTAATGCTGAAAGATGATTGATTGGAATGTGGGGTGCATAACTTAATTATGTAGGCTAATGAGTGTAACTAACTATCAACTAATCTCTAACTGAATAAACTAACTGTAACTAATTTTAACTGTAGTGTAACAGTTAGTTTGCCTGGACCAGTGGACATTGAAAGTGTGGATTTGATTTTGAGGTTTGAGCTTTAATAGGGTGGTGATTGGTGAAGGAATGAGAAGAATGATATTGGTTGAACTTGACTATGCATAGTTGGAAAATAGCAGGTGCATTTGTTTAGTTTTTGTTGGGGTTTTAATTGAATTGGTCTGTTGTCTATTTTGTGCAGACGGCAATGGGTTAGAGAAGAAGACTTGGCCAAGGACCTCAAATTGCATACGAAACAGCTTCGTCGGACTTGCGGTTCTTTGAAGAAGAGAAGATAATTACGCGAATCATAGGAGAGAGGTAATTGTTTGGTTTTGTCCATGTATGGCTTTGCTGTGATTTTTTGAAATTGTCTTGGCTTATGAGTGTTAGCCAATCAAATGGGCATAAGTGCTGTTTTGTTGTCTCTATTCTGTTTTAAATTCAAATGTTGCATAACTAGTTATTTAGTGGTTCTGATTTATAATTTTCATCTGTTGATTTTTTTTTATTTAAATTATTATTCGCCATGGTGAGATTTGCATGTATGAGAGTTTTGAGTAAATATATAGAGTCATGTTATCATGTTCTTGTTCTCTTCATCCTTTACATATTGTCTGATTTTACAACAGACAGCAAAAGGTGCCAAAATTTATAGTGCTGCTGTAGCTGCTACAGCTGATGGTCAAAAGACAGCAAAAGAGGGAGAAGAAAAGGTCAAGCTGCACACACACTCTTACTGTTGTCTAGATTATGCGCAGGTCCATCTCTTCTCAATGATTCTTCTATAAATTTAGCTTTAACAAAATGATATTTGGGTGTTCTATTGCACAGAGAAGGAGAACTCATTGTTTTTTGTGCTGGAAAAATAATTGTTGCTGCCTGTTCTCCTGACAAATTTTTTAAATCAATATAACCAATTTCTGGGTCCTCCATATGCTGAAGCTTTTGCATTGAATTTCGGTGCAGATATATGATGTGGTCAGGTACAGAATTCATCGCATGAAACATAAGCTGAAGGATGAATTGGAGAACAAAAACACAGTTCAGGAATATATATGTCCAACCTGTGGGAAAAGGTTTCAGTTATTCATTGTAGTATCAATATAGCAAGTTGTCATAGTTATTCATGTTGATGTATTTCCATTCCATAATACTGTGGATTTGAATTATTTTAGATACAATGCTTTAGATGCCCTTCGGTTAATATCTTTTGAAGATGAGGACTTCCATTGTGAAAATTGTAATGGAAAACTTGAGGTTGAAAGTGATAAGATAGCTGCTCAAGAAGGAGGAGATGGAGATGATAATGCAAGACGACGACGTGAAAAGTTAAAGGACATGCTTCAAAAGATGGAGGTTCTCTATTTTTTGGGTTCACCTGATGGATCACATCACTTTATTTAGATTTGTCATTCTTGATGATAATTAATGCTTGCCAGAAATGAGGAGCTTTATAAATAATGTAGTGTTCTAGCAAGTAGTGTTTGTTTCACTGTGTTTCACGGGGTTTGGTCATGCATTTATGGATTAAACAAGCTGAGAGGAACTTCTGTAAAACCATTAGAATTTATCATACATAGATCTTCTTTAGTGCCAACTAGTTTGAATTCAAATCATATCAAGTGATAATCTTTGAGGAGAATGATTCATAGATATCTCCTTAGTATTTATACTGCTATCAATTTGATGAAACAATTTGAATTATCATAGGCAGCTGCTTGAGCACCATTTAGTTTGGTATTCTATCCGTCTCCATTAGTTTGATTATCGATTTTCACACTCAATTCTTGTTTGCCCCTCTCTCTCTCCTCCCCTCCATGATTGCATTTATCCCTCTCCAACAACTGAATGCTCTTGACACTCCCATTTCCATGCTGCCATGTAGTCAGGCTATTACGTGAGAGCCCCTTTTGCCTATTTCCCTTTGGCAGCTCACTCTTGCTGATTTGGGCCATAGCCAACCCACATTCCCCATATTTCTTTTCATGTGAACTTTAGTTGTTTGAGGATATTTATTAAAACGTCTTATAGGTTTTAAGTTTATCAACCTATCTATGTACCCACGTGATTGCTAAATGATAGCCACCGCCAAAGATAGAGACAATTTCTTTCCCTTTTGTTTTTAGCAAAAAAAAAAAAAAACCTGATGCTATTTGCAATGGGGAAATTACTGACTATATCAAAGTAGGAGAAGACCAAGAAAAAAGAAGGAACCAGGAGATAGCATCCCTGTTTTCATTCTCCTGCGTTGGTCCATCCCTAATTAGGAGAATTTCTGCCTGTTTAAGCTTAAACACATTGTTGTGGTGCCCGGAATTTAGTGGACTGCTTGGTGTTGCTGCCCCTATGTATAGTCCACCTTAGAAATGGCCTAAGCCGGGTACATTTTGGAGCTAAACTTGGCAGACTTGCAAGTGTACTGGATGTCGACGACTTTATAAGTTTTGACCAGTAGTTTTACTCCATCTGACTGTATATGTTTAGCCGATTTTGTTGGGGTGAGTACTGAGCAGAGACATAAACTCAGTTCAGTTTATGAGTCTAATCACAATTTTGACAACCATGCTTTTAAGATTGAACTTTTATTTTGCTCTTTGAAATTGTATGTGTACTTCACTTTGATCTCTAAAATTAAAAAATTAACAATTTTGTCCTTGAAGATGCAAAATGTGATTCAAGTTGGTCCCTAGAGTGATGTTTGCAAGGACTAACTTAAACCACTAAAAAAACTAATTTGAATTATTCTTTTAACTTCATGTACTAAATTGACAATTTCTTAATTTTAAGGACTAAAGTGGAGTACAAATATAATTTTTGGAACCAAAATGAACTTTTATTCTTGCTTTAAGCTTTAATCTTGTTTGAATTTCATGATATGTGTTAGATTTCATGTAGCCTTTATTTTTTGTTGCTGCTTGTCCACATTTAAATTTGCATGTGATGACTGATGTAGTTCTTGTGTAAATGCAGGTACAGCTCAAGCCTTTAATGGACCAACTCAGTCGGGTAAAAGATTTGCCTGTCCCAGAATTTGGCAGTCTTCAAGCATGGGAAGCCCGGGCTAGTGCTGCTGGGCGTGCAGCCAATGGAGATATCAATGCTGATAAAATATCTCAGCTGGGTTATGATGGAGCATCAATCCCTTACAGTGGAGATACTAAGGTAATATTCTCCTGTTTTATGGGAGTTGATATTTCTGGCAGGCAGAGAGACTGGGCAGCCATGATGTTTTTTTTTTTTTCCTCTTTCTGCTTTTCAATTATGTTGTTGTATTCTCCCCCCCCCCCCCCTTTTATGGAGGATATCTCTTATCTTCTTTAAGTTGTACTTTCACTTTTCTCTCTAATGATATTCTTTTTCTATCAAATAAAAGGTTCTCCTAATTTTAGTTTGAGCAATATAATTTTTCTTTGCACTTGGTGGTCAATGCTACCTATATATTTTATCAATAAAAACAATAATGCTGATAGTTATTATGCCTGCTTATTTTAGCTTTTCTATCACTTTGTTGCATTTAAATCTCATGCTGATATTTCATATCCTGCAATTTTTTACATAAAATAAGAAATATTATTAGAATGAAGAAAGAAAGAATACAATAGAGGAGGAAAAGATATAGTACTTAACAAAGATTGAGGAGTAAAAAAGAGGAAGCAAAAAAAAAAAAAAAACTGTATAGGATAAAGCTTTTCAGTCCCTTTGCATATCTGCCAGTAATCTCCCTTAAAAGAAGCCATTTGCCAAGCACCTAACAGAGGCATGAAAATGAAATGTGAAAAACGAGCAAATGAGCAGCTGTTTCAGAGCTAGAACCACATCACATAGTATAAATACTGTTGTGGAAACCACTGTCCAAATAGAGATTTGGCTTTGGACTTGGGGGGAGCTTTAGATTTTCGAAGGGGGTTATCCAAGATAAATTTCTGTTTATAAGGGTGGATAGTGGATAAAAAAAAAACTTACATGAATAATCAATAGAATTATGGGTTATGCTCCTAGGCAGAGTGTGATTATGGATTATTTTGACACTTGTTGATGATGAAAGATGAAAGACTGTTTGGATTGGCATTTGGATTATTGCCTGATTTTCATCAAACAATTCAATAGGTGGAATTTCTATCTCTGAATTGTGTATGATGATGATTTATATAAACTGTAGAAAAGCTTGCAAAATTTATTGTTAGGAGGTTTATTGCCAATAAATGTATGTAATAATAAAAGTTCAAATTCTTATATATTATCCATGAAGAATATATTTTTCTACGGATGGATTATTTTATTTAGAAAGGTTTTTTTTTTAATGTAATATGATGGTTGTTTGAGCTGATATTATGAAATTTTCCAGAAGCATTATTGGCAGTAACAAAATGAGACATACTTGAGCATATCATCAAATTGGCCTGACATAAATTTTCCAGTGTATCATGAACATGTTTGTCAAGTTGCTTGAGTATGTTGGCTCTATTTGTGCCCCCTCCCCAACCAACAATTTTCTGTTTGCACTTCTGCTTAAATTAGTTTGACCTTTTTTTTTCATCTTCAAATAAGTGACAAGTGAATGAGTAATTAATATGAAGCACAATGCTTGGGTTGCTGGAGTTATATTACAATTAATTTCCTATGCAGCTTTTAATTTTGTCATTGGATGTGTCTTTGCTAAAACCTTTAAATGCTAAGTAGTCTATTTGTGGATGCGGACAGGTTGTAGTTGACTTCAATGGGACTCAAGGGAAAGGAGAGGGTGTTAAATCTGAGGCCGAAAGTACATCCATGAAGGTTCTGCCACCATGGATGATTACATCAGGGATGGTTCTTACAAAGGAACAGCGTGGAGAGGTGAAGCAGGAAACTAAGATGGATGGGACTCCAACTTCCACAGCAACACAGTACCTGGATGACAAGAAGTCAACAATTGAGCAAGATGATAATAAAAACTTACAGGCTCGTAAAATAATTTGAACTGTCATTTTCTTGATATTTTGATTCTTTTTGCTATAGCTTCTTGCCCCTGCTTCCCAGAGGCATTCTAATATTTATATTCAGCAAAGATCTCTGTTTTCTTGTGCATTTTTATAGGATGAGTATATTAAGGCTTATTATGCTGCTTTACTTAAGCAACAACAAGAACTTCAAGAAGCTGAAAAACTACCGGAACTGTCAAATACACCCACTGCTGCAGAGCCTTCTAGCAGTACTTGCAATCGGCAGGTTGGTGAAAAATCAAAACGTGAGGACGACACTGAAGATGATGATGGTACTGAGTGGGAGGAGGCTCCAATTGGAGGTATTTTCCGTCCTTTTAATATGATGATGGAACTGTTGGGGCAGATTCTAGCGTTAGTGAAGGGGGGCAATGGCCCCCCAAAAATTTGTATTTCTTTTATAGAATTTTTAAATTTTGTGATTTGGCCCCCTCTAAAAAAATTATTGGAATGATGCTTATCATTTTTTTGTAATTAAATGTTTAAATATTATAGTAGATCATGTGTTATATGTATATATATACATGTGTATTTTTTTTTTTTTTTTGGAATTTTGATTATCAACCATTTATTTGTTTTATATATGATGTTTTTTATTTAAATTTTTAAATAAGAATAAAAATTACAAAATATATATTTATTATGTAAAATAAACTGTTAAGTATTGGCCCTTGACAGCATTTGGGAGAGGGATATGGAAAGAAATAGGGACAAGAGAAGTAAAGATGGAGACATAAATAATAAGTATGTGTAGCGATATCATTAGAAGAGAAAATATTAAATTTTTCTTCGTATCCTGTGTCCATTTTTGGAGGTATAGAAATTTTATATTTTTCTGTCTTGGGATTTGGTCCCTGTTCTCTTCACCACCAACAGGTTTGTATCTTTAATCTCTCATTTCTGTCTGTATCACTAACCAAACACTACCTTCTTGTCGATTTGGTCTTGCTCTGCCCCTGTGGGACTGGTTTAGATTATCAAAAGAAAGTGTTTTTTCAAGAGTGGTTCTTGATCAATAGGACCAGTGAACCTGAAAATACAAAATAAAGAGGGATATTTGAGAGGCCCTCTTAACTCTCCTGTTCCTTTCCTCACTCTCTTAAGTGATATCCCCTCTACCCTTTTCCTTCTATTTAGACTAACTCTTAAATCAGAAGGCCTGGCTCCTATTATATGATTGGATTGAAATTTGGATCCTTAAAGTTTAAATCTTGCAAACTTGCATATGACTGATAATATTTGCAAATATATGTTTAATATCCCCTTTCCCCACTAAAAAGAATCAAACAAAAGAATGAAAAATATTTTAAACATTCATGTGATTTCTTCTGAGTTCAATTATGTTTTTGCTTGAATTTTTCTTAGTGTATTGAAATTATATTCTTATTATATGTGATGGATCTCCTTGGGAGCCATGTCTAGAGCTTTGTTACATATGTAATTTAAAGATTATTTGGTTCGACAAAGATGACAATTACGAAGACTGAGGAATGGGGATCCTCAACATCTTTTTGCTTTTCTATGCTTTTTTCTTGGAATCTTAAGATGTTGATGGTGGGGCTGTTGAGTTGGAGCTTGTTTAGTATTGATCTAAAGTATTTTTTTACCTTGAATTTTTTGTTGCCTGAATTTCCAAAAATTAATAGAAAAATTATCTTGGTAATGGTGACTGGTCTCCTGAATTTTCCTTTCTAAATTTTTTATTGTTTCCTCTATCTTTTCTTTATTTCTTTTTGTTCTTTCATTTGGTTGCTAATGCCAATTGTGTCCGCTCATTTGTGCTCTGGGTATATATTTGAAGGCAATGGAAATGGAAGTTACAAGGTGCATGATTTGAATGTTCATGCTGTTGAAGCACCAGCAGACGGTGATGATGATGATGACGATGTTGATTGGGAAGAAGGTTGATGACATTTTCTGGTCGGTATGATGTAATGGTTTGTTGTGATCTGCAAGAGTATAATCATGCTGCTCCAAATTATGTACCATAAGACCGGAGTTGACTGTTCATATAATACCATTGCTTATGCATGCTGCTGTGGTGATGCTTCCTTGATTTTTAAAGAGAGGACATAGTTGGCTGTTGACTTAAAAGGATTGGTAGACATTAGTTTTCAACATACATTGATTAACCAACAACTTTACTTCAAAACTGCATGTAATGACTTTCAAGAATAATGCCGCTAACTTTATTTCATCGTGATGTGCTATACTAAGGGGAGAAAAAAAAAAGAAGATAAAACTTCATTTCATTGTGATCACATTACCAATTGATACATAGATTTGTGATTAGTGAGCCATCACAACATGTTGCCTGCGGTGTTGCGGGCACCAATGTAGAAAATGGCGATGAATAGAATCAACCTCTGCTGTCCACAGTGACAGATTGAGAAAATTAGGTGATGGGGATAAAAATAATACATAAGCATGATGAAAATATTTCACATAATTTTTATCTTGACGTGGGGTCAAGATTATAAAATAATGGGACAAAATGATTATACATCTAAACACTTCTAATAAAAATTTTAGATCATAGAGAGTATGAGCCTCCTCTCCCTTGTGCCTAGATTCACCCTGGCTGTCCAAGTTGTCAGTTTTCCGAAGATACACAAAAATTCAAAGAGAGATGTGTAGACAGTTCATTCTTGATTTGCATCGTCAATTGAGGTCAAATTTGATGTATGAAAAAATTGGGGTTGTTTTTTTAATTTTATAAACAATCCAAATTTATTCTTTGAAAAGATCTTGAAAGGTAATTTGTAAGAGATCGTACCTTTAAACGTGTGATCGCTGATCATTGAAGAAAAATACTGATGCTTTTGAATGTTACAATATCGTTTTAATTCAATGTTTTATTTTTTGTCGGAATTTTTATTCAATATCTAAAGGTTTTTGCTTTGCTACCCTAAGGATATTGATACCTTTTAAATCTAAGGATTGTGATTTAGTTATGAGTGTTTAAAATATAAATAAATTTAGTTAGTTGGATATGCAGGTAAATTTTCAATGACAAATTATTTAAAAAATATTGGAATTATAAACTTTATTGGATAGAAAATATATACACACACATATATATAGATGTTGTTTCTAAAAAATTATTGTATAATTGTATATGATTATTGTAATTATTAGAGAGTTAATAAATTTTAGAAACCTACAGTTTACTTTCTAAGACTTTTGTTTGAACGCTTTAATTCTTAAAAGATTACACACATATACTTTAGTCCTAAAAAAATTCACATTATTACATATTGATCTCTTAATAAGAAAATCATATAAATATTAATCCTTAAAAGATTAATTCCATATACTTTAATTCTCCATACATTTCATGTTATAATGTATCTCTTAACAAGAAAATTATATAAACAATATGTACAAAAACATACAAAATCAAGAGTTTAATTTTGATATACTGATAGTGTAAAAAAATTTTACATCATCATCAAATCAAATATCTCATTTTGTATGATTTTTCAAGTAGTGGAGGTGGAAAGTACCTTTATTTGCTAATATGTCATTATATGATTGGATGATTATATAAAATATTTTTATATGATTCCAATTAAATAAAAAAATTAACATATTAAAAGCCAATTTTTTTTAGGGACTATAAATAAATATGCTAAAAGTTTAATCTTTTAAGGATTGATATGTTAAAAATCAATATTTCAGCACCTAATGCATCTATAATTTCCCTATTACAGGGATTAATGTGTTTGACACAAATTTTTGAGGATTAATGTATACTAATTTAATCTTTTAAAAGTTAGAGTATTAAAACAAAAACTTTTCAGCGACATATACTCTGTATCTTATATCAGAAGAAAAAATGCCTCCTAATATATAATAAATACAAAAATTTTTTGACCCTCACTCACTTTTTTACCATACACACCATCTCAAAAGTCATAATAGAATGACCTAAAATTTTTCCTCTCTTTTAAATTTCGTATTGTTTGCGCCCCGTAAATTTTAAGTCATCCTCCTCCGCCACCGGTCATGGGTGGTTTTTATTAAAAAATTAACGTGCTAGAAGTTGGAAATTGTTTTCTTGGATGTGAGATATATAAAGGGTTTCAAGATGGGGATTGAGACAGAACCAACTCATGCCACTTCGTTTAGCATTTTACTTTCAGTTTACTTGCTTTCCCATTGTAATTTCCTTTTAGCCTTGTATCTCTTAGTTCTAAGCTTCTCTGCTTGTACTCAAACAACTATGGTGTAATCTTTGTTGGTGACTAGCAAAGTTTCTTCCACATTTGCCTCTGTTTAGAACTAGTTTTCCTAGTATCTAAAGTTCCCATAACTGAGAGCCAGATTTCCCTATTTGCTGCAATAGTCTCTATTCTTATGTCAGGATCAAGGTGTATTTGTTTTTTCGGTTTCATTCACTCTTGACTCTAGTTGAAGCAAATTCGCGGTTTCATTCACTCATATATATATATATATATATATATATATATATATATATTTTGTTACAAAACAAAATATGTGGCTTATAATGATATAAAACATGATTTTAATTTTGATGTTCTATTAGTATAAATTTTTTTTTACTTTATCATCTAGTTGCATTTTGACACATCAGCGAAATTGGTTAACTTGCTTTGCATTATTTCAAATGTCATGTAAATGGGATTTGATTGGATGATAGTATAAATTCATGTATATCAATTAAATCCATCAAATATTTATACACTAGTGATGTTATTTGTACATAATTTGGTACAACATTGATTCACATCTTATTTATCATTGGATAATATGTAGGTCTTACTTGAATGGATTTACACTTTATCTAATGGTAAATGAAATGTGAGTCAACATGATATCTCATACAATAAATAACATTTTTCTTTAAATATATATTTACAATTTCATCATTACTATATTAAGAGAACAAATTATTGATAGTAACAATAATTTATAATAATAATATTTTAAAGACAATATTAATATTTTTTTATTGTGAAATAAGAAATTCCTTCCGAGTTCAAATATAGAACCATTATCCATGCCTCCTTATGTTTTCAATACATATAAAATTCAGTGCCTAAGGTAGAACTTTAAATGAAAAAACTTAACCTATAATAATTATCATCTTTTTTATTTAGTCGCAAATCATTTTACAATTATTTATAAATATATGTGTTTATATTTGCAAACATTTTAAGGTATAGTATACTTTTTCCATTTTTTTATATTTTTACTTATTAATGTGAATTGTCAGAAATATTAAATATTTATGATTATATTAATATCTAAAAATTATAAAAATATAAATACATAAGCATATTAAGTTAGATTAATATTTTAAAAATAAAAAGACCGTCATACCTGTTAACTTGCTAGTACATATAGAGGAATTTTCATAAAAATAAAATAAAATTATTATCAATGTTGTCTTTTTTTTTTAACAATAATATCCTGTTTTTCGATTATTACATAGAAATCGTTGTAGGCGGCATGTTTCGGTGGATTTTGAATTTAAACCAAAATTATTTTGTTAAAAGAATTTCGGTGTGGCATAATAATATGCGCTTGGCTAGTTTAATTGGTTTGTGCATTAGGGTTCAATTCTCAATTGCACATTTTCTTCATGTTTTATTAGTATACTATTACATTTCTTTTATATATTATTCATCAATCCTTAAGTGTATGTTTGACCTAGGATTGAGCATAGAATTAGATCTTTGAATTGGATTTGCCCTATTCCAATTTATATGTTTGGGATAACATATAGAATTGAAATGATAATTTCACAATCCAATTCTATGGAATTTGAAAAGTAAACAACTAAAATGGACTCTTTTTGAGTTCCTAATATATCCTTTTTGAATTGTCAATTTCACATTTTATCAAATTTCTACCCTCATTAAAGTTTACATAATTTTTTCTTTCTCATTTATTTTTCAACAATCATGTTATAATAATAAAAAAAAATCATGTTACAATTCTTTAATGGACCTAAACATAAAATTTAAGATTCTAAATCAAGTTCTAATTCTCAATTCTAAAAGATTTGTAATTGGAATTGAAATTAAAATTTTATATCACAATAGTAAATGTCTTTTGATAGCACAATTGGATGGTGTGTTGCGCATTAGGTTGAGGTCCAAAGTTCAAATTTATGTTTTCCAATTTTTCCTGTTTTTGATAGTTATTTTATTTTTTCAATAAATTATAAAAAAATTGTCCTAGCTTTGTTAATTTATTGTTTGCTTTTTTTTTGTTATCTCTTTATTAATTTCATTTTTATTTTAATGTTAATAGTTTTTTATTTATTTGAGTAATAATATTACTCTTTTAAAATATTTTTATTCAACATTCTATTAAGAATTTATTAAAATCAAACAAAAAAGATTATATATTAATAATTAAAATAAAAAAGCAATAGCAAACAAAAAAAATGGAAAAGAGTTATGACGAAATTATAAAACAAAAAATAATGATGATTGCACTTACGATTCCGTGATTGTTTTGAGTTCTAACGGTACCTTTAACTGTTGAATGAGCTGAGCAGTGAATGTTTTTAGTTTTTGGGGTTATCTAACATGCTAAGTACAAAACAAAATATAATTTTAAAAAACACATCACCCATTCGCATATATATATTTTTTTCTCTTTTCTTATTAAGTAAAGAAACGCGACAAGAAAGTTGTATTAAATAAAATAAAAAATTTAAAATAAAAGGTTTTATAATTAATCACATTAATAAGTATAATTAACTTTATTATATATGGTTAACATGTAGCAGTGCAAACTTACCAATTTATCAACACACAATATTTTAGTAGATTAATGTAATAAGTTAAACTCGATTTGATCGGTGATTTCTTAAAACAATATTGATAGGTGGAGCCTGTAAATAAAAACAATTGTGAAAAACCAAAATAACATTTGATATTGAAATTTTATAATTAACTATTGCTCTCCATAAATATGTCAAAAATATATCAGAAACAAAACGTCCATCAATGAAACCATGCCTCCTCTTTAACACACAGAATTACCCGCCAAGACAAAAGAATAAAAAAATTCTACAATGGACCAAGTTCATGAGGATCTGTTTAGTTCTGATTTTGTACATACTGGATTACACTAAAAATGGAGAGAAATTGATAGTTAATGGCATACAGTCTTCTCACACAATAAAGGGTCCTTCTCTTTGTTTTTTGTTTTTTTTCCTCCCTCTCTTTTCATTTATTAATCAATTCTAGCAAACAACAAATAACCAAGAAATCAATCCTGAGAGTAAAATAACTATTTCCCTCACACCTTCTTAATTATAAACGGCTAACAATACAGAATACAGAGTTATCACAAAACGCTAAACTTTCGCCTAAAGCCCTAAAACAAGCAACTGCTGCATGAACAAAGAGCCTTATTCAGCGACTTCTATGTACAAAGCTCCAAAGGGAAGCCAATTCGGAAGACCCCAAGTCAAAATCACCAATGAGGGTCAAACTCCACAGACATTTTTCTGCTTTCTAGCGTCTTACATTCACTGAAGGTACTTTTTGTCTACTTGAAGAAACAGCACTCTGTGACCAGGATGATGGCTTAAACTTCCCAACCAATAAGCCAGATGCTTCACCAGCAGAAATTTTTCTTCTTTTAGACTCTAGCTCCAGTCTTCTCCTATCAGACGCAGAAGAGACAGACAATCCAGGAAATATGGACGAAGCATTGATCAATGCCCGCTTGTCCTTCCTACTTTTGTCAAACTTACTTGAAAATTTCACTTTGGCCGCACTGGCAGCATCTTGTTCTGAAGCTGGAAGCAGTCGGATGCCAAGGCCCCTTTTCCTGGAAGCAGCCTCTTCTTCAGCTACTCTTTTCTTTTGATTCTGAGAAAATTGAAAAACAATAATCATTCTCAAAGCAAGACAGAAATATTATACTAGAAGACGGAGAAAAAAAAACAGCTAAAGGGAAAAAATAAAAAAAGGTGACCCAGTGCATGAGGCTACCATTTGGTGGAGTTTAGGAAGGGTAGATGTTCGAAAACTTTATCCCTGCTTTGCGGAGAAACTGTTCTAGAATTTGAACTCGTGACCTCCAAGTCACAAGGCAGTAATCTTACCATTGCGACAAAAACAAAATGAATAATAATACTAGAACAAATTTCATAAGCTAAGCAACGTACTCTAAGCTGCGCCCTGAGACTCCTATTTATGGAGTAGTCATCTGCACGTCTGGCATCAGATAGTCGCTGGAGACGTACAAGCACTGGTTCAGCTTCTTTCTTTTTTTCAAATCCTGTTCCTGGTGTTCTAGGCGGTAAAAGGGATCTGCAAGCTTGCCTCTCTCTATAATGCAAAATTTTAAAATAAAGCAAGTTAGCTACCATTTGCAATAGTGGATAAGCTGATACACTAAATCAAGCTGTAATGCCAACAAAGGTACAGCACGAAACTTATAGGTGATGTTCTCCCTGATTCAACAACACGACTGGTAGGTGCAATAACATGTGCCAAGCTAGTTGGAGCAAGTGTAAACCAATTAATAAAGAAGAAAACTTATAGTAAAGATTTCTCCCCTAATCCATACCTTCATCAGCAGGCAATTCAAATGTTTCTGCATCCTCAACATCAAAATCCTCAGTTTTTCTCTGAGCACCACTAATGATCACATACTCGCAATTCTTTGGATCAGTCTGAATGACGATCTCATGTTTACAGCATGCAGACTTCATGGTAAAGCTCCATATCTGAAGAAACCCAGATGAATTTGTTAATAAGCAATACACAACGCAAGATAGGTTGAACAAAAGTGCTAGGGAAGTCTCAAAAGAATGTAATGCATAACCACTTGAATATAAAAAGGTATAAGGTATACATGTTGTAAAATTGGTTACAACATCAGTAAAGAAGTTACCACATCATTAGAATAACTCAAATATTTCAATGTAGTGAGACTTTTAAAAAGGTTGAAATATGCAGTACCAAAAGTTCTATTGATAGTGCCAAGACTTGACAGTCATTGGATCAAAACTAAATCATATAAGAGTTTGTACAAGTGCTCAGGTGCTCCTCTGCCTGCCTTAATCTAAAAATTCAATAACATAATAATGGAAAACCTTTGCCCCTTCAGGCATAACCAACATTAGATGTTTTTGCAATATACTACAGCATACCTTTGTGGAATAGTAATTCCCAACTTGCTTTTTCTCTGCATTGAACCGGACACCCTTTGCAATCATAGAATTGCATCCTCCACACCATACATTAAAAGGCATCTCAAACCTGAAATCAGGCAATTAGATAAAAGGAGTTTAAAATACAACTCAAGCAATCAACATTGCATCCTATGCTAGCCAGATTAAGCATCATTGAGTAAAAGGATGCCAACTTAAGATATAAACAGAACCATTTATAATAAGGGATCATTACAACATACTCATAAATCAGAATGTGTATCAAGTATCAACATACTAGTCTATTAAATTACTATACACCTGAACTCTCTAGTTTATAACATACTTATCATCCACATCGTTCCATTAACCAGATTACAGCAACCCTAGAATAATGAACTTACTGTTGGAGACCCCACTTTCAAAAAAAATTATGGCCAAAATGAAATAGTGGAAATACCCCAGCTGCTGTTAAGCTGATTCATTACCTTATAATCAGAATACCCTGATCTATCTTCCTTGCTCTCTCTCTCAAGGCATGCTGCCCATGAAATTTGTTCAGAGAACCCTAAAAAGGAAAAACAGTGCAAGAGTAAGAATATTGATACTAAATAATCATTGAATAAAACTGAACGTCTGTATGAAAACATACCTGACTTGGGTCCCATTCTGGCGGATAGTAAAAGTTGTCAGCTCTGGCAGCTGCAAGGGAAGACTGTAGAAAGGCAAATAATGCAAGGTTAGTAGGGGCTGAAGATAGAAAGAGAAAGACTTGAGCCTAGAAATGCAAAAGTAATCAGCTGCATTACATGGCAAACACAACGCAGTAAAGAGTGTACATGCAAAGTTCTATCAAACGTATGTACATAATATGCTGTTGTAATTGGGAAAGTAAAAGAAAAATCCACAATTTGTATATGACTAGCAACCCCCCCCCCTTTCTTCCGGGCAGGAGAAAAAAAAAAAATTTCAATAGAAGCATTACAATCCATCAGTATGGCAGAGTTACACCATGAGCATGCATATTTTTCAAAGTAGAAGGAATTCTAATCAACGAAGCACAGACAATTAGGTTTGGAATAATCAATGTTGGACAAGGCTTCAATGAACACCGTCAAATACTCCAAGCCTTCATCCTACAATTTTTTTTTTCTCCTTTGCTTTCTCAATTTTTCTACAAACATAGGTTTAGATACCACATGAATTAAGATCAATATCAGTATTTCAGGTGTCAACCATAACTAATGCAGACTTTGCAAACATTGATATCTCTACTCCATATGTTAGTCTTATATATAGCTTTCAAAGCTTTTCCTATTCTCGAATAGGTGTTGTATCCATTACAAAAAATGAAACCCCTTTTCACTTTCTTCCAATCAACACAGAGACAACTCGAATTCCACGATTTCCCCAAACTCATCACAACATCATCGAACAATTCAAAAACAACAACAGTGAAATCAAACACCATAAGGATCCAGATCCATCAGTTACAAATCGCGTTAAACTGAATAACAAAGATGCATGAGAATTAAACCGAAACCCTAATTGACATCATACAATAAAACGAAAATTCAAAAAAAAAAAGGGGAAAAAAAAAACAAGATTCTCACCATTTTGATTTATCGTTCTTCAAAATTCTTAGCTCTCTGATTTTATTATTGGCACACACTGTTCGCGATTGTGAATGCGTAAGTTTGTTTGCTCAATAAAGATTGATTTTCTCTCTCCGAGTTTCCGTGTTTCGATCCGAATGGATAAGAGAAAAGCGTGGTTAAGGGGTTTCGCTGGATCGTCCTTGCGGGTCGGGTTACTTTATTACTGGGCCTAAGTCGGTTTGAAGGACCGCCAGAGGCCTGGTCCAATAGACTCTCGTACTGGGCCCGAGATAGGCCCAATAGGTTTTGAATATCACAAAAAGAAATTATGCTCTCTGACAAAAACAGTGAATAAATTGTGCTCTCTGAGAAAAAAAATGAAAAATTATGCTCCGAGCAAAAGCTTATGGTGCATTTGTTTCAATTGTTATTAAAAAAAATATTATAAAGCTTAAATTTTATATATAATTATAAAATTTAAAAATTTTCCTAAGCTACCTTTTTTTTAGCTTCTAAAAAAATTGAAGATAAGTTTTTTGATATTCTGATCATTTTTAAAATAATTATTTAAATATAAAAAATTTCTTTCATATACGGCCTTTTACTTCTTTTTTTCAAAGCACAAGTTCTTGATCTTTGTAAGAACCCAGACTAATCATTTATTTTTGTTGTAAAAAATTGGATCAGTTCATATAAAAAAATTGAAACTGGTATTGATTTACGCAAAAAGGTCTATTAATATCACGGTTCAAAAGAACAACATTTTGGAAATGAAGTAATCTAGGTAAACTTTAAAAAAATATAAATTAGAAAAGGATCATCATCTTGGCGCGGATTATTGCTGACTTTATTCGATGAACGGAGTATTTGTTAAGTTAAACCACATTATACGCTGTTGAGTACTAGCTAGCTGTATAAAAGTATATATGCATGCATGCACTATAATGCAGTCTTTGAGTAGTATTAGCGTGGTACAAAAATAATAGTCTATTATAAACCTATAACTATCTCTTAAGAGTTAAATTATCATCAATGTCCAAACAACAAAAAGTTATCATCAATCACTCGTGAACATTAGTTCATGTGGTAGGCATATCATTTTCCTCTCTCATTAATATCTGGATTCAAATCTCAATTTTATCCCTTTGATTTGAGATGATCGCATATATTTGATTTATAATAAATTAACTTCATTCGTGTGAGTTTTAGTCTAGCACTTGGGAATTCGTTCTCCTGTTACCAATATGTCTTAAAGAGTACTAAAAATGGAACTTTAATGAATACGTCTAATTTGGAACAAAAATAAGCCTGCTCCTACCCTTCAATGAAAACGACGATAACCCCATTGTGTGACATTTGTAATCCAATTCCAAACACAGGTACAGTATGTGAAGAGTATTCAAATACATGGTGGTGATGAAGCACGGCAAAATATTTCCTACCAACAGTAGTGACATAAGCTAACTAAAACTATGACAACAATGAATGAATATATATATATATATTATACAAATAAAACGAGAACAAATTAAAAAGGAAAAGGGAAAAATAATGATATCCCCCTCTGTGATTTTCCTTTTTCATATGCTTTCATCTATTACTTTGTCTTTCACTTTCTCTGCAACAGTCCCTTACCTATGTCAAATAGTTCCTTAGATTGCTTTGCCGATAGAAAATATGGATTGCACATTATTCCCCCACCCTTTTATTTAGTTGCAATTCACTCAAAACCAGCACGGATCTTTCCTTGCACCCAATCATCTCTTTTATTTTATTTTATTTTTCTTTTCTTAAGTAATTAGAGAAAGAAAGATAGAAAGTGATCTCATACATTATTTTCCAAATGCATCTAGGATATATATTGAGGAGAGAGTAATAATAAGCATAATCATATACATAATTCCAGTTTTCACAATCGACATTATGATCCTAAAATTTTTTTCCTTTATTTCTAAGGAACTTTCATTGGGAAAGGGTCTACCTCGCATAATATTCCTCAAATTCATTGAAAACATATACCATAAAAAAAAAAAAGGTGCTCTCTTTAGGCCTCATCAAGTGAAACAGGTTTCATATGAAAAGGCCAATTCCCACAACACATTCCATAACCCTTCCCCCCTAGCTACCATATTTCTTATCTTACACCCTGCCATCTTGTTCCACCAAATCCAACTTGTAAAATCTTCCTCCATCTTCTAAAAAAACCTCTCTATTATCTTAGAGCTATTCCTTCCATATCTTTCCCTCCTCCATGCTTTCCCTTCTCACACTTTGCCATCTCCTCCTCTTACACCATGGCCCTCAGAATCTCCCAACTAGTTCACATTCTCCTGTGGCTGTCCCTAATATTGTTACTCTTTCATGAGTACTACAATCTCAAGTCCAAGATCAACAAGAAGCAAATCATACATGCTACTCATTCAGTACCCTCTCATCATCATCACCACCCTTTGATCAGCAGAAAAGTTCTAGCTAGCAAATTTGACTTCTCTCCTTTCTTCAAGCATCATCATCATCACTATAAGCATTCACCAAGTGTTGCAGAGCACCAAGACCCTTCAGGCACGGAGATTGATCCACGTTATGGCGTTGAGAAGCGCCGTGTGCCAACTGGTCCAAACCCATTACACCATTGATGGAAAAGCCTCAGTTTTTGGACAAGAAAATTAAAGGGTTGATGGAAAAAGAGACAAAAAGAATGGTTAGCAGTGGAAAAAGCTTTGATATTGATATATTATTAACATGAGTGGTGCTGCTACTAAATCCTTTTTGTTTTATTAACTTTTTTTGGAGTCCTTTTTCCCATTTCATGGACTGCTTGTTGATATTGAAACCAGAAAGCATAATTGACCTTCTTATTGTATGATATGATATTATATGATATGATATTATATAATATGATATTATTACCATCTTGAGATATTGTACATGTATTATATTAAGTTCATTTGTTTCCGAGTTGCCAAAAATAAAAATGGTGAAAAATACACCATACATTTTCATGTTTTCAGTGCATTTAAGTTTTTGGTGATTTGGTTTTTTGTTTTCTTATTTCGACAATGTAATCATGAATGTACGGAAAGTAATTGTCATGTATCTGTTTGGTGGGTGATCTTAAAGAGACATGCGTAACTGAGACGGCACGGCACAATTTGGAAGGGGTATATTTTTGGTTGGGGCATAATAATGATATAAATCTGATGAGTTTGATTAGTGTAAAAGCATAGTTTCTCTTCTTTTATTTTTATAGTTTTTGACGTTAAGCATAGTTTTTCTTTGATTATAGTAAAAACACTATGTCACTGCCAATGATTATATATTCATAGCCCTGATGGTTGTCATTGCATTGAAACCTCTGGTATGTGTTATGTTGTGGATATCAATGAGTGAATGGGTCATTGAAATTAAACCATGGTCATGTTTTTGCATTCTTTTCACTATATTTTTTGCCCAATTATTTTTTCATGTCATATAACCTATCCCAGACTTTCTCGCTTCAAATATTGCTAATATATGTTGTACTAAAGTTGTGATTAGCTCCTGAATAATGCGCTTCCGATTTCCCCACTTTTCTTTCCAGACTCTATTCTCTCTTGGCCAATTCATAAAACCCGTAATTATCTTGATACACGAAAATAAAGGAAAAAAATAACCATCTTATTTTTGGGTCTTTGACTTCGTTTCCACAAACAATTTTATTTTTCCCACAAATCTATTCATCATTTAGAATCTAATCCATAGTTTCTTTGATTTTTTTTGGCCAATTATTACTCACGATTTCTTCCTTCACAAGTCACAACCCACCGTTGGTTTCTCCTCATTTGATTCCTCTATTTGTGACTTAACAATCATTGATGCCATGAAATGTAACACAAAAGGATGATTAATTTTCAACTATAATGATATTTTTAGTTAGAAAGTAAAAATAAGGATAAAAGTTTCATGGATGAGTATCATGTCATTATAAAAATACGTATTTTTAACAGTTTTGGACATTTAAAATGCAATAAAAATATTGTTAAGAAAGGTAATTTTGATAGAAATTGACCGTTGAAAATATTTATAAGCTTCTATCGATAATTATTGGGTATTTTTTTATATGTAATATTTGTCGATAAAAGTTTATAAGTATTTTAGAAAATTACTTTCTATCAAAATTATTTTTCTTAAAAATAATTTTATTGACACTTTAAATATCAAACATCATTGAAAATACTCATTTTTCTCATATTGTGTGTGATTTTACACATAAATCATATCCATAAAAATTTACATGTTATTTTTACTCCCACCCAAACATACTTTTTAGAGTAAAAATTATATGAATAAACCATTTCATATTTATTCTATATATAGAACTTATTCATATAACATTTATACTCACTTTCATTCCTCAATCAAACACGTTGTAGGAGGGAAATAAACCTGAGGTGAGTGGTTGTTTAGTTGAAAATTAAAGGCTATGAGTGCATCGAAAAATACCTAGTCTTGCTCTCAAATGATTTTAAGAGAGAAGAGGAAGGGGGGTGGGGCGCTTATAAGGAAAAAAGAATATGAACAACTACAGAGTCCCTTGGGTTTTTATTTTCAAGTTTTTAGGATTTTATGAAAAAATAATAATAATAAAATTCAAATTTCTATTTTTATTAATTTTTTTTAAAATTGTGAAAAATACAAAATAGATAATAAAAAAAGAAATGAAAACACAAAAATAAAAATATAAACCGAGTAGACCCTATTTTTGTCTCTTCCTTTTCATCTAATTTTTGCTATTCATTTGTTTTATGAGATATTCTTTCCGATTCATAAAACTAAAGTTCATTTACATTACATAAAAAAAGAAGTAGGGAAGTAACTATTTATGAATTTGTGAGATTTCACGAAAGTTTTTTTTTTTTTTTATAAATTGAGTTAACTTCAGCCTGAAAATTAATAAGGAGAAAGGGCTATTAAACATTTGCAGATGACCCAATTTCAGTTACTGTATACCATCTTAAAATTGTTAACTTTATCTCAAAAACTAGTCCAAGAAGAAAATGAAAAATTTATTTAACAAAAAGAAAAAGTTATCTAAGTGATCACTATAAAGACTATGTTAATGGTATCTTTTAGCAATGTGGGACTTACAAGAGTTTTCTTATCAACAATCATGAGCCAAACTAATAAAATATGTACCAACTTAAAAATTCAAAGGAAAAAAGGACATGCACTGATAATAATATAACCAATGATGGGTTGCTTTGCAGTGGTTTCACCCTTTCGGTCTGCAAAAATTCCTAAACTGGTTAATACTCGTTACCCCTAGAGAGCTGCAACATGTTTGTTGCTCAATAATGCATTATTTTACACAAAAGGAAAATGATGGACAAGACATTATTTTGGAATAATAAAACGTGGTTATTCCTAATCTTGGAGAGGATTAAACAATCGCGGTAGGAGTTGTTTTTATCGAGATTTAGCAACTTTTGCCACCGTCATCATCATCATTATATCTCACAGGAATTTGGAGATTCCGTCTTATTTGGTTGCCAGGTTCATGTGCTGCTTGCTGCCCACTGGCAACTGTGCACTTGGAAAGGTGATATTTCAGTTAAAATTTGCATTTGGGGATTGCATATATGCATGCACTTGGCGAAGGCCCAAAAAGGAAATGAATATTGGCAAGTACCCAAATTGCTCGCTATGGTTCTTAGACAATTTTGGTCATAATATTTTTAATTTGACATCAATTTATTTCTAATAAAATATTTGAAATTACTTTAGTCTTAATATTTTAAATTTTAATTTTAATTTCGTTTTTTTGTTAGATTTTCATTTTGATGAAATGAAATGGTTAAATTGACAACAAAAACTTTATTATATACAAATTGATGCCAATTTGAAAATATTAGAGTTTAAAAGGTTAGATTGTTTATGAATAAAATCTCTTAGAATCAACAAAGCATCTTATTTTACTCACTCACACACACACACACACACACACACATATATATATATATAGAGAGAGAGAGAGAGAGAGGAGGGATCCATTTATTTCAGAAATAAATCTTGATATACCATTGAATAGCTTTTTATAGATATCAAATTATATCAATCCAATAATTGAATTGTAATTAAGTTCCTAAATCAAGTGTATAAAATTTAATAAAATTTCAAAATAGTTTGATACTTCATCATTCTTTTTTATTTGGATGAACAACAAGTTTTAAAAATATATGTAAGTCTTAAATATTAGATAATATATTTATCAATGTCCAATTTTTCTGAAATCTGATATGCTTGATTATCAAAATAATATCACATAATTTTATGATTAGATTAATAAAATTTATTGTTTATAAGGAGATATTAAATGGAGTAAGTGTAGCATATTTATTTTTAGAGTAAACATATCTTTCCTCTCTCTCTCTATATATATATATATATATATGTTTCCTGCAGACTCTCCATATATCATCTTTGTGAATGTAAAATTTATCATTAGGGTGTGTTTGGCTGCAAAATAAATGAAGGTAAAAATGGGTGAGTTTAAAATTTGTATCTCCATATATTTTCACTGTGCAACCAAACACAGCCCTAGATTGTAAGGAATTACTTATGTATATCAATACACGAATGTCATTCACGATGATTTGATGTGTTTTTAATGATTACATTTACAACCACCAGCTGAATAATATTCATATACGTATGCATGAGAAGTAATTTATTGTGAGGATAAGAGAAATAATTATTAAAAATTTTATATAATAATTGCATAATTTTATGTTTAAAAATTTTGATATCATCATCTATATGAGAAAATAATGAAGATTTATTGATCACCACAATCTTCACAATAAACCAGTTATGCGTAAGTGATGGAATTACTCATGCTGACAGGCGTAAAATACGGAACAACCATCATTCAGATCTTCACGTGTAAAATCATCACAAGCAAATATTCAGGTTGGCAATGCTCCCTCATTGATAGAGAAGCTAACGTGTATGCAAAAATATATGTAGATCATAGCTTCAAAAGGTTAAATTTAAATGAACACAGCATTTCTTCCGGAAAGATCATCAAACCCTGAGGTGTCATTTTCTCATCATATATATATATATATATATATATATATATATATATATATATATATAAGTATTGCATATTGATACAATTATTGGGACTATATATTTAATTATTTACATACTATAACCATGAAGTCCAATAGATTGGTAGCTAGGTGAGTTCTTTCAATATCTAGTCAGGGATCACTTCAAGAGGATTACTGATTTTGATGGTGAATATCATGGATACATGCAAAAATTATGAATATGCAAAAGCTAACAACCGACTTCCTCTAAAAGGCTTTAAGAGAAAGAAAATAAGTGGTGTCTTTTCTCCCAGTCCTTTCCAATATTTTTCAAATAAAATGGGTTTGCCGACTATCCCAATTTCACAAATAAATAATTGGTTCATTTACTAATTTAATCAGCAATAGGTCATTGTCGACGCTGCATTCTTAATTTTTAGACAGCAACACATGCGATGGATTCACTGCCATTGTCAACCAAATAGAAAGATGTTGCATTTGATGGGGCAGTGTGCTTGATTGCAATTGCAATTCCTACATTAGTAGACATACAGAGAAAGAGACTGGAGTATCTGCAGATGAAAGGCTACCTAATGAAAAAAGTTACTTAAAAGTGCCACTACCCCTCAAGTGCACGCACATTATCTTCTCTGCTACGAAATTAGATCTCTAGTTCTTCAAGATCTTGTTAAGAGATCCATTTTTCTTTTTTTAGTTTTATTTTGATGTGTAAAGTTTTTTTTTACACTGTTATCCAATTTAAATTTTTTACTTATATGATTTTTCATGTAGTTGGTGTGAAATTCAAATATCTTTGCTAAGGTAGCAAAATATAGTTCCAGAACAGATTAATGCAGTTTTACATATTAGCAGTGAACACAAATTGCACTCTTTCTTTAGACGGATAACCCTTGATATTCACCAAAAAATCATTCCAATCCTTTTTGGCTAGCATATGACAACTCATTCCAAATTTTCAAATGAGAAATGTTATTTATATTCATTATTTGTCTGAATATCGGTCAATACACTTATCTATCATTGGATCCACTAATTTGGATCTACATTCATTAATGAGATAAAAGTGTATTTGTATGGTGTAAAGTGTGAGTAAAAATAACACATGAAATATTATTTATACTCATTATTTATCACATATGACATACTTTTATCTATTATTGATGATGTACTTATCTAACTTGGACCCATATATAATTCAATGGTAAATAGTAGTGTGACTATTATTGGATGAGACAAATAATATATATATCTATCATCATCTTAATTTCTTAACTCTCTTCACCCTTTAGGAGCTGTTGTTTAAAAAACTTTCAATTTCAGTTTAGATTTGTGAAGGAAAAATTGAAAAATTGAAAATAAATTTTGAGTTTTCAATTTTTCCTTCACAAATCTAAAATTAAAAACTATTTTTAGCAAAATAAATAGTCCCTTAATTTCCACATACCTGCGTTTGCAATATATGTTAGAGGGTCACATAATTTCCTAGATTATTAGGTTTGATTTGCAACAGGAAGATTATCATGTCTCTCAGACACTCTTCCATATCCACTTCGTCACATAGAGAAGAGAAGAGCTTGTTGGCTGGGCCAGGTATGTGCGCACGCTGTACCAAAAATTGGATGACAAATTAAGGAAAGATACTTAATTATAAATTTTATAAAGTATAAGGACCAATTAAAAAATTTTAAAATATAGAAACCTATTAAAATTGCTCTAGCTAAAACTATAGGAATTCAACGATGAGTTTAACATTTATAGTATTACAAAATTATATATCATTATATGATTATTAAAAAAATTAACGATGGTATTCTTTTCTTTTTTAGTTGAAATTACAGGTATGCTTCTATTGTAAGTAATTTTTTTTGTTTGATGCAAGTAGGATTACTAAGACGATAAAACTTTTATTCTGGCGTTTTAATGCTGCTACATATTTAGAATTCCAACCCAATATCACTCTAAAGCTAAAATAGCTAGCCCCATGCCAACTAGTAATCATTGATTTTTTTTTTCATGATATATTATTATATAACTAAATGATGATAATGTAAGACCTTTGTATTCACAATAAATCAAAATTTAACTCTTCATCAGTTTAGATAAAAAAAACTAAAATAATATAAAAAATTAAAAAATATTAAATATATTCTCAATACATATGCATTGGAGATGAATTGTCATCTAAATAGTATTTTATCAAAATATTTAATTATATTTTTAAATAATTAAGTTGAATAAATTAAACTAAAAGAATAAAATTGTGTCTTGAACAACTTAGAGTCAAACCTCCTTTTCACACTATCATGGATACAAAAATAAAAAAAAATATGATTTAATTGTCAACTGCTATAAAAAAATACGACTGACTACGAACTCAAGTAATAACACATGATTTTAAAAATATACTACAACTAACTTATTTGAATTGAATAACTTATTTTTATCTTTTTGTTTAGCCACTATTTCTCTTTTTTTTTTAATCTCACTCTTCAATGCATTAAGAGGATAAGGGTAAAATTTATGACAAAAATAATGATTTCATAAAATTCTCATTTGGGACAAAAAAGTCTTTTTGAAATGGACACTTAAAATTGAACGAATATAGTTCATTTGATATATACTTTATCGCTCTACTAATGAATTTCCTTTTTCATTAGTAGCCTAGTAATAACAAGTTAAGTACATGTTAACATTTAATAAAAAGAATATTAATTATAGACATATGGTTTGTTTGGCACGTGGAATTAGAATTGAAATTTGACGCATAGAATTGAAATTGAAATTTAGAATTTTAAATTCAATTATAATTCTAATAGAATTGGAATTAGTATCACCATCAATCCATGAGCTCCCACCATAGTCCATCTTGATAAAGTTGCAAAGTAACTTTTATTACATATACAGTGGTTATAATAGTTAGTGCAACACTATAAAGTACAAACTCTGAGAGTTAGTAGAGTTAGTTTTTCTTGTATCCTCATTCTATGTGATGATGAATAATTTCTTCCCACAGTTCTCTCTCTCTCTCGATCATCCCTTTCCTCTTCTACTCATTCTATTCATCAAAGATCAAGAATGTAAAATCTAATATGGTATCAGTTTGATTTTTCACGCTTCTTTCCTCTTCTTTTTCGTCAAACATTGTTCAACTTGCCACATGGCCAAACAAAAACACTTACATTTTACTTTTAGTACTTCTACTTCAATTTCATGCATATGTCTATTTAATGTTCCATCCATGTTTGGCCACAAATATTTTTGCTATTGTTGATGATAACTCAAGGTTCACTTGGATTTTTCTCATGAAAACAAAATCTGAAGTTAGACCACTAATTTAGAATTTCATACAACTTGTAAAACCCCAATTCAATCTCTCAATTCAGACAATAAGATCAGACAATGGTTAGGAGTTTAATATGTGGAATTGTTCACCAAACCAGTTGTGTTAAGACCCCTCAACAAAGTGGCATTATTGAGAGAAAATACCAACATCTCCTGACCATTGCTAGATCATTACTTTTCTTATGAAATTTGTTAACTATTTTCTGGAATTTTGTTGTATCCCATGCAACATTCCTAATAAATAAGCTGCCTGTTGCTCCCTTATCCAACAAAACCCTTTTTGAAATTCTTTTTTACACAACAAATCCAGATTTACAACACATTAGAATTTTGGGCTCTCTATGCTATGCTTCAACACTTTCTGCCCATAGAACTAAGTTTGATTCTCGAGCCAAACAATGCATTTTCCTTGGGTTTCAACCTGGAACAAAGGGGTATGTTGTATTTGATTTGAAATCTAGGGAGATTTCTGTATCAAGACATTCTTTCATGAGCATATCTTTCCTTATCATCCTGCATCACCTAGGTCTGTATCACTTGATCCTCCGCCAACTTTCAATAGCCAACCTAATTCTATTCCACCCCAAGCATCAGTGACACCCTTTATTGATTTAGATTTCACTCAACAACCTCATAACTCTATAGTAGATAGCACAGTTCCTTTGTCTACTATTACACCTGCAACACACACTACTCCTACAACACATATGACACCTGCAGCACAACTCACAGAACCAAATACACACATCACAAATCTAAACATTCCTACAACACTCATATCTCCACCAAACTCACACACACCTCCCATACATATTCCCTCACCTGCACCTCAAAATGATTCACAACCCAAACCTACTACATCTCATCATTCAGCACCAACACAGCCCTTACAACCTGTGAAGAAGTCAGCAAGAATCAGAAAGACACCATCATACTTACAAGACTGCCACTATGCTCTCAGTTCTTCAGTAAATATTCCAATCTCCTCGGACATTAATCATCTCTTATCACATGTTCTCTGTTATGAAAATCTTAATTCCAAGTTCAAGTCATACTCCTTAGCCATTGCTTCCCGGTTCCCACACAGAACCCAAAACATACAAACAAGCAGTAGCTCATGATTGGTGGTGTAAAGCCATGGATGCTGAGTTGAAGGCTCTAAAGGAGAATAAAACCTGGATTTTGACTGAATTGCCAAAGGGTAAGAGGGCCATAGGTTGTAAATGGGTATACAAGATTAAATACAAACCAGATGGCTCCATTGAGAGGTGCAAAGCTAGGCTAGTAGCTAAGGGTTTCACACAAATAGAAGGCCTTGATTAGCTAGAAACATTAAGCCCTATAGCAAAATGACAATTATTAGACTCCTTCTAGCCATGGCAACAGCTAACAACTATTTTTGAAACAGTTAAATGTCAATACAACTTTCCTTCTTGGGGATCTCCATGAAGAGGTGTGTATGACATCAACTCCTGGCCTTAACTCTATCATTCTTGGCAAAGTCTGTAAGTTACAAAGGTCTTTTTATGGACCAAAACTAAAGCAGCCCATCCACCAATGGAACCATAAGCTGACTTCTGTCCTATTACAATGTGGCTACACTCAATCAAAAGCTGATTACTCTCTTTTTATTAAGAAGTCCTCCCTGCATTTTACAGCTATTTTAGTTTATGTTGATGATCTCATTCTTACTGGCAACAACATCAGTGAGATTGATTTTGCCAAACAAAAACTAGATGACTTCTGGATCTTGGTGATTTGTACGGAGGTAGCTCGATCAAGCAAGGGTATTGCTTTATTTAAGAGAAAATATGCCCTAGAACTAATTCAAGATGCAGGACTCCTCGCCAATAAACCTGCTTCCACTCCACTTGACCCATCATCCAAGCTTCAGAAAATTGGTTCTCAACCAGTTCAAGACCCTGCTAGTTATCGAAGACTCATAGGAAGGCTGGTATATCTAACAAATACCAGACCTGATATTCCTCATGCCAGAAGTAAGCTTAGCCAGTACTTAGCAGCACGTATGATAGAGCATGAAAAGCTACTCATCGTGTTCTCAAGTACCTTAAATCAACCCCTGCCTTGGGATATTTTTTTCCTTCTATGTCTGACAAACGTTTTGTAACAAAAAAATGTGGGACTTGCTGTAACGGGTATAAAGGGTTATGGGCCAAAGCCCAATTAGCATAGTTAGACTTACTTATAGTAAGAAATAGTATAAATAGAGATATTGTAATTGTAATAAGTAACCAATATATAAAATGTGAATTGTGTTCCTCTCTCTTAGATCATTCTCTCCTCTCTCTCTTCTGGAATTCCCTCTAATTCTCTATTCTCCCTCCAATTTTCCCTAATTCCCTATCTAAAATTCTTATTCCATTACAATGGTGCTTTCATTGACCACCATACCCAATTCTTATGGTGGTTTGGCGAGCTCAATCACGAAACAACTGGAACAATAGATGACTACTATCTCAATTTCATGGCTCAAGCTTATCATATCTCATATTTTATGCATCAACCTGAAGCATTGTTAAATTCTTTTCTCTGGATAAAACTGAGATTTATCCAGAGGTAATTTCCCAAAATCCCAAATCTCTATTCAGAGCATTGTCCTGGGCAAAATTTTACACGATGGAATACAAAAGATCGCAGCAACAACTCAGAAAATTCATATTCCACCCCAATCACTCCACAAACAACAACAACAACTCTAGATCCGACCATTACAACATCAGAAATTCCAAAATCAACAAGATCACCACATCTGCACAACGATGCATGCAAAACCAGCAGAGTAAACGGGAAGGAAGATCCAGCCACTTAGCCACCACAAACATGGTCAACCAAACTCAGGCGGCGAAGATGCCAAGGGAAACGACGACGCTCCATTGCGTAATCGTGCCACCACCACCATTCCGTCCACCGCAAATTGAGCTTCCTCGACCTCCAGATCTACAAGTTCAACGATCGCTTCCAGCCAGCCGGTGACAAGATGATGAAGAGAACTAGGTGACGGAAAAAGACGCAGCCTAGACCTCTGGCTAGGTAAATATTGTCCATTTTAGGGCCATGCACCCTTCACATAGGGAGGTATCCACACCCTTATAAGGCATTCTTTGTTCTCCTCTCCAATGTGGGACTTGCTCCACCCACTCTTGGGAGTCCAGGTTCTCGCTGGTACACCGATCCCAGGATTGGCTCTGATGCCATCACAACCCAACTTGAATTGTGATCAGCATGTAAGAAATCTCATCTTTACGTAAGCCTTGTGATTGCTTGTATTATATGCATATTTTATTCGTAAAATCTAATTTAAATAATCCATACTAGCTTGCAAATTCCCAAAACATGATAATACAAAAAAAAAAAAAATCCTTGAATAACTCACTCCATATATCATCAATGAAGCTATAATTGAAATACAAAATATGTTGAGTTGCTCTTTTACAAAAAAATCATGAAACTATAAACTTTTAAATACAAATCAATACCATGATTTATCAAAAAGCAAAATCCTACATGCATGTAGTTCGAGACCCTTCCAGGAACTAAAGCACTCTCTATAAAAAAATATGACACTTTATGGCAATGTGAAACTCACCCAAGCTGAGATAATTACTTGAAGGGGTGGAGGTGGAGGATCCAAAACAACACCTGTATTTATGAGGAAAAGGGGAAAAGGGTGAGTTTTATCATAAAACTTAATGAGTTGATTCATCTATAACCGTATATGGGACAAAAAGGAATTACATAAATAATAATGCAATACTCATAAATAATTTCTATTTAAATTTGTATAATAGTTTATGAAATCATAACTTGCAGGAAACATAAAAACATCTTTATTTTCTCAGGAATTACTAAAAGAATTAAACTATCCATAAATTAAATGGTGGGTGCTCAGTCCCTTATTTACTGATCTAACAAGTGGAAAAATGTCTTTTGCGAGCCTTGGTATACTAAGGTTAACGAATAACTACCGTTTACTCATAATTTTGTTCCTCTAGTAATTTCCTATTCTAAATTCATACTAAGTCACAAAAAGGGGGGTTCTATGCTTCTATGTTCAACATTTCTAAGTTTTCTAAACTAACAAAACCTTGTCATTATATTTCCTTTCATAATTCATAGTTAAATCAAATCATGAATAAAATCATATAAACATGTATAGAGCAATTATGGTCCCATGCATGTCCAAAAATCATAGATTTTCATGTATTATTTTAACGGAAACATTTCTAACAATTTTATATTTTTATATAAGACCATATCATGTAAAAATTCATTTTTCAAACTTCTAAATACTAGAAAATAATAGTATAATGACCAAAATAAGGTCATGAGATCAAACTCACTCACTTGGAAGGGTAGTCCTGAAGTGCCAACACCATGAGAGCTCTAGGAGTAGAGATAGCATCAAGGTCTACCATTACAACCATAAAACTCATGAGAAAGCCATAGGTACTCCTAGATTGCTCTAGATAAACTCTAACAATATTAGAGGAGCACCTCGATGATAAAACAATATCCAAAATGACACAGTTTTGGTTTAATGACCCAAACCCTTATAAAACCCTTCCCTCGGGTTTCTTCATCACAAAATCGAAGAACCATCCCCAAAGCCTCTTTTTCTCTCATTCTCTCAAATCTACTCCAATCCATCATCCTTAAGCTTCAAAGGTATGTGTTTATGGTTGATTTATGCCTTCTTCCCCTCCATTCTTTCATAATCTAGGGTTGGGCTTATTTATTTTCTCTCATTGTTGTCAAGTAGTGGTACTCCTCTAATATTGTTAGAGTTGATCTAGAGCAATCTAGAAGTACATAAAAGTTTCTCATGAGTTTTATGGTTGTAATGGTAGACCTTGGTGCCATATCTACTCATCGTAGCTCCCATGGTGTTGGCACTTCACAATCTACACCTCCAGATGAGTAGGTTTGATCTCATAGCCTTATTTTAGTCATTATACTGTTATTTTCTAGTATTATGGAATATTTAGAAGTTTGAAAATGGATTTTTACATGATATGGTCTTATATAAAAACAAAAAATTGTTAGAAATGTTTCCGTCAAAATCATACATGAAAATTTATGATTTTTGGATATGCATGGGACCATGATGGTTCTATACATGTTTATATGATTTTATTCATGATTTGATTTAACTATGAATTATGAAAGGAAATGACAAGATTTTGTTAGTTTAGAAAACTTAGAAATGTTGAACGTAGAAGCATAGAACCCCTCTTTTTGTGACTTAGTATGGATTTAGAGTAGGAAATTATTAAGAGGAACAAAACTTGAGTTAACGGCAATTATTCCGTTAACCTTGATATACCAATGCCCGCAATGGGCATTTATCCACATGTTAGATTAATCCACGAAGGACGGTTCGCGAGGACTAGCATCCACCCTTCAGTTTATAGATAGTTTGTTGTTTTAGTAATTCTTGAGAAAATAAAAATGTTTTTATATTTACCGCAAGTTATGATTTCATAAGCTATTATACAAATTTAAATAGAAATGATTTATGAGTATTGCATTATTATTTATGTAATTCCCTTGTCCCATGTACGATTGTGGGTGAGAATCCACTTACTGAGTTTTGATAGGATCTTTTTCCCTTTTCCTCAGGTACCGCCTTGGATCCTCCACCTCCACCCCCAGCAATAGTTATCTCAGCTTGGGTGAGCTTAACGTTGCCGTGAAGTGTCATATCTTTTGATAGAGAGTGCTCCAATGATGGTGTAGGCAAGGTCCCGAACTACATACATGCATGATTTTGTTTTTTTATAAATCATGATATTGATTTGTATTTAAAAGTTTATAGTTTTATGATTCTTTTATAAAAGAGCAACTCAACATATTTTGTATTTCAGTTACAGCCTCATTGAGGATATATGGAGTGAGTTATTCAAGGATTTTTTTTTTTTGTATTATCATGTTTTGGGAATTTGCAAGATAGTATGGATTATTTAAATTAGATTTTACGAATAAAATATGCATATAGTACAGCGCATCGATCACAAAGCTTACTTGGGGATGAGATTTCTTACGTGCCAATCACGATCCAAGTTGGGTCGTGACACGTTTGTATGGTTTCAATGACTTAGATTAGGGGACTTGTCCAGAACACAAAGCGCTCGATCTTTGGTTTTTGTTCCTTCTTTGTGAATGCCTTAATTTCCTTGAAAAGCAAAAAACAACAGACTGATGCTTGAAGCTCAAGTAAGGCAGAATATAGGGCTCTCACACATGCTTGTTGTAAGGCTCAATGACTCAAGTACCTCATGGAAGATTTGTTCATTTCTCCATCAGCCCTCTACCTTTCTATTGTGATAACAAATTAGCCATCCACACAATAACTAATCCATGTTTCACGAGCATATAAAATACATTGAGATGGATTGCCACATTGTTCAAGAAAAAATTCAGAGTGGTCTCATTCACCTACTCCCCATCAACACAAAATCTAATACTCCTGACATCTTCACCAAATGTCTTACTCCTGGTCCATTTCACTCTATGGTCTCCAAGCATGACCTTCTAGATCTATACCAACGAACTTTTTAGGGGTATCACCATCGGTCCATGAGTTCCCACCATGTTCCATCTTGATAAAGTTGTAATGTAACTTTTACTATTTCAGATACAATGGTTATAATAGCTAATTAGTGCAACACATATATAAAGTACAAACTATGAGAGTTTGTAGAGTTAACTTTTCTTATACTCTCATTCTGAGAAATAGTTTCTTCTCACTCTCTCTCTCTCTCAATCATCCCTTGCCTCTTCTGTTCATTCTATTCATCAAAGATCAAGAATGTGAAATCTAATAATTAGCTCAAAATCTTAAAATTTTATGTTTGGCTTTTACAAACAATTAGGATCCTAGATTAAGATTCAAATTTCAATTCCATTTCTATTGCTTGGATATGTAAGTTATAATTTGAAAATATTTCACTATATTAAGTTTGTGGCAAGTAGAAAATCAACAATGAGTGGTAGGCCACCAACAGCGAGTGGTGGTCGTTAACAGTGGCAAGCGAGTTGTAGGTGATTAGCGGCCGGTCAGCGCCTACGGAGGGTGGACTATCACCGCGACAAGCTATAAGCAACTGGAGCTCTCGGCCAGGCTCAGGCTATCGGAATCGGCAAAGAGCAGCTAGCAACCAGATGAGGCCAGACGACCACTAGCAATGGGCAACCACTAGGGGTGGGTGGCCAACCACGATGGCAAGTGGGTAGCCACCGTAGGCGGGCAACAAGAAGTGGTCACATAGGTTGAGAACTATAAAAATTATGAGATATGAAAATGACAATTTTTAAGGTAACAGTTAAGAATTGAAAAAGGTTTGGACTAATTATTTTTCAATTCTATGAAATTGTTATATGGAACTATGATTCCAATTCTAAAAGGGATGCCAAATATAAAATTTGGAATTGGGTTATCCAATTTCAATTTAAAGCACTAATTCCACACTCAATTTTACGCGCCAAATAGACACTTATAGTAATTGAAATCAAAATAAAAGGAACATAAGTGTCTAGTTTTAATTAGGCACATGGATTAAGAAAATGATTGAAAATATCTTGATTTTAGACAAATTTAATTGATTATAAAAAATTACTCTTATACTCTCTTCTCACTTTTTCTTTGTCCTCCACCTATACTCTCTCTTCTCACTTATTCTCCCTCATTTAATGAGGGTGCTAGTAGAAAAAATTAATATTTCCTAAATTTTTTAAATGTAAAATTATTTTGGACCAAGTAAAATTTTAAAAAATAAACACTTATTTAGGACGGGAGGTAGTAGTATATATTCGATCCATTCGTTTCACAATAAATGTGAAAAACCAAACGACACACATATTAAGGTAAAAAAAAATAATTGGTAAATGTGTTTACTTAATCAACATATTCATATTAAGGGTATAAAAAAAATAAAAAAATTAATACTACCTAAATATTATAAATAAATAGATATTCTTAACATGAAAAAGTAAAAAAAAAAAAACCATTATTATGAAGCAGACGGAGTATTGACTATAGTCAACATATGGATTATCTTTTATAAACTTTTAGTAATAATGTTTTATATCACCAACCACAAACATATATTATTATATGTATTTCTTTGAAATAATTATTATAAAAGTAAACATTTTTAGTAAAGCAAAAACAAATCATTTAATAACTTCGTATAATATGCAAATATACAATACTCCATTCGTTGTATCTCAACTGCTTTTTTTTAAAAAAAAAATTTCACTTCATTTCTCTATTTATGAAATTGAGAAAACATTAATTTTTATTTACCAATTATAACCTTATTATAATTAATTGTAATTTATCTATTTTTATTTTTTCAAGAGCATAATCATATTAAATGAGGACAATTATGTCAATTAACACACTTTTATATTATTATTAATATTCATTCATTGCTTTTTTAATATGCATGTTTTTTATTTTGTACAATTGAGATGCATTTAAGAGGGATATTATTTCAAAATTAAATTAAATACTATAATGAATAAAATTACTCTCTCTATCTTTGAATAATTGTCTATTTAAAAAATTTTCTTTGTCTATAAATTATTTTTTATTTAAAAAATTTATATAATATTAATTATTTCTTTCCAATAATATCCATATTAAAGACAATTAGAGGACGAGAGGTATAGTGAATGAGAAAAGAGAAATTAATGAAGGAAGAGATAGAAACAAGGGCAATTTAATAAGTTATTTTAAATTTTTTTAATATTGATATTCTTCTAATTATTTCCTTAATTTTAGTACGTATTTAAATTTAGACAATTATTAAGGATTGAGGGTGTACTATACTACATTAAATAGGTTTTATGAAGTCTTCATAAATTACATGGCAGCATTAACTGTATATAGGTTACCCTTTTGAAAGTCTACAATTTACAATTACAAGGAAGTGATAACCATCATTTGCACTCTCATTTCAACAGTTACTACTTTTCTTCAATAATTAATTAATTATCTTATTGAAATATGTGGGTGGTGGTCTGAAAAAATAGAGTGATCCGAAAAATAGAAGATAAATTTGAAAAAAATAAAGTTTAATATAACTCCTTATTATATTAGTGTAGAGGCTACAAAGAAATTTAGTTACAAATTTGTATTCAAATATTTAAAAATGGTAAACTTATAAAAAAAAAGTTAAAAATTTATTAAATATTATAAATTACATGTATATATATATAGAAGTGTATTATATGAGAATAATGGTTTATTGTGAGAGTGAGATGGGTGAATCTTGACATTTGGATCTTACACAAACAGTCAAGATTCAAATATAAAATCATGTAACATTTTTAAATTAGCATGTGAAACATTAATTATTAATTAATTTTCAATTCTAATCATTCATGTATGGTTATACGACCCATATTTACTCCTCCTACTCTTTTGATAAACCACTTCTCTCATATGATATGCCCTTATATATATACACATATATATAATTTAATAATTAGAGTCATATTTTCTTATTTAGTTTACCATAACTTATTATATATACAAATTCCTCATTAGTTTATTTTAGGTAATGAAATATATTAGCATATTTTTCTGAGAGAAAACTATGCATTTTTACAGGTTTGATATATTTGAACTATGTATAAGATTAATATTCATTTGATCACAAAAAACACAAGAATTATTCTTCTTACAAAGTTGTTTTCCCTGAAATTTAAGCTTGCATTATCATTCTATAAGATAGTTCCAATTCCTAATGGTATGTATGTAAAGAATCTCGTGACTGGATGTTTATCTCCTTAAAAGCTCCTCCTAAGGATTAGTCACTCTGATGGATAACAACTTGGATGAAGCTATAAAAAGGGTTTCTCATGGTATCCACCGTCCAGCAGTGACCAATCCCTCCTACGTGATAAATTTCTGGCCACGAAATTTTTTTCATACACAGGAATTGAACCACTGATAAAATAAAATTCACTAATTTTATATAATTGTTTTAAATAATAAAATGAAAAGAATCTATAATACTAATATTTCGAACTCTTATGAGGGAAAGTTTTCCAGGCGTCACAACGAGAAAGATTTAGGACCCAGTTTTTAAGAAGTTCATCATTAATTATTTTTTTGAAAAAATAAAACTACAATGATTACATACTATTAGGATATCATTGACAATCATCAGTATTTAATAATATGATCGCCCATTATTCAAGTTCCAAAAATCAATTTTAAAGCTCTCTAGTATTTTAACATAATATATATGCAATGTGTCTCATGAAAGGTTTTTGACATATCTGTTGCTCTATCAGGATGTTTCATTTTGCATAATTCTTCTTTCTTGCTTTTTCTCTTTGTCTACAACCTCAGCGATTGTTTGACTCTTTTTTTTATTTTTATATTGTTTCAATCCAATGTTATTACAAAGATTTTACCTCATAACAAAGGTATCTTCTGCGTCTTCTTCATTTTCCTTCTCATGTCCTATTGCATTTTTATTTTCTTTGTTATTTATTCGTGTTCTCCACTTCTTCTATGATATTAATATATTGATATGTAAATCTATAAATTCCAACTATAAAATGTGAAATCTTTTACATGTGATAAATTTGTATTATTCACTGATTTTTAATGTTTTGAGTTTGTAACCTGTTCTTAACTTTATCATGTTCTTTTCTATTGTTTTCATTTTATTTTTCTTGGTCACTTTTTTTTATTGCCTTCTAGCTTTGAAGTAGATTACAGCATTATTTGCTCAAAGGTTTTGTGTTGTTGATTTATCATTCTTATTTATCTCTTTTGGTTCTATTCCTACTTTTATTTGTTTAATTAATCTTTGCATTTGATCTCTAAATTTGTTATGTTTAGGACTTTTCACCATGGTGGCTCATCAATTGCTCCTATTCATATGGTCTTTTAGTTGAAAATTGACCATTTTCTATACTTTTATTTTTTCTATAATTTATTTGTATACATAAATCATTTATTTTATATATTGAGTCATTATTGTTAATTTTTAAGCTTAAGAAAGCATAGGTGAAACAAAGTAGCTTTTAACTCATGTTGGTGTTTTTTTTAAGCAATGCAACTTTGAATCTCTACAAGATCCTAAAAATTTCTAAGTTTATTTCCATGTTAGATATTTTGTTTTTCAGGAATTTCTTTTTTTTTTTTTGTGTTATATAGGATATGTAAATTTACAAGATTTTCATATCTGAGATTTTGGCAATGATATGTAGGAGATTTTTAGTCTTGGATAGAAGTAATGATCGATGGACACTCCAAAGAGAAAATGAATACTGAAAAATAAGAGAATTTTTAAAATTAGGTTTTGTCGACCGAACAAATGGATGAGTCACCACTTAGTATATAGGAATTAATAAGGAGAAAAATCTGCAATATTAGTCACTAGGAAGTCAATTGCATAGTGGTTATGATATTCCTATGTTATTGTAACAAATGAGAGAGAAGGCAAACATTATGAGAGCAGTTGCAATTTCCATTACATATGATTACTTGATTAGGAAGGGGACATTTATTTTAATTTTATCGCATATAATAATAAAATAGTCCAAAATACATGCAATTTAATTAAATGATTTTTATATATCATTGATTGGTGGTTCTTCATGGTGCTATCACGTTAATTCCATTTTAAATGCATTTTTTAAAATAAAAAATTAAAATGGTACATAAAAGAAATTAAATGCAATTTATTATATGAATCAATTTCTTAATTTGAAAGGGATAAGTTTCAAATAGGATTTGAATGATATTTTGAATATGTTTAGAAGGATTTAGATGATATTTACGTAGCAAACTGACAAGGCTACGAAGCAATAAAGATTTGATACAATAATTGTGTGAATGAAAGAAAAATAGGAAACATAACAAAAGATTAGGAGAGTTTAAAATTGATATTATGAGTCATGATCCTTTATTACAACGATATGATCTTCTGCTATTGCAAACCTTGAATATTCAAAGTTTAACAAATGATTTTGGTATTTGATTTGTTTGAGGTAATAAATATGTAAATTAAAAGTCTTTTAGGATGTTTATATATTTTTGTTCACTAAAGGTGGAAATTCAAAATTTAGTAATTAATTGTATTCTTGGTCTATTAAGAATGGAAAATTGAAGCAACGAAGATCTAAACTTTCATATACCTAGAATCAACTTTAGAAATTGAGATTTGAATTGATTTGAAAATCGATTATTATGTTTAAAATCGACTAGTTGGTATTTAAAATTAAAAATATAAATTAATTTTATTTTCTTCCCATTTATGTTTTAAATAAGATCATTTTATATTGAATCATGCAAAATTTAATAGAAATTAAAAATTCCAATAATTCAATTTATTGTGATTTATTAAATCAAATCAAACATGTCTAATTCAATTAACATATATATATATATATATATATATATATATATATATATATATGTGTGTGTGTGTGTGTGTGTGTGTGTGTGTGTGTGTTAATTATCTACAATATTAATTTATAAAATTACAATATTCATAATAATTATTTTTAATATTTGGATAATTTATGCTGAAATCTACCAAAAATATTGTACATTATGTTAATAACCTTATATATTGGAGTTTTTAAAAATAATTAGTTATACATAAAATTTAATATACTAATATTTTAGACTCCTTTGATAGAAACTATTACACGTGTCATTTATATAATGATTTAAGCTTCACGTGTCACTCATACAGATTTTTTTGAACTTAATTTATAATTTACTTATTAATTATTTTTTATATGAAATAAAATCAAATATTATAATCATCAAAGAATCAAATATTACAATCACATTAAAGATTACAATTTGCACTAGGATAGGACCCATGTCAATATAATTACGATCTATAATTAAAATTTAAAGTCATTAATGGCCTCGCATTATGAGGGTAATATAAAAAATTAAAAATAAATAATCTTTAAAATCAATATATTTTTTGGCTCTAAAGAAAATGGATAGGTCAGATTGTTAATAAATGGGTAATTGGTTGATTTTGATATGATAATAATTCAAAATTTAATTTCTACCAAATTTATTCTTAATCAAATATTTAAGACTCATTATATATAATACAAATATGATAATTTATTCTTAATCAAATATGATAATAATTGATGTAATACTAATATTTAAGACTCATTATATGGAAAGTCTTCCATGTGTTATTCATAAAAAAAATTATGCCTAATCATTTTCATAATCTTAATATTCAAAGTAAGTTTTTAAATTAAATTTACCTTCTAATTATTAATTTTTTTTTCAATCATACCTTCATATCTCTCTACCATTAACAAAAGTAATATAAAAAATAAAAAAAATAACATAAACAAAATTATAATTGAATATATTATACCATAAAAATTTTATATATATAATTATAGTATTAATGATAATAAATTTATTATAATTATGTTACAAAAAAAATTACAATTAATAATAAATATATTGATCATATTTATTATAATTAAAGATTATAATGATAGGATTAATTATAATAAAACTATTATAATCATGATAATTAATGATAACAAGAAAACCTTATTACACCTTTATTTTTTTAATTATCTTTATTGGATTTGTATTATATATGTATTTTATTTTTTAATTTAGATTATGCTGCATTAGTAGTATTTGTTATTATGGATATTAATATTTTGAATTTCAAAGTATTTTTTTAAAAAAATTCCTTTTTGAAATTTTTTTAAAAACCCGTAAATATTAGTAGGGATTCAAATCTCCATGTGAAATGAGGAATAAGTACATGTGAGGGATGAATATTAGGATGGGATGGGATCCAGGCAAAATGCTAAATGAGGACAGAGGCAAAATGCTAAATGAGGGATTAGGGGAAAAGTTTCTAACTTTAAATTTAGGACTTTTGAAAATCATAACAAAAAAAAATTATCTATCTACCTGTCTCATTATACCCTATTTAATTTTTTGCAACTTGAACATTCCAACCCATCAATTCCATAATTTTTTCATACTAATTTTTTTGAAAAAAAACCTTCAAAATTTCAGCATTAAAATATTTTAAAAAATCAATTCCATAATTTACACTTTTTTGATAATGATACTAAATATTTATTAATTTTTAAAAATTAAATAATTACATTACTATTTTTTATTGAAAATAATATTATAATAATTGATAAACTACTCTAATAATTGAGATAATGTAAATTATGATTACATATATTTTTCACTAATTATTACACATTAATTATAACATATATTTTAAAATTGATATTTTAATTTATTAAAAGGATGTACAAGGAAAAATGTGTAATTGAAATCACATAAATTAAATTTATTTATTATTTTTATTAATTAAAAAATATAATTTTATGTTTTTATAAATTAATTATTTTAATTTACTAAAAAGATATAAACGGCAGGGGTGATAAAAAAACGTTGAAAGTGGGTAGAAGCGAAAATTACCCATAATGGGAATAGGAATCGGGGCATATTTTATCTTTATAAGGATGATCGATGGGGCGAAGTCCTCGTTTGTTAAATAGGATATAGATGAGGATAGCACACCTTCATTTTTTTTAATTATCTTTATTGAATTTGCATTATGTATGCATTTCTAATTTTAATTTGGATTATGTTGCATTAATAGTATTTGTTATTATGAATATTTATGTTTCAAATTGTAAAATATTTTTAAAGTTTTTCTCTATTTGAAATTTGTTAATAATTCGCTGAATATTATAGGGATTCAAAATCCCCACGTGGAATAGAAATGGGACCCATAAGGAGGATGAATGGGAATGAGAGGCAAAATTGTAAAAGGCGATGGGAGGGGGGACATGTCTTTTCTTGGATCTCATTGTCATCCCTACAAATGATTCATAATATAGTAAAATTACCCACTTATTCTCTTTCTTTATTCAACAATTTTAACTTTTGAAATGTGCAAAATTTTCAAAAACTAGGCTCTTTATTATAATTATAGATCATCTATCGAGATTTTTTTAACTTTATATTATAAATATGATATTTAAAATGAAATATAAAATATAATGATACATTTATATTGTATCAATTTATTTAATTATTTAACTATTAACTGATTTTTAAAATAAATTTATATACTTAATTTTCTATAAAATATATTTAAATAAATTATTTATTTTCGATAATGAACAATAAACTATTTTTTATTATTTCCCCATGTATTGGACAGGTCAAACAATTGGCATGCATATATTCCAACACATTATTTCTTTACCTGTTTTTTTTTTTTCCTCAAACGGCTATAAAGCAAAGGTAATATATTCACATTTAAAAAAAAAAGGCAAGGCAATATATTTTAGTTCACAAATATCATTTTCCTCAATTTATCCAGTCAAAACGTTGTGCCATTGGGGGTATGGTAATGGCACCCTTAATTAATTACCCCTTATTTAATTTCTTCCTACCAACCACCAGCATATAATGATAAATTGGAGTTATATTGAAGAAGTCAATTCAGTTCTATTATCACTCCCATTTTCTAATTTGCAAGAAAGCTAGTTCTTCTCACAACCCTTCTGAGAAATTAAGATGGTTACTCCGAGTCGTGCTGGCAACCATTTGGACAAATCATCAACAATTTACTGCTTGTTCCTCCAATTCTCCTGCGCGGTAGCTTTTTCTCCCAAAGGAGATGGCAGTGATGAATCATCATCACAACGTAGCCAAAGTGGCACATTAATTAATACCCCAAAGAAGATCATGAAGAAAATTAGCAAGGCAATTGTCCCATACATGTGCATGAAAACAAAGCCGCAAGAGGAGTCACTCCCAGGTACTACTAATTCAAAGAAGGTGGCAAAGCTGAAAATTGGTAAGGTAATGGTCCCTTATATGTGCTTGAAAATTAGGCAGCATGAGGATGAAGAGTGTTTGTGGAAGAAGACCATATTGATGGGTGAGAAGTGCCAACCGCTGGAATTTTCAGGAGCAATTTTTTATGATAGTGAGGGGAATCAGCTTTCTGAGCCACCAAGGTCACCAAGGTCTAGTGCTCTTGGCAGCCCTTACCCCAAATTTGTCGAAGCAGAAATGCAGTTCAAGTATTAAACTTTGTCAACTCGAGCAGAATATATATATCATGGATTATAACCTTGTGCTCTCAATCATACTTTTAATTAGTCAATAATTAAATTGTACATCATTTTCAAGTTACTCTTGGTTGTGATGGAGTTTCTCCATCTCTCTCAATAAGAGATCAATCTTCTTTCTGTTTAGCTCATTGTAAGAAAAGCATTATAGTTAGAAAATAATCTACATATCTACATATATAATTAAAAAAGAGAAATGTTATTTATCTTATCATCTGTTAGATATTAATACACTCCTATTTATTATTGAATGAGAAATGATTTATCATTGAATGGATTGGCCACTTAATTTGAGATCCACAATCTCATCTAATAATAAATAAAAGTGTCAACATAATATATTATAATGTATAAGTATAAATTATACTGCTCTCAAAGAAAACCGATTGCTCCAGTACACATGAAATTGGAGGGATTGACTACCCTTTACACATGGCCCAATAAATTTGTGACATGTACGCATAATTCATTCTACTAAATTGATGACACCATAAAACTAGGATAATTATTAAATCAGACAAGATTAACTTTTATTTACATGTAAGTCTCCAAAGACCCATCATCTTCCTCTAGTTTCGCCCCTACAGCCACCCACATTGCTTCCTTTCGCTATCCCCACCAACACCTTCTTTGTCACGTCCACTGCCTTTGTTGTTATTGCAGCACTTTTAAACAAAATTCCCTCTTGAATGATCCAACGAAAAAAAAAAAAAATCAAAATCATTCCTTCTCATCTATGTAAAAAACCCCCGCGTACACTTTCTCACTTTGAGATTCTCCCGCCACTAATAGCAAAACAAAAGCAACAGAGCAACACTTTTAAACAAAAATCCCTTTTGAATGATCCAACAAAAACTACTCCTTGATATATACCTTGTCATTCCGCCGGGTGCGAATCCAACGTGGTGTCCAAAATTCACAAAACAGTTGTAGAAAAAATTATTAGCTTGCAGAGAAGATTTTTGTGTAGCGCTGGTTCATCAAGGGAAGGCATTCCCTTAATCCATGGGAAATCATTCGAAGACCCAGGACATGGGTGGCTTAGGTGTAGGTGATATTGTAACTCACAATGCTTTTGTTCAAATAGTGGTGAAGGTTCTCTGATAGATCTTTTCCATTATGGCAAAAGGTGCTCTGTATGGTTTAGCAGATAATTCTCAGACTTCAAACTTTGATTGGGGCACGTGGGGGTAGAGGTAGTATTTGGGGACACATTTTCTAGGTTGGGGACACGTGGCTCTCTGAATGACGAGTGTATTTGGAGCTTTTGATGTATTTTATTGCATGTTGTTATTTTAATATTTAAAAATTAATATTTAATTAAATATTTATTCTATTATATTTGAACGTGATAGATAAATAGAGAAAATTGGATCTATTATATTTAATAGTGATAGATTAACATTTTAATTAGACATTTATTTTTAAGTGTTAAAATAATTTTTTTTAATTTATTTTTCAAGGTGAGCTCAAAACAAAGGACCGACTTCGCAGAATAATCTTGCATCCCAACAGCTGAGGTGAATGTGTTTGTTTATTGTTCCTGAAATTGAAATATAGAAATATTAAAGACATCTATTTAGTGATAGGATAAGAATAAAAGATAGAAAAATTTTGTTTCAGGACAAAAAATATAAAATTTCTATACCTTTAAAATATGAGGATAGTAAGGATAATATTGAGAAGAAATTTAATATTTTTGTCTTTCAATAATACCCCTATATATATTTATTATTTATATTTTCATCTTCACTATCTCTATTCCTATATTTCAGGATCATTCCTATATTTCCTGTTTTAGGGAAATAAACGCTACCTTATAGAGTTTAGTATGCTTTGAGAGTGACAAAGTTTGGTGTGCATTAGAATTATAACAAAGTTTTGAAACTTAATTTTTTTTTTTTTTAGTAATCTTAATAAGTTTTAGAAATATAGGTACATACATTTGTGTTTATATTATTTTGTTAAATTTAACTTTATATTAACTTCATTTTTGGGCCATGTTCTTATCCATTAATATGTAATTATTTCCATTAAATGGAGTGAGAGATTTGACAAAGAAATTTTAAATGTTTAAATTAAATACTATTTAAATGTTTATATCGTGATGTAATCAATACCATTTAATATAATCACAATATAAAACCTAGCATATTGGTAGCTAGTTGAACTTCTTAATACTTTAGTTAAGATTTCGAACGCAGTGTATAAAAAAGTCTCATAGTCAAAGATTAATCCCTTTTGAGGAGTTCCCACATTCAACTAAAGACAACAAAAACTACATAAACTGTAATGTTATATGTAACTAAATATTAGATGTATGGCCATAAATATCAACAAAAACTTGTATAAAAAAAAAACTCAACAAAAACTAAATTCAATGTTACAAAGATTAAAAAAAAAAGTTGTGTTAGATGAGTGGACATAAATACATGATAAGATTATAAATAAATACATTATTTGAAAATCAAGGTAACTTCTCTTGTAAAAAAAAAAAATTGATGGTCTGAAGAGAAGCCTTGTAAAAACCCAAGTAAGAACTAAAAAGAGTATATCAAATAGAATGTAAACTAAAAAGTGCACCAAAAAAAAAATGTAAACTAATAATTAAATATAGATGTACAGTTGTACACCAGGAAAACTATAGATAAAAGGTGTGTTTGGATGGGCTTTTTTGGCCCCTTGTCACTATTTTTTAAAAAATAATTTCTCATATGTTTGATTAACTTTTAGAAAATAATTCGAATTTAAAAAAATTCAAATTTTCAGTTTTAGAAACTAAAATGAGTAGCTTTTTATTAAAAAAAAAAAAAGAGTCACTTTTTAATTTTTTAATCACTTTTTTTAAAATCTTAAACAAACACACCAAAAATATTTAAAAAAGAATTAAACTTTTTGGGTATTTGGTTATTGTTGTCGGCATTAATCTCAACATCAGATATGATCCACTGTCTTAAATTATTAAACGATTATTTTTATTTGTCAGTTGAATATTTTAATTTATCTTTTCATTTTACTTACTTTCTCTTTAGTTCTAATGAAGTTAAAAGATACTTGCTAGTCAAAACTTATCGATTGAAAATTGTTATTCAAATTATGTCACAAAATATGATAAAAATACATCAATTTTTTTAATTATTTATGATTTCTTTCCAACGACTCAAAACTCTGCATAGGTGTACAAATCGTGTTTAACCCATTGTCAGTTATGTATTTGTCGAGCTACCAATCAACACTATTTGAAGTTAACATTGTTTTGATGCTAAAAAAAAGTATGACATCAATTTAGGGTGCGTTTGCTTATGATTTTTTTAATAGAAAAATATATTTTGTTCAATTATAAAAATCTTTTCTTATAAGAGTTATTCATATCATTTTCTACTTAAAAGTTAAAAACAAGTTATTTTAAGCAATTCTTAACTTTTGCATGGAAACTGATCCCGTTTGTTCATTTGACTAATGAGAAAAGATAATTTTCACTTTAGTAACTTGTAAATAAAAAAATTAGGAAATTAATAAAATATTTAAGAATTTTGCTAATAAGATTTTAATTTCTATTTTATTTATTTTTAAATTTTATTTTCAAGTTGATGAGATAAAAATTGTCTCTCATATAATAATCAATAAAGGAAGACACGTTAATAACACAAGGAAAGTTATTTATAATTTGATGCGATGATGAAATTAATGCCAAATTTTAAAATGTTAAAGAATAAATTGACGTTAAAAATGTTTTCAAGAACAAAGTAATGTCAACTTGATGTGATGACCAGAAAGGATGTTTACTCCTTTACTTATTAAACTCATGCCATCCATGTTAGAGCCAAGAAATTCACAAATATTCTATGTAGTATGGTCATGAGAAATTTGTTTAATTAAAATTCAAAATCCTCACATTACATGTTTGTCTATCACTAACATTATTTTCAACCGTGATAATTCAAGTTGCAGAATTTATTTTATCATCAGTAATTCTTGCATAAAATATACCAAATAACTGACATAATTAAAATAAGAACTTAATTTTTAATATTTCATTCACATTTGGTGCTCTTGGTGATAAGTCATTTGTATGATTCTTTTGTCATTGTATAGAATCTGACACCAAAGCTAGTGGGAAGGGATCATCTTGGACACCAAAGCTGACAACAATTGTATGATTCTTTTGTCATTGTATAGAATCTAGTATGTATATTTCTATGAAAAAGATGAATGACAAAAATGACATATTCAGCTAATTAAGAAGGAGACAAATGACAGAAAAACAACTATTTGTCTTAAAAATGGTTTTTTGTGTTTTTTTTTTTAGAGGGGGGGGGGATTGGGGTTTTTTTGATGATCACCCTACGTTTCTGCCTTGTTATCTATCTTCAACTTGTTGAGCACCAATGCGGCTCCTTAGTTCTTCAAAAGCCTTCATGCTTTCTGCATCAAAGCCTCCTGCAAACTGAAAAGAGTTCCACACTACTATTCAATTTATTGTTCTATGCATTTCAGACTCTTCACATTACGTATGTTTTAGCAAAGCCACATACATAGCTTTTGCAGCAAGATAGTTTTCAGAGAAGTTGTAGCATTTTCATCCATAAAAACATGTCGGAACACAACAGTGAAATTCTGTTACACCTTTTAGCTAGCATTGTGACTTCACTTAAAGGGAGGATTTGTAAGGGTGATATGTATCATTAGCACAAAAGGGTGATATGTATCGTTACCTGATGAACACGGAAAGCAAAACGTACACCTTGAAGAATCAAAAACTCTCTCGTCGGTTCCTTCTCAGGGCTAGATAATGTGTCCAGTTCAGATGCAACACGTTTCATGTACTTCTTTGCAAGTTGCACAGAAGAAAGCTTGATCTGCAGTGGGAGTTGTACCGGTTAGCAAGTGACCATTTCATAGCAAAAAACAGAAGGCAAGCATCAATGCAAGGTCATGAAGCAAACCAAATATGGACTTGTTATTTTGAATGGAAGTCTCTTGAGAAGCATTGTGGATACACCTATATACTACGATAATCTAATGGATCCCTGCAAAAGGTTTTAGAATCTACATGCACTCAAGTATCAAACTACCATAGACAATAGGCAAAAGTCTAATGCATCACATCCAACAGCTTAAACTCAATCTGTAGTGTTTTTGTGCTGGGCTTGTTACTAGTACTAGCTGTATCACTATCACACTTGTTTTTCGAAGTCCGTCTGTTCTTAGAGGAGTATTATATTTTGAAGCTTTTCTTTTTTTGCCAGATGTGCTTAACTTTAACAAGCTGATAGCATAGTGAGCTTTTAGCCTGAAAAGGAGTGTACTTGACTTGGAAGTTGGAAGATTAGTATCAGTACAACTTGTACAAGTATTTGATCGTTTCTCTTATGTAATCAAAGCATAGCAATTATTCCCAGTCTTGTCAGTCAAATATATTCTTTCTTTCTCCTCTCTTTCCGTTCAATTCCTTGACTTTCAACAAATGCATATCTATTACAATGCATGAACTGAGGAATATTAACAAATTAAATATTATTACAGGTACAGCGGAATTTCATTTTCTAAGTAAATTTCCAAAGAAAAGGCTTTTCTGGGGTGTTCTAAAGAAAAGTGCAAGAGTTTAGGGGAAAAAGAAGGAAAGATGCTTAAAAGAAAGAGGGATGAAGAAAATTTTCAAATAGAGAAGAAAACTAATGCTTTTGTAGGGAATGGTCCTGATCATTGTGGGAAAGGGGGGCTAGAGGATCAACAGGTCCCATTAATTTGACTAGCATACAAATAATTGTAACCAAGTGCCAAAAAGTTGCAAGCTCAACTGGTTTAGAAAGAAAACACAACTTCAATCAATGAACTCTTTTTACGAACGATAACGCAAACTGTTTGTCAGTTTAGAATCATACCATGCCCACAACTCCTGAATCTAATAGCCAATGTACTGGGATTCCAAACTCCCTATACCGTGAAATTGCCATATCTCTTGTCCGTAAGAGCGCATATACACTTTGCTCCACTCTAGAAATAAAAATAGAACATTATAGAAGAATGAGTTGATAAATAAACTGCATTAAATAGGATAAGAGGAATAATTTATAGCCCTTTACGAGTAAGAGTCATTCTAGATAAGTTCTCAAGAAATACCCAAAGAGTATCAACTCCCTAAGCTAGTTTTCATAGTAATAAAGCTATAAGGATAGAAGAAGATGCATACTTTTCAAGCAATGAGTACATTTTCTGCAACGCAGCTTCACATGGGAGTTTGGGATCATCAGTGAAGGTGGAGACTTGCTTCTCCAATTTCATCAGATCCTGATATTCAAAAGCTGCCTCCCTCAGTGCATCTGCTTTTCCTTCAGGCCAATCAAAGTGCTTGAGAACAGCTCTTTCATCAACCTTACAAAGGAATAAAATGAGATGAATATAATGCAGGTATCAAGTTCCATGCTTTTTCACAAAATCTAAAATTTATGTTAATTAGTTTTAGAAGCATGTTCTTCTCTGATGGATGAGCAATGACACTTTAAGGCTTACCAGGAAGGAAAGTTCCTCATCTAGCCAGTTTACAAAGGCCACCAGATCTTCAATCTTAGAGAAGGAGGCAGCTCGAACTTCATTTGCCAAGGACATTACAAAATCACCTTGTGTTTCTACATCAGCTTTCACCTAAATCCATCAAAAAGGAAAATTTTAATATTTGTATTGACTTGATGCTAAAATGAGAAAATAACAAAGCACGGGAAGTTTTAACATACAGCTAAAAGGAATGATGATCTATTCTCTATTTCCCCAATCATATTGCTCCTGGCATCAGATGCATTGGTTGTTGGAGAAATTAATAATGAAGTATCCTTCTTTGCCTCACGTTTCATCAATGTTTGATAAAATTCAACTAGCTCAGGAGCCCGGTGAACCTTGTCACCATCCATTGCACCTCTTGGTAGGCTTCCTGGTGGAGGTGGAGGAGGAGGCGGTCCTCCTGGTGGTGGTGGAGGAGGAGGAGGCCCAGGCAAACCATGTGGTACTCCACTAGAAGGATTTGTATTTGTACTAACAGGAGCACCGTCAGATGGTTTAGGTGGAGGCCGAGGCACCCTAGGAGGCCTTTTCTCAATGTGGGCAAGCTTCATCTTGTTAATGTTTTGATTATCAACATTCTTACCATTGTCATTGTCAGATTGATCATTTGGACTACTAGAAACATATGCCTTCTCCTTTATTTGAGTAAGTTTTGGTGGCAAAGATACCGGCCTCTCTCTTTCAGCCTTGGTCATATTCAAATTTGAATTGTCACTGAACTTCTTTACTCTTGCTTTCTCAGCCTTTTCCCTGATTTCTTTCTCCCTTGCCAAGGCCAACTTATGGCGGTCTTTATATGCAGGATATTTTTCATCCAGAGACCCCTCAACTGACTTAGACATCAATTGGAATGAAGCTGCAACAGAATTTAAGGAGTCACTGGATGGAACTTTTTGTAAGTTAGGGAGAGTTGGAATTTCAGTAGAATCAGTAAGTTCCTGATCCTTCTGCCCAAACATAGTGATGGCTACAGTATCACCAGCATTCCTTAGCATCAAGGATTCCAGTGGACCCTTAGGTTTACTGCTCACACTCCTCCTGCTTGGAGAGCCCCCTGAAAAAGATCTGGCTGGTGATGAAAGTGTACTTAAATCATCTTTGCTTTTACCCCATTTCTTCAACTTTTGGATTAAGGTAGGTTTCTTGCTAAGATTACTAGATCTGCTAGTAGAGCTATCAATAGACGTATTGTCAAAATCTTCACTACCGGGTGAAGAAGGATGGGAGAAGTTGCTATCAAGATCTGTGTCGCCTTGCCCACGTTCTGATCCAGCATATTCTAACATTAGCTGCTTAGCCTTCTCTTGTGATTTTGGGCTTAGACTTTGGTTTAGATCTCGTGCTGATAATTTTCCTGCAGGTGCCTGGTAATTCCTGAGTTCATATCTCAAGCATGCATTGACCCAACGGAGGTATACAAGCTCTTCAACTTCACTGAACCTATTCATCTGTAGTCCTTCCACTTGCTTTTGCAGGTCTTCGTTCACATGCCTCAGTCTACTGACCTCCTCCTTTTCCTTGGCAACCATGTCATTCTGCAGCTCCAGGCAAAACATCTCAATATTAAACAAAATTCTTTATATATACATGCAAGAATCCAAAACATAAGAAATTATCACCATAGTGATCAAGTAAACAAACTTTTTCAACATTTTGTAATAATTTCCCAATTGATTGATTAAATTCATATTTATATAGATTTTAGAAAGAAATGGCATCTTAATAGTTATATCCCCATCAACCAATACACGTGTCATTGATCAAGGTAGTCAGTCCAAAGCATTGCAGAAAGAAGACCGTGTTGAATAAAAAGTTGGAGAGTTTCAGATTCAATTTATCATGTATTTATATAAACACTATAAAGCTTTAATGTTTAAAATGGAAGTTCATTCTTGAGATACACTGCAGTTACTTTCAATTATGATCTTAGTTACTGAGATAGAAAGCGATAAGTATTCAGGTAATTGACAAGGGAAATAAAGAGGACTAAGTGATTTTAAATCATTGTTTTAAACATCTCCATTTTAGGCAATTGAAAACTTCAAAGCATATGCTGGTTCAATTATGAGCAATTCTTATATGCTGGATTCATGCACTTGTTCAATTCAATGAAGAAAAGATGTCTATGCTAGGACGCTGACCTCTGTCATATTGAAGAGTTCTGTGATTCTAGATTCAGTGGCATTTAGTTTGACAGTTAGTTCTCGCTTATCATGTTGAAGTTCTTTGTTTTTTCTCTTAAGCTCCACAACTTCAACCTCCAAATCATTCACAGCTTTCAATTTCTTTTGAATTTCAGCATCATTCTTGACAGCCTCTTCTTCTTTTTCTTGTAGACCAGAAACTTGTTGTTTAAGCAACAATAGCTGACCTTTTGTCCGGTTAGCCTCAACCTGTATCTGCCTTTGCAGCTCCTTGATCTTATTTCTGGCCACCTCAAGTTCTCTCCTGGCTGAAGCGCCATGTTCAAGCTCTTCTTGAAGCTTCTCCCTTTCTTCCTGCAAGGAATCAATGGTTACATTAAGCATATCTATTTCCACCATCTTAATTTGCAACTGCCTATGTAACTCCTCAATGTTTGATTCCTGCTCCTTCAAACCATAGTACTCTAGCAATTCACCTTCAAGTTTCACTTCCCTCTCCTCCAATTCCTTCACTAGATTCCGTAACCGTTCTAATTCCCTGGCATTCTTTGCCATCTCAGTTTCATAAACTTCATCTTTCTTGGCCTCACCGATCTTGTCAGTGGGTAATGGAAACTCAATCTCCCCGGATAGAAGGCGTTCAAATTCAGGTAGAATATCATCTTCAAAATCACTAGCTCGATTGATTACGCTGCTAATTAACTTAACCTCCTCTTCTTGCTCCTTCTCCTCCCTCTGCAATATTGCCAAATCATATTACAAAGGTAAGATAAATTTTCCATTTTCCTATTGTCATAATACAAAAAAGCAAACAAATTTGCAAAAGAAATCCTCATAACCATTAAAAAAAAAAAATTTACAACTTGAGCCTAATATACTCACATCCTTCCCGTTGAGACCATCAGTAGAACTAGTGACCTGCTCATGTTCTGTATCACCATCTTGATGTTTGTTAAACCTTGCTTCACCATGTTCTGTGCCACAATGAGAATGAAGTTTAACATAAAGCGTCAGGGTTATATTATAGAAACAGCCATCAACATGAAGCAAGTAGAAATCTTTGAATTGTAATGATAAAAGAAGAAAAAAAAATTGCCAAAAAAAGAATTGTTGAATTGTCACAGAAGTACCTGATTTTGAGTTCACATTCAGCTGCTTAACTTTAAAGACTGCAATTGAAGCAGCTACTAGGAGTCCTAACCTAACAATCATTAATCTATAGGTTATAACAATGTCCTAACAATGCGTTCTTTCAAAGGGGCAACCCATTTCAAGAACCACCCACCGCCCATTTCCCCCAACCTCCATAACCAACTGCTCAAACCATTAGAACCTTTGAAAAAGAAACCTGAGTGACCAAGAATCCACAACTGGGGCGCAGAAGATAACAGAGAAAATCCAGCCACAAAAAAGAGCAAAGCAAGACCCCAGATTTGGAAACTTCACTAGCAAAAAGATACCTTGGGAAATTTTCAAACTTCCAGCTTTACAATCTTACAAGGTACATGGGACCTTTCAGATAGAGAGAAATCATGCCCTCAGTCACAGACAGACACAAAAGTTACCTACTATAACAAGCTGAATTTGTTGCAGCCACCAAAAACTAGTGGCCAGTGTTGGCCCAAAAGAGATTAGTGACAAAATTCACAAATGGGGTGGGCTAAATATGCAACCAAGATTTGGTCATAATAATAATTTTTGCAGCAAAACACAAAACCAAGCAGAAGAGCAACCTTGAAAAGGACATGCAACAGTGAAACTAGAATAAAAAGACTTGTTTCTCAAGTGGTTCTTGTTCTTATTCCTTCCTTCTTTTGTTGGTTTGGTTCTTTTTTTTCCTCGTTTTAAGGTTAATCCCAATGAGTTGGTTGTTTATATGTGCGATGAAAAAGGTAAAAACAAAAAAGATGAGAATCTTCTTGTCTCTCCATTGATTTTCATTTGGTGTAGCCGTTTATGCCCGTTGAACTTCCTTTCCTCCTAGTTTAACATTGGGGTAACTCATTTATAAAGTTTTCATTTTATTTTTATTTTTTTATATTAAACTCATTTATCACAAGCTAACTGAACCAATCTTGTGATTTATAGCACGTTGAAAGATCATTTGAAAAGAAAAAACAATATCTCTACAAAATCTGCCTCAAAAAAATTTTGATTGAAAATTATTTTGAAAATAAAATAATTAATCCAAACCTAATAATAATCATTATTTATTGAGTAAATAACATTTTTAATTTTTGATTCGTTTCTAACAAAATATTTTATATCAGTTTAATCCTAATATTTTTAATTTTGACATTAATTTAGTCATTTTGTTAAATTTTTATTTTAAAGAAATAATTAAATTGATGTCAAAATATAAAATGTAGGGACTACATTGATATTAATACTAAAAGTGTTAGAACTAAATTGATATAAATAATTTTATTAGAATCAGATTGATTAAAAAATTTATTATAATCAAATTGATACCAAATTAAAAATATTAAATAAAAAATGTTGTTTACTCTTATTTATTCAAAAACAATCCTTTGATTAATTTATATATGCTTCCACCACCACACTATAATAAGTCAAAGTATATATTTCAAGCACCAATCATAGACAATTGTACCTTATTGACAAAGAACAAGAATAATCTATTATTGATAGGTGATTTATATGCATCTTTGTAATTTTTTATTAGTCTAGAGACATATTGTAACTTAAGTGAGTTTTCCTCTAAATTTAAACTTTAAATTTATTATAAAAATAAAAAGTGAAATCCAAGATTAAAATGTGCCATAATATTTTTTTTATGGAATGTATCAACATGTGTTGGATTTGTGTGTATATATATATTATATGTATCTTTTTGTCCAGAAAATCCATTGTCAGAGTTATGGGTTTTAAAATTGTTTCATTTCCAAGATAATAATTGAACCATTGACACTTTATTAAAAAAGAAAAGAGCCCTTATTATCTCATATCGACCTTGTAATTTAGTATTGAATGAACTTTAAAGTTAGTTAAGTGTTATTTGCAAACTAAAATATCTAAAATTTAATTTCAAAAGAGTGTTATTTTTTGGTTCGATATTTTTTTGACGAATTGAATACAAACACTATTTATATATAAAATCAAAGGGATAAAAATGAAATCTTGGGTTAAGAAAAGTGGAAATAGTCACTTTAATTACATAAAACCAAGGACGAAATCCTTTATAAATTCTTTTATTCGTATCAAGTAGGAGTTCTCATCTTAAATTTGCTATTTAGATTTAGTTTTACCTAAACACTACTCTTATCTCAAACTTATATGAACAAGTCTCAATATCTAAGGAAAAAAAAAATATGACTTCCAATGCATTTTAAACAATAATAAAGAAAAAAAATACTAATTATAGACTTACGGTGATGATTTAGATAATCTAAAATGAACATCTCATTTTAGAAATAAAATGAGAAGTTTTATCATTAGATCAATGGAGTAAAAAAAAACCCCACTTCTAACTTTATTGTTCTAAAAGTAAAATTTCCTCACTTTACTATATAAAGTGATATCCTCACTTTAGAAGATTTAGATCTTATGGTAATAGTTCTCTCTTTTGTTGTGAATTTTTAATAATTTATCTCTTCTTATGGATTTGATATGTATAAATCTTCATCTATTAAATACTGCATATAATTTCATCTAACTTTTGTTCGACTACCAACAACAATACATCTGAGCAGCACACCAAACTACAACAAGGGATACCACTAAAGATTCCCCTCCTTTCAATACACACATTTAAATTCTGAAAATACAAGATAACATATCCACATCCTTAAATCTATATTTGAGACCACATAAAAAAAAAATCTATATTAGAGACCATACTTTGTAGTCTGCAATCACTTTGCAAGAATAAAATTATGAGCAAATTAAATTACACTGACCTCCCCTCTAGTTTGTAATCTTACAATAACCTCCCTTCTGTTAATTGAATGTTAACGGTGTTAGTGATATAAGTAGATTGTCTAAAATACCCTCATGTATCAAATACCCTCACACACGCACAACATCATCTCTCATCCCCTCACACACGTGGTCACAACTCAGCCCTCCATCGCATACCCTCACACCCACCCCAAAGTGCAATGGTGAAACCCAAGGAGACCACTTGCGCGGCCGCGACCCCGCCGCGCTGCGCCACGAGACGGAGCGCGACCAGACTCGAGGAGACGACTGGAACTGAGTGCGATGAGCGTGCGACCAAACCCTTGCTTGTTGGATTAGAGATGGGTTGCATGATGATGATGAGCGGTGAGGAGCGTGATGCGGTGGTGGGTGGCGGATCGAGGTGGAGGAGATCGCGAAGGTGCGTGGAGTTGGGACGCGAGTGGGTGCAGCGGAGGAAGGTGCGCGCGGCCGCGGCGTTCCCATTCGAGCGCGAGGGAAGCGGTGCGCGGAGGAAGGCGTGCGCGGGCTGAGATGGGACGGCGGTTCTGGTAGCTTTGCGGAGGCGGCCATGCGGGCGCTTCGGTGAGGAAGAAGGGGAGCTCGCGGCGCCTCTCGGCGGCCTGAGGTCGCGGTGGTCCCGGAAGGAGTAGATCTTGTTGAGGATGATGATGATGTGAGGATGATGATGATATGAGGCCGATCTGTCATGGGGGAGGAGCCGCGGATCTTGGGCTGCCGTGGTGGCTGGATCCGTGACGCGACGGCGATGAGGCCGGGAGCAAGCCCAAGGGGATGACGCAGCGGCCCTGCGAGGAAGGAGGAAAGAAAACAAGGGACGCCGGTCATGGTGGTGGAGTGGCACCGCCGCGTCCTCCTAGCTTCTGATTTCTTTTTTTTTTTTTGGTTGAATTGGGTTCTGATTTTAAGGCTTTGTTGTTAAAATGGACGTTGATGAATTTGTAACTGTTGGATTAAACTTGTGGTGCAAAAATTGGGTATTTGGATTTTTCTGTGTATTGGAAAATTTTATTTGATGATGATTGTCAAAGAATGATGGCAGTGGTAGTGGTTATTCTGTGTTTAGGGAAGTGATGGTTTCCAGTTTGCGGGTGATGATGGGTGTGGTTTTGGTTTGCTCAGGTTGTGGGTTGCATGGTGACGGTGATGGAATGCGATGGGTTGTCAAGGGTGCATCAAGGGTGTTTTAGTCTTTTCATATGATAAGTTCTTCTAATTGATTACAAATTTGCCATTAAAAATCATGTGCATGGCACGTGATTTAACTTCTATTTGTGCAATTAACGGAATGTTAACTTCAAGGTGGTTAGTGTAAAATTTAATAAAGTTCAGGGAGGTTATTGTAAGGTTGCAAACTAGAGGGGAGGTTAGTGTAATTTTGCTGAACCTAATAGTGTAATTTGCTCTAAAATTATTTATTCCATCATTTTAATCATTGTTAATAATTGAATATAACTCTTATTAGAGTCTGGCGTAAATTTGGCCTTAATCACACTCAAATACAGTCACGTCAATAATTGTAAGTAAATTACATGAGTAAGCATTTTTATAACTTCATAATTAGGCTTTCAGTGATTTTGAAAAAAATAAAAATAAAACTAAAAGTCATCTTGACAGGATAATATCAAAAATATAAAATTTGTATGATTATTGATCTAGGCAGAGGACCCACCAAGAAAATCTTATAATCAAGGGGTTTCAATTTGTCTGCTGTTTGAGGGATAGAATGTTTCTTGGCAAATAGGTCCAGCACAACGGCAAGCTCTATTAGGGTTGCCACAAAAATGAAGATAGTAATTAACTGATTAAGTAAAGCCTGAAACATTTTTGGATAAATTATATTCATCTTCTGAGGTTTGTGAAATACAACTCACACCCCTTCTATTTGTTTACACTCATACCCCCTCTTGTCAAATTTTAAGTATTTATGTTAAGTTCACTCTTTATTCACATAACACTGATAATAAATTTAACAGAATAGCAATTTTATGATATTAACTGTTTTTAAGTAATAATCACTGATAATAAACTTAACAGAATAGTATTTTTGTGATATTAACTGTTTTTAACATTTTGTGATATTAACTATTTTTAATTAATAATATTACTTAAAAATTAATATCACAAAATGCTATTTTGTTAAGTTTATTATCAGTGTTATGTGAATGAGAGTGAAACTTAACATAAATACTTAAAATTTGAAGGAAGGTGTGAGTGCAATTAATAATAGAGAGATGTGAGTTGTATTTTTATAAACTTTAGAAAAGGTGAGTGTAATTTAATCAATACTTTTTATGCTTTTTAGGTTTTTCTTAGTGGACTGAAGCATATGAGAGATATTGTCAGGGGTAAGACAAAGGAAAAGCAAAAACAAAAAGCAATAATGATGACACACATGGCGACATCACAGGCTAGTCCTTTTGGCATTTCTCTGGGATATTTTTGTGTTGGTAGCTTGGGTGCTTAATGGAATGGGGGTAATAACATAATAGAAACCCAGATTAGGCTTTTTCTTATTATTGTCCATTCATCTAAAGAAAAATGAAAAGGTTGCCGAATAAATCTTCTCTTTCTTTCTCACATGTAGATCATAATATTGGGAATTTGAAGTTCATGTTATCATACTCCCAGTTCAAGTTCACTGTGTAATAATAGCCAAGGTTATTAATATCTTTAACCGTATATTTACACTCTATATCAATTAATTTTAATCATTATTTTTTGAATTGATATTAGTTAATAACTTTTATTTCAAGCAACGAGTGATTTTAACTTTCTTTCTTTATTTAAATTTAACTAAGAACAATTTAACAAATTAAAATTAAAAAGTGTTGATAGACAATTACTAAGCTATAAAAGAATGTGTAACGTGGTTTAGAGAAAATAGGTCATTATCTTTGAACGTGGTATATTATTTGTTTGTTACCCTCATATGTATATATTTTTCACAATCTGCTCCAAATCTAACTCAAATGCACAAATGAAAGTGTAGTAACTAGGAAAAACCAAACATGCACAAATTTACACGGAATAATTCAGTTGTACTAATGCGTTTTATTAAACACAGAAACATTTATTAGTATCGGAGTACAAAAGTTTGCTTTGAAGGGTTTGGTGCTTAGGCGATGAAACGGCAGCCAAAATAACAAAGCAACTGAGGAGGGCAAGAGCTAAGCCTAAACTATTGACCACCACGGACTCAGTGCTTTGTTTTGGTACATTTCTTTTTGTCTGTAAGAATGTCAACTTCTCTTGGAGCCCAGCTTCTGCTGTTGCTACTGCCAAAGAATAAGTGTATAGGCCAAGGAACACATGCCAAGGTAGGATCCTTATCCTCACTGTCCTTACCTCTCCTTTGTGCCAAAAGCTCAAGAAACCCATCAGCCACTGCATATGGCCAATAAATTCATAAAGGGGTCAGATATAGTTATTCAACATCCAGTGATTTTTCACTGAATTTGTGCTTCACTTAGAACAACCTTTTGGTGAATGGAACAATGCAGGAAAAGGAACTCACCAAAAATGTCAACTTCTAGAAAGAATAAGTTATTTTTCACTAATTTTATTGACTTCCCGGATGCATTGTTATATTATATGATACAGGGAGGACAGTACAATGATTTTTACAAATTTAGGAAATGTTAGTGTAATAATTTCACAAACTCATGAATCTCCTAAATAAAATTTATAAATATATTGGACTTAATATGAATTTCATAAGACCTTATGGGAATTCATAGCAATTTGCCTATATTTCTTGGGGCCAGGAATGTGTTGTAATTTTTTTTCTGGTCATCAATGTGTTGCATCTTTTTTTCGGCCAAATAAATGTGTTGTATGTTATGTGAATCTATTTCTTCTCAAGAATCCATTGGGCTTTGTTCCAGCCCATTTGGGATGTAATCAAAGGGGTGCATTATCATACCTTCATCTCTTTCTAAAAAAAAAATGTGCCTTTCCACAAACCACAAAACAAATAACTTGTGTCTGACCAAAAAAAAAACCTTATCATCTTCTGACAATGACGGTCCACCGTCCACATGTTTCTCATAACTACGTGTACTTATCTTAATTAACTGTACGATAGGATACCACTACTATGTCTCTATGTTTCTCATAAACGTTGACACATTTTCTTTTTCATAAGATTATTACTTTCTAAGTAATCATTTTTATTACAACTATAATTATTAGTCCACTTATAAAAACTATAATAACCAGTCACTATAAATAATTAATTATTAATATTTATAATTGAAATTTTTGCATAATATAATTATATTTTATTAGTAATTTAAATTGCATTATCACCATACTATTGTAAAATAATAATAATTGAAAAAAAGAAACCATATATGGCCTAGTTTCTTTGCAAACCAAAGCAGGACCCGAAGAGCATCATCAATTCGTCATCAACCAACTCACCAGACACTATTTATTGTCTGTGACTCTCTGAGTGTGACATGGTGACATTATTAGATTATGGGAAACAAGCAAAAAAAAAAAATAATGAACCAAAACCCAAAAACTCACTCGGAACAAGAAAAAATAAAATAAAACAAACTAAAAAATGAGCGTTCCTGAAGAACATCAAGAAGAAGCATGTATACCTGAGCTCCAAATAGGGATATGCAAATCAAACCCATCCATGAATGTAGGCTATAGAAATTAGCCACAATTCCATCTTCTTCTTGAAACTTGCTCCAAATTCCAAAGATGCCTAAAGCTCAAGCCACCCGTTGGAGCCACAAATGCACCAATTTCTTGAAGCCCGTAGACCCAGGTAACCATTTGTGCACTAAAATTGCTGCAAAACAAAGACAAAAGGGCACCACTCAATGGCCATTAATATTATCTCTTCTTTATATGTTTTATTGTTGTGTGATGTCCCATTTTGGTTTCTCACACTAGCTACCTTCTCCACTCAAGAGAATAAACCCAATTACCATCAACAAAGGATGAAGAACCTGCAGTTATAAGTAGGAAAAGAAAGTTCCTTTAGCTCTTTCAGAAGACTAGCTTTTTCAGAAAGGAATGCAGAAAGAAAGAAAGAAAGCATACTGAATAGATGAGGTCTTGTTGGGAAAGGAAGGGAGAGAGGAAGCTAGACATGAAGGCAAGAACCCAGAAGAGAACCAGCACTGCTACTACAAGCCCTAAAACTCTTGCAAAGAAGAAAAGGAGTAATGAAGGAGAGACAGTAGCCATAAGAAGACAAAGTAGAGCTAGATGCACCTTGGTACTATGTAAATAAGTAAGAAGAGTTGCAAGGTAAAAGTTCTTTCTGGGGAAGTCTTGTGTTGGCATCTTTGGATACTTGCAGAATAAAACTAGAAATCAGTTGATTGAGAACAATGTCAACATGCTTAGTAAATTTGGAAAATAAGTTCTAAGAAAAGCAAAAAAAAAAATTATAAGAATGGAGGTAGTTGGATATATTATAAAGGGAAAGAGTACCGCCAATAAATACTAAAAGGGAAAGAGTATGTTTGTATGGAGTGCAGACTGTAGACCCTCTTTATTTGTTGGTATAGGGGTATACTATATCTATATGTAGGCCTATTTTGACACACTTACACCAAAACCAGCACCTATATATTACTTCACTATGATCAGCTGATGTATACATCCACTCAGACGAGTCATGATTTGATAAATTTGGCAGGAAAAATTCGACAAGAGTAATTTGTGCCATTTTCTTTAGTAAGCTTCATTTCATATTTTGCTTTCATTGAGTTAGATTCTGAGACTGCATTACCTTTAAGATTTTAATGATAAACCCTTCAACCAATTGCTTTGCTCCAATCTAACCCGGTAATAAGTTGCAAATATTTTTAGCCTCATCCTCTAAAATCTAGATTCTCACAATAGACGGGAAATGATCTTTTACCCTTGACTGTTATTGGTGCCCCCAACAAAGTGGAGGCTTTTACAAATTACAATACTCCTAAATTGGGTGTCCATGACCCAACCCTATCCACCAATCTAACCCACTTATTTAATCAGATTCCAGTATTAAAATTTGGCCATATATACTTTTCAGACAATATTTGAATTATATTTCAAGTTAACTCAACTAAGATTGAAGTCAATAATCCTTTTAGACATATATTTTTATAATAGTTAGTGAAATATAATAAAATTTTATAATTTAATTAATATATTATTACATAGTTTAATATTATTTTTATATTATATATTTGTTTTGAAATATATATTGTAAAATTTCTCTAAATTTTATATTTTTCTTATAAAATCTTATAATTTTATCAAGTATAATATCCAAATTATGTTATCAAATCCCCAACAAGACAATAACGTTACCGTAACATTAAAACTCACCTTCCCCAGCAACATGCACGGACTGAATTTTACTAGCACGGTTCCTCAAAAAACTTATACGAATATTGTAAAAGCCTCGAATCTAGACAGGTTATACCCGCCCAGACAAGCAGCAGAAATACCACCCACAACAACAATAAACAAATTACTACAACTTGCATTTACAATGCAAACATTATAACATAAAACAAATCCCTGAATTTGAAAACTCTGCTATTGCTTACATGCATAAACAATATACCGCAAAGAAAGTAGTCTAAACTTTTGTTTGCCTGATATGATGAACTAAAATAGAACGGGTAGAGACATCTATCCACCAAAACAGGTTCCTCTAGGTACAAAAGGGTAGCAAGAAGTCAGCATGAAAAGAAATAACTGTTCTACTTATTCTATGACCAAATAGAAATAGAGAAAACACAATGTTGAAGCATAGCCTAAAGAAACACTTCTTTAGTGGGTGGCTTGACTTGGCATTTGTTCATAACACCAAAACTTAATGAAACACTAACTCATGCGGCAACCTAAGAGAGACGGTTGGACATGCCGCGTCCCCTTCCTCTCCCCCATAGCCATAACCCCTTCCATAATAACCACCTCGAGCGCGTCCACCGCCACGACCAGGGCCACGACCTCCCCAGCCACCACGGTGCCTTGTAAAATCACCAAAAGTCTGCACCGCAAAGTAGAAAATGAATTTAACATATCCCAAATGAGGTCAAACCAAGATAGACATTACCTCGGTATCAATCTTAATTTGTTCAGAATATCTAATCCTTCCATTTTGCGAATCTTGATCAAGTGCGTTGCAAGAAATTGTGTCAAAGAAATCATCCTTGTTGTAAACAGGCTACAGAAATCATGAGAAAAACAAAATCATACGTAGTGACATCAATAATACATCCACATAGCTGACTACACGAGTTACACACAACATGGTCAAAAAAATACCTTAACCTCCAACTTTGGCACATCACCATTGTCTTCATCCTGACTGTCACCTTCATCACTTGCATTTTCCTCACCATCTTTGTCTTTTGAATAGGACCTATTGCTTTTACCTAGATGACCCCACACTTCATCCTTTTTGAACTTCTCATTCATTGCTATGAAATCAAAGTCTTCAGTGAATCTTGCAACTGGGCGCGAACTCTGCAAAAGTATCGATCCAAATTTTCAATAACTCAACCAGATTATAACCATTTTTTTTGTAGAAGTTATTATTACAATCTTAGAAGTATCTATTGTAAACAATGTCAAATTACTCTTGAGAATATACACCCGGCAGATTTATTTATCCAATACAAATTGCTCAACAGTCATTAAAAAGATGACAAGTGAAAGAGTCTATAAACTCTGAAACTCATTAAATGACAGCCCATGCCCCAGAAAGGACTCCTGAACTGAACTTAAAAAATTCCAAAATCTCTAACAAGTTGCCAGGTTCTAAATTAGAGAATCTTATAAGAGGGTAAAAATAGTAAACAGAGCATTACCCCAGTTCCTCTTCCTCTTCCACGTCCTCTGTATCCATAGCCATGTTGAGTTTGGGTAGGAGCTCCACCAGGCTGAAAAGTGTGACCAAATGTCAAGAGCACTTCTAAATCGAAAAACAAGATGATATAAACATAATTTAACATGATCAATTAGATAGCAATATTTGCAGCCTACTTAGGGAAATGATATTTGAACATCCAAAAGTGGATGTCCCACTAGGACAACCGCTTCACCACCCTTGGATGTAGTGGTGGTCCCCACTCATGCCACTTTTACACCACATCCAAGGGTGATGTTCAAATAGCACTACTCATCTATTTATGAATGGTCTAGGGCCAAATTTAATTAATGTGCAAGAACAGAAACAAATTGCAGGAGGCTCATCAACCATCGTAATTCATGGCAGTTTTCCAATTGATAGATAGACCAACTAGACCCAATCCTACTTGAAAAATTCTCCAAAATAACAATCAAAGGGGGGAGGAGTGAGGGAAAAAAGACCACAATATCTAAAATACAGAGCGCAACTTCCAAAAATTCCTGATTTGATCAAGGTGCAGCTCACAGAATGGGCAGTGAGAAGATACTCCAGTCAATTTACAAGAGTCCTGTCTCCACCAGGCGAGTTATATATAAACATACCAGCACAAGTAAAAAATTAAAAAGATCAGTGTGTCTGCATGCATAAAAAAGAGAGAACAAGAAGAGTACCCTGTGATTGGGGCGTGAAGTTACTGGTAGTGGCAGTATTGGCGGCTGACTTTCAGCAGAAACTGGCACAGATGGCTCTGGAGGTACTGTTGATGATACCGGAACCACTTCAACATCCTTATGAGGTGTTTGAGGAGGCTGAGATGAAGATACTACAGCTGGTCCAGGCTGCAATAATTGCCCTGGAGTTACCAGAGAAGGGGCTGGGGTTTCTGTGCGGATAGAATTTGATGATCCAACAATTGCAGGAGTCAGCGGGGACATACTTTGATATGGCAAGCTTGAACCTGAAATAGCATTAGGTTTGTTGACAGGTGGCACTACAACACTAATATCTGGACTACCATTGGTAAAAGGAGTCAGTGATGGAAGGTTAGCAGCTACTGGGACTGTTGGAAGGGAAACAACTGGTGCCTTGTTTGCAATTGATCCTGGCAAAGTTTCAGATGCGAGCGTAGCAGAAGGAGCTGGAGGCAAAGTAGAAGGAAGATTTGATGGAGGTATAGAAGTAGATGTTACACTAGGGGAACTAGAACTCACAGGGAGCAAAGCTGAAGGGAATTCTGGCAAATTTGAAGGTCCAGTTGGCAAAGAGGGATGAAGCTGCATAGGTGGTTGCATAGATGAAGGCATTGAGAAGCCAGATGGTGGCCGAAGCAAAGATTGCTGCTGTAAATGAGGAAGCCCATTTGGGGCACCATAATATCCTTGCCAATACATTGGCATAGCAAGCCCACTACCATTTGCATTTGGGGCATTTGGAGAAGGCCCCCATGACCCTATGTTCCCTCCAGGTTGATATAAGGGCAAGTGCCCTTGAAAATTTAATCCAGTGAGTCCAAGCTGCGTGGTATGAGAATTAAAATCAGTCAACGACCCACTTACAGCTGGTAAACTTGTCGATGTGGTGACTGAGCAAGGATACTGGGACTGCAAGACATTTCAAAAAGTTACGATGTGATTAATTCAGTTTGATGCATTATGCATTCAAAAAGTGGCTCATCAACCTGAATAATAGCTGGATCAGTGTTTATTGGTGGAATAGGCTGGACAGGTGGAGAAGATTTAACCTGTAAATCCTGCAGAAAGAATTTTAGATGTTACAGCCAACCTGGTTCATATAAATGGGATATAAATCATTCATCATGCAGTAACTTTTAAACAAAGAAGGTATAGGTATTGCGAACTAATAATATCCTATAAAAGGTCATCAAAACATCTGGATCCACTTCCCTCTCCCAGCTTCCACAATGATACAAGATATGATTTGCAAGCAAGTACTGGAAATAAACCTCTACAAAAGATTGGGGACAAAGATAAATGCCAGAAAATATGCATCAATAACCCACAATTCCAATGCTTCTAGTATCGAGTGATCCCAAAACAACGAATACCACAGCCATTCTTTCCAAAGCAAATTCAACAAAATAGGAGCCAGTACACCAGCTATTTTAAAAAGGTGCTTGTATTTGATCCGTATATGATACCTTGATGTCAGTCCCACGGAACAGTATGTACTCATACACCTTGTCACTTGGAGGAATTTGCGGACCATCCTTTTTCCTTCCTTCAGTTCCAAAAGATCGCACTGCACCACAACCACAAAGAAAAAGTATCAGTCCACCAAATCATCTTGTGGCGGTAAACAACATATGAAGAAGCCTTTGAAATTGCATAATTATGTATACAGTATTAATAATACTCAGAGCTGAGAAGTAAACAATATATGAAAAAGTCTTAACCCTGAACTTGAATTCAAGAAAAAGAAAAGTACCTCATGCATTCACAAATTCATGACATCAACTAGCAGGGTTGTAAATAGCAGCCAGTACAAAGCATGGCTTAGCAACACCTATATGCTCATTAGTAGAGTGCTTCATTGGTGACAGCATGAAGGGTCACTGCCACATTAGTAAGCTGCAGGGGACTGCAATAGGTACATCTAAACTATTCTACAGGGAGGCAAATTTCGTTTTAATCTCACTAAAACCTGCCTTCATCCAATGGGATTTCACAAAATTAGGGGCTTAGGTCCATCAACACCCACAAACCAATCATAGGGATTATAACTTATAAGCAATTCAGTATCACATGCAACTTACTCTTGAAACCAATTTTATGGCTTCAGACCTTTGACCTTGCCCTTTTGTTCTGTGTAGGCCATTGACCCTTCCCCTGTTGAACTCTGTTGGCCTTGCTCCTTCCCTCTCTCAAGCCTTCAACCAGTTTCACCCTTGCTCTACAACTTAATGGTATTGTTGCTCTTTTTCTACTGTTCAGAAAAGTGAGTCCCGACCTACTTTTCTCTTTTCTTTCATCAGTTGCCTGATTTTCTTGTTGAAAAACTTGTTGCCTTCCTATTTCCCAAAAAGGCCTGGCCCTACTCCCTATGGCATCATCAGTCAAAGACAATTTCATATTCGTTGGAAAAGCCAACAAGTAACATGGTACAGCTTCTCCAGTGTAGCGGTTTCTCTGCAATCCAATATGCTGCTCTAGTGTTTTTCGGGCAGACTACTACACACTGTTCCGCCATAACTACGTCATAACTAGAAGAAATTCAATTGCGGCTCATCAAAGTTTATACTGAAAAATTGGAAATGAAAATAATGGAAGGGACAATTTTAACAAAAATAAAATAAAACAAGGAAAGCAAATATTCCCCAAGGAAGCTCCTTTTTCATAATTTGATTTTCTTTCTGAAACTGATCCGAAAGCACTGGAAGTTGAAGAGATTTCAACAAAATTTTATGAACTTCCAGTTTTAACCACTAATGATAAAAGGAAACAAGTTTTAAAAATAATTTAAGTAGTAAAATAGTATTAAAAAAATGGGAGCCTTGTCACAACAGCAAGGTTTGCATCTCTGTGAATTGAGGCATTCACAATATAGATTGGTTCACTTTTAAGGGAAAAGTAACTTGAATCAAACCATTCGGTTTGATTTTGATTGGACAAACAAGTCAATCTTGATCAATTTGGTTTGGTCTCATCAAGTTTCCACCAAGTACCTTTTAATATATAGAAAAAAAGTTTTGGTTTCATAAATGAAAACAGAAAACGGAAGTAAACCCATAGACTTTCCTAAACAAGATAGAAAATAAATAATTTATTGTTTTCAACTTTTTTTATTCGGTTTACCATGTTTTGATCAGTTGACATGGACATCATGTGTTATAACCACAGCTGCATATATCCAATACACCCTTGATCCCACAATGGTTGGACAATCAATAATGTATCCCAACCTTTTAGTGAAATTCTATAAAAGTGCTTTCCTGGAATATATGTCTGCCGTCTTTTATTATAGACATAGGCACGCCAATCATTTTTCTTTCCTAATGGTTCACCATCCAACAGAGGAAAATTAATCTATACCGTTTCCATTCCTTAATGAAGAATTCAATCTTTTCCATTCCATTATGTTTCCTTATCCAAAGCGAACGTTCAAGCAATCCTTACAAACGTCAAACTACCAGCAGAGTGCTACTGTGAGAATCTAGGAATGGTTAGATGTATACATCCTTACCATATGAGGGAAATTTAAGAGGATGATGCCATGACTGAAGTCAATGAACCCTTGACTATATTAGGCAATCACAGATTCACACTCCAAATAATCGAGTGGGAATGCAAATAAAAACTCAAACCAGAAGTCCAAAACCCTAAACATCAACCAATGAGAACCACATGTAACAATGAAAGAATCACAATTTAGGACGCTAAAACCCAGACAGAATATCAAAAAGCGTTCATATCACAAAAAACACACCGATGGGGCAGCAGATCACACAGCTTTTAAATTTAAAATTGCATTCACAGCACATATCCGGTAAGACATGAAACCTCCATGCTGCCGAAACTTCTTCTAAAACCGGTCATATCTCTCCAGTCATACAAGAAATCACAAACAGAAAGAGATCAAATACCAAACACACAACCGCCAATGAAAATCAAATGAAACAACCAAAGAACCACAATTCAGAAACTTAAAACCCAGACAAGTCACACCACAAAGCTTCCAAAATTCCCAACCCTCATCAGAGAAAACGGCAACAAAAACACAAAAAGATCGCATTTTTACAATCATTTCAAAGATCTGAGACACAGAGAACCAAATTCAGCACAAAAGAAAGGACACCCAGATAGAAAAAAGAAAAGAAAAAGAGAAAAATACCGTTTCTGAGGCCAATACTGGACTCTTCAGTGTTGATGTTGTAGAGGACACCCTCGTATCTGATCTCACTCTTGGAGGTGAGGCTGATCAAGCAGCCAATGTACGAATCGGCCGCCGAATTCGACCGAGAAGATGTGCTGTCGGAAGCCATAACCTAACCTAACCTGACCTGACCTGACCTGCGAGCAACAAAAACCATACACCGTGCTGTCTTGTGTCTGTGTCTGCCACTGCAAAAACGGCTTAGGGTTCAATTGATTTTTGCTGGTTGTGAGAGAGAGAGAGAGAGAGAGAGAGAGTTGTCTGTGGGTGGGCGCCTGTGAGGGATAAGAAAATGAGCAATGATGAGACGGTATCTAGTTCATCTAAGTAAAGGTAGACGCGACTGTCTGTCCGTTGAAGATTGAGTAAAGGTTTATACTAAAATTGCAAGTTCATTTCAATTATGAAATTTTAAAATTAACTTTTTAGTAATTAGAAAATTATTTTATAAGTTATTTTTAATTTTTAGTCAAATAAATATTAGTTAACTATTATTGATATACTAACGTTGCTGTTATACCGGCGTGATACTAAATTAAAATAGAGTAAGATTAGTTAATAAAATTTTTAAATGTGTCAAAACAGTTTTGAAATTTTTGAAAATGTGTCAAAAAAAATTTGAATCTTCAAATTTCTCCTCTTCTACTTTATAAAATCTAAATTCTCAATATTTCTTAAACATGCTTGTTTCTCTCATTTTTTTTATTAGACCAAATTTGATACTCTTAATGTTTAACTAACATAACTAATCTATTAGCTATTGCATTATATTTCTTAAAATAAATTAGGATTTAAAATATAAAAAATATGATGCATATGAAACACTATATTATCAAGTGTGGGTAGTGTTTATCAATGGGCTATTTGAAACTTTTTAGTTAGTATCAAAGGAATCTAGTATGACAAGGAAAAAGAAACTCTATTTCCATGTTAAATATACCCACATATCATCTCAAATATGTTAGTTTTAATTGAGCTAAAAGAGGATTGTGTGCTCAAATATGACACATTTTCTTCATTGTTATACTATGTGAGAAAGATATTTATCTAAATAGGGTGTGAAAATGAGAAAAATAGGTATATATAAGAACATTGAGGATTTAGATTTTATAAAGCAAAATAGGAGAAATTTGGGGATTTGGGGACTTTTTTAACATATTAGAAAATTTCAAGGATTATTTTGACGAATTTAAAATTTCAAGAACTAAAATGAATCTATTTTAATTTGGTGCTATGTCACATGTCACATGTGCTCAACATAATATGTCATCGATATGTCTTATGTCACATGTCACTTAATGTACCATGTCATAGAACAATAACAGTTGACTAACGTTTGTTTAACTACGAACTAAAATGACTACGAATAAAATTTGAGGGACTAAAGAGTTAATTTCAAAATTTCAAGGATTAAGTGAAGTACATATACAATTTCAAGGATTAAAATGAACCTGCACTAGTTGAAAATTACATTAGGGTAGTATAAAGTGATTTTTTTAATGTGTGTATGTGTATGTGTATATATATATAGTAACGATCTATTTACTCCAAGAATAAGTCTTAGTATACTTACTTTATCTAATAAATTTATTACATGAAATCTCATTAATCCAACCGTTACCAAATAGATCAAGTTTATAAAATTTCATACAATTTGAAATTAATTTGATAGTTCATCAATTCATCTTATTTTAACATGGGATTTAATTTCTATGCCCTGATGGTGAAAAAAAGTTTTGCAGTCATTCAATCATATATTATCTCATTAATAAAAGTGGTTAAGCCTTACACTCATTGCTTGAAAAGTTATATAAATGAGATGATTTAATTAAATAACAGTATCAAATTTCTTTATGCTTTCAGGATATACAAATTAAACTTTTAACGAGTAACATATTTTTTAAAATATAAGCAAGTATGCCATACAAAAGAGATTTGACAAGTTAAAGATGTCTACTTTTTAACCCCATTGCTTAAAATATTATATAGAAGAAGATATTTATTGAATGAAGTGTAAAACGTTTTTACACTTTCAATGCACCAAAATTAAACTCTCTCACACACACACACACACAATTATATATATATGAACTTGTTTTATCAACTACAAAATTTAAAAATTTTGGTAAATCATCCCACTACCTTCTCTAAAATTTAATACAATTACACTTGTCATCCTCTTATTTTATAAAATTATTGATCGTAATTCATTAATTAAGTGATAAAAAAAAATAATATATGACATGTTCATAATTATTAGTAATACAATATATGTTAACTAAAATACCCTCTATCATAAGTTATAATTATAAATTTAACTTTCATATGACAAAAAATATATATTTTATTTAATTAATATGCTAAATATTATAATTTTATTATTAATTAATAATGATATATATGTCATATATTATTTTTTTGTCACTAAAATTAATAAATATGTATCTATAAGAGAGGTCAATATATTTTTCTCTGCAAAATTTAATGCTTTCCTTCGTTAAAACACTAAACTCAATAATATTTAAAAAAAAATTAAGAAAATTTATATTACGATGTAAGTGCAATTCTTTAAACTAGGAAAAGTTAATATGAAGCCGTACTAAGAATAATAATTTGATTTTAAGATTTAATTTTGATATATTGATAATGTAAAAAATTGTTATATAATAACATAATATACTATTATATGAGATTCTTAAAGTTGTGAATACTTATAGACTAAGAACATATATAACATATTTATAACTCTATTATTTACTAATAATGTATAGAAATTTCAAATGTAAGAGGCAAAATCAACATTGATTAGAAATAAATTAAGTGAGGAATATATAAATTAATTATAGAGTAAATTTCTTTTTTAATAATAATATTTTTATGTTAACATCAATTTAGATTTTTTTTAGAAAAAAAATTGACATCAATTTCAACATTTTATCAAAATCATCAATAATTTCCATTACAATTAATCTTAGTTTGCACGTTATAATACATTGTTATGTCAGGTTATTTGTTTTCTTGATTGACGAAGACAAATAGTTATCTCAAGAACTTGAAATTACCAATGTATTGTAACAAAAATTACTAATTATTTTAATGAAAAATAAAATTGATAACAAAATTTAAAGTGTCAGACCAAGATAGTAAAACTTTTAGGATAAAATTAATGTCAACTTCTGAAAGTTAAGATTAAAATAGATACCATTTACTCTTCCTCTCAAATAATAAACCGCATTTTAATCTAACCTTATACTCTCATCTAATTTTATATTGTTATACCAAGAAAAATAGTTTTTTTTTAGGTGAATCCATGGTATTTATCATAGAAAGTAGTGACTAATTTTGTCAAGACCTAAAGTTCATACACTCAGATTTTATCTCTAGTCACAAGCTCTCTCAATACATATCACCAAAATTGAAGCCTTAACTAATGCTAAAGACATTATTCTTATATTCAATAATTTAAAAGCCTCACATATAACAACATATTATTAAATAACAGACTTTTAGATTATGAATATATCAAAATTAAATCCTTAATTATTCTTAGTAGTGTTTCATATTAAGTTTTCCTTGATTTAAGAATCACACAAACATCAAAATATCTATTACTTAAATGTTAATATCATTGAATTAATGATAATTGAACAAAGGAAGAAGCTAAAATTTGTAAGTTTTATAGATAGTATAACAATCCCAATTTATATTGACTACATTCTTGTAATTTTCACTAGGCAGGTGATCAAGTGATGGGGTCTATGTTTTTGCATGTGCATCGAGACTGCTGTATCATCCATCTAAGAAAAAACAATACAAAGTGTTATAATATGATTAGATTGTGTATTGATTTAGGTTGATTATAAATTGATTTAAAATCAGTCTGATCCTAAATCAATTTGTAATCAACCTAAATCAATACACAATCTAATCATATTGTAAAAGACTAGGTCCTAGTTTGTTTTAGTTTTCATTTTTTTTCTGTTTTTAAAATTTTGTGAAGAAATAATAAAATTTAAAAATAATAACCAAAAAGGATTGTATTATTTTCAGTATGTATTTTCTGCACAAAATACCAAAAATAAAAAATATGGGAAAGAAAGAAAGCATACTGAATAGATGAGGTCTTATTGAAAAGGGAGGGAGAGAGGAAGCTAGACGTGAAGGCAAGAACCCAGAAGAGGACCAGCACTGCCACTAAAAGCCCTGAAACTCTTGCAAAGAAGAGTAGAAGGAGTAATGAAGGAGAGACAATAGCCATAAGAAGACAAAGTAGTGCTAGATGCATTCACCTTAGTACTATGTAAATAGGTAAGAAGAGTGAAAATTTCTTTGTGGGGGAAGTGTGTGTTGGCATCTTTGGATACTTGCTGAAAAAACTAGAAATCAGTTGATTGAGAATTAAGTCCACATGCTTAGTAAATTTGGAAAAGAAGCTCTAACTCCAAAGAGAAGACAAAATATAAATTAAATGGAGGTAGTTGGATGTATTATGAAAGGAAAGAGTACTCGCCGGTAAGTACTAAAATGGGAGAGTAAGAGTATTATGCATGGAGTGCAGAGTGCAGACTGCAGACCCTCTTTATTTGTTGGTATAGGGGTATACTATGTGTAGGTCTATTTTTACACAATTATACCAAAACCAGCACCTATATATATTTGACTATGATCAGCTGATGTATACATCCACTCAGACGAGTCACGATTTGCTAAATTTGGCAAGAAAAATTCGACAAGAGTAATTTGCACCATTTTCTTTAGTAAGCTTCAATTCATATTTTACTTTCATTTAGACTCTGAGACTGCATTACCTTAAGTTTTTAATGATAAGCCTTCAAGCAATTGCTGTGCTCCAGTCCAGCCCGGTAATCAGTTGCAAATATTTGGAGACACCCTCTAAATTCTCACAATGGACGGTATGTGATCTTTCTCCTTTTACGTGTCATTGGTGCCCCCTACAAAGTAGAGGCTTTTATAAATTACAACGCTTCCAAGAGCTCTTTTTGAGGACTTCGTTTTCTGCTGTACATCTAATAGTAGAAAATTATGTGTTAAAATCTCAAAATTCTTTTTAAACGACTATAGAATTAAAATATCGCTCCACCCCTCCAAATTCCCATAATAAAAATAGGATATATAGCCTTATTCCCACGAATGAAGAGACGGTGGCAAAGAATTAAGACAGTAACCTTGCCATAACAAAGCACAAGACAATAATAACTTTCCATAACGGCAAAGCTCGCCATCCCCCACCAACATGCACGGACTGAATTTTGATAGCTTGGTTCCTCAAAAAACTTTTGGGAATATTAAAAGCCTAGAATATAGACAAGTTATACCTGCCCAGATAAAAAGCAGAAATACCAACTAGCATAACAAATACTAAAACTTGCATTTACAATGCAAACATTATAACATAAAACATATCCCTGAATTTGAAAACTCTGCTATTGCTTACATGCATAAACAATATACCGCAAAGAAACTAGTCTAAACTTTTGTTTGCCTGATATGATGAACCAAAATAGAATAGGTAGAGACATCTATCAACCAAAACAGGTTCCTCTGGGTAAAAAAGGGTAGAAAGAAGTCAGCATGAAAAGAAATAACTGTTCTACTTATTCCATGACCAAATAGAAATAGAGATAACACAATGTTGAAGCATAGCTTCAAGAAACACCTCTTTAGTGGGTGGCTTTGACTTGGCATTTTGTTCATACCACCACAACTTAATGAAACGCTAACTGTTGCGGCAACCTAAGAGAGACGGTTGGACATGCCACGTCCCCTTCCTCTTCCCCCATAGCCATAACCCCTTCCATAATCCCTTCCATAATAACCACCTCGAGAGCGTCCACCGCCACGACCAGGGCCACGGCCTCCCCAGCCACCACGGTGCCTTGTAAAATCACCAAAAGTCTGCACCACAAAGTAGCAAATGAATTTAACATTATCCCCAAATATGCAAATGAATTTAGCATTATCCCTAAAAACGAGGTCAAATCAAGATAGACATTACCTCAGTATCAATCTTAATTTGTTCAGAATATCTTATCCTTCCATTTTGCAAATCTTGATCAAGTGCGTTGCAAGAAATTGTGTCAAAGAAATCATCCTTCTTGTAAACAGGCTATGGAAACCATGAAAAAAAAAAGTCATACATAGTGACAACAATACATTCACATAATAACTGACTGCAGGAGTTACACACAATATGGTCAAAAAATTACCTTAACCTCCAACTTGGGTACATCACCACTGTCTTCATCCTGACTATCACCTTCATCACTGGCATTTTCCTCACCGTCTTTGTCTTTTGAATGGGACTTGTTGCTTTTACCTAGATGACCCCACACTTCATCCTTTTTGAACTTCTCATTCATCGCAATGAAATCAAAGTCTTCAGTGAATCTTGCAACTGGGCGTGAACCCTACCAAAGCATCGATCCAAATTTTCAATACCTCAACCAGATTACAACCATTTTTTTATAGAAGTGATTATTACAATCTTAAAAGTATCTATGTAAAAAAAATGCCAAATTACTCTGAGAATATACACCCGGAAGATTTATTTATCCAATATAAATTGCTCAACAGTCATTAAAAAGATAATGAGTGAAAGAGTCTATAAACTCTGAAACTCAAAAATGACAGCCATATGCCCCAGAAAAATCCTCCTGACTTTTAACTTGAAAATTTCTAAAATATCTAACAAGTTGTCAAGTTCTAAATTACAAAATCTTATAAGGGGGTAAAAGTAGTAAGCAGAGCATTACCCCAGTTCCTCTTCCTCTTCCATGTCCTCTGTATCCATAGCCATGTTGAGTTTGGGTAGGAGCTCCACCAGGCTGGAAAGTGTGACCAAATGTCAAGAGCACTTCAAAATCGAAAAGAAAGATGATATAAACATAATCTAATATGATCAATTAGATAGCCATATAAGCAGTCAATTTATGAATGGTCGGGGGCCAAATTTATTTAATGTGTAAGAACAGAAACAAATTGCAGGCGGCTCCTCAACCATCACAATTCATATATGGCAGCAATTGATAGATAGACCAACTAGACCCAATCCTACTTGAAAACTTCTCCAAAATAATAAACAAAGTGGTGGAGGAGTGAAGAAGAGAAGAAAGAGAAGGGGGGGGGGCACCAAAAAGACTGTCTAATATACAGAGCACGACGTCCACAAATTCCTGATTTCATCAAGGTGCAGCTCACGGAATGGGCAGTGAGCACCTGCCTATAGTACCCCTCAGTGAAATCTTAATCTAATAGCCACTGAAGATGAGAAGATACTCCAGTCAATCTACAAGAGTCTTGTCTCCATCATTATATATAAACATACCAGCACATCTTAAAAAAAATTAAAAAAAAAAGTGTGCCTGTGCATGCGTAAAACAGGGAATGAGAAAAGTACCCTGTGATTGGGCTGTGAAGTTACTGGTAGTGGCAGTATTGGCGGCTGACTTTCAGCAGAAACTGGCACAGATGGCTCTGGAGGTACTGTTGATGATACCGGAACCACTTCAACATCCTTATGAGGTGTCTGAGAAGGCTGAGATGAAGATACTACAGCTGGTCCATGATGCAATAACTGACCTGGAGTTACCAGAGAAGGGGCTGGTGTTTCTGCACGGATAGAATTTGATGATCCAACAATTGCAGGAGTCAGCGGGGATATACTTTGATATGGCAAGCTTGAACCTGAAATAGCATTAGGTTTGTTGATAGGTGGCACTACAGCACTAATATCTGGACTACCATTGGTAAAAGGAGTCAACGATGGTAGGTTAGCAGCTAATGCGACCGTTGGAAGAGCGACAGCTGGTGCCTTGTTTGCAATTGATGCTGGCAAAGTTTCAGGTGCTAGTGTAGCAGAAGGAGCTGGAGGCAAAGTAGAGGGAGGATTTGATGGAGGTATAGAAGTAGATGTTACACTAGGGGAACTAGAACTCATAGGGAGCAAAGCTGATGGGAATTCTGGCAAATTTGAAGATCCAGTTGGCAAAGCAGGATGAAGCTGCAGAGGCGGTTGCATAGATGAAGGCATTGAGAAGCCAGATGGTGGCCGAAGCAAAGACTGCTGTTGTAAATGAGGAAGCCCATTTGGGGCACCATAATATCCTTGCCAATACATTGGCATAGCAAGCCCACTACCATTTGCATTTGGGGCATTGGAGAAGCTCCCCATGACCCTATGTTCCCTCCAGGTTGATATAAAGGCAAGTGCCCTTGATAATTTGATCCAGCGAGTCCAAGCTGTGGGGGATGAGAACTAAAATCAGTCAACGACCCACTTACAGCTGGTAAACTTGTCGATGTGGTGACTGGGCGAGGATACTGAGACTGCAAGGCATTTCCAAAAGTTAGGACATGATTAATTCAATTTGATACATTATGTAATCAAAATGTCGCTCATCAACCTGAATAATAGCTGGATCAGTGTTTATTGGTGGAATAGGCTGGACAGGTGGAGAAGATTTAACCTGTAAATCCTGCAGCAAGAATTTTAGATGTTACAGCCAATCACTCTGGTTCATATAAACAGCATACAAATCATTCATCGCCATCATGCAGTAACTTTTAAACAAATATACTGTGTACTAATAATATCCTATAAAAGGGCATAAGAAAATGTGGATCTGATTCCTTCTCCCTGCTTCCTATCTAATGATGCAAGATATGATTTTGCAAGCAAGTACTAGAAATGAACCTCTACAAAAGATTGGGGAAATGACAGAAAATATGCAATAATGACCCAAAATTCCAATGCTTCTAGTATCGAGTGATCCCAAAACAACGAATACCAAAGAAGCAAATTCAACAAAAAAGGAACCAGTACACTAGCTATTTTAAAAAGGTGCTTGTATTTGATCTGTATAAAATACCTTGATGTCAGTCCCGCGGAACAGTATGTACTCATACACCTTGTCACTTGGAGGAATTTGCGGACCATCCTTTCCTTCCTTCAGTTCCGAAAGATCGCACTGCACCACAACCACAAAGGAAAAAGTATCAGTCCACCAAATCACCTTGTGACAGTAAACAACATATGAAGAAGCCTTTGACATTGCATAATAATGTATACAGTACTAATAATATTCAAAGCTGAGAAGCAAACAATATATGAAAAAGTCTTAACCCTGAACTTGAATTCAAGAAAAAGAAAAGTAACTCATGCATTCACAAATTCATGACATCAACTAGCAGGGTTGTAAATAGCAGCCAGTATAAAGCATGTCTTAGCAACACCTATATGCTCATAGTAGAGTGCTTCATTGTGACAGCATGGAGGATCACTGCCACATTAGTCAGCTGTGGGGGACTGCCATAGGTACATCTAAACTATTCTACAGGGATGCAAATTTCATTTTAACCGCACTAGAACCTGCCTTCATCAAATGGGATTTGACAAACTTAGGGGCTTAGGTCCATCAACACCCACAAACCAATCATAAGGATTATAACTTATAAGCAATTCAGTATCACATGCAACTTTCTCTTGAAACCAATTTTATGGCTTAAGACCTTCGACCTTGCCCTTTTATTGTGTGTAAGCCATTGACCCTTCCCCTGTTGAACTCTGTTGGCCTTGCTCCTTCCCTCTCTCAAGCCTTCAACCAGTTTCACCCTTGCTCTACAACTTAATGGTATTGTTGCTCTTTTCTACTGTTCAGAAAAGTGAGTCCTGACCTATTTTTCTCTTTTCTTTCATCAGTTCCCTGATTTTCTTGTTAAAAACTTGTTGCCTTCCTATTTCCCAAAAAGGCCTGGCCCTACTCCCTATGGTATCATCAGTCACAGACAATTTCATATTCGTTGGAAAAGCCAACTAGTACAAGTATTGATATAGGACAGTACAGCTTCTACAGTGCAGCGGTTTCTCCGTGATCCATTATGCTGCTCTGGTGTTTTTAGGGCGGACTACTACACACTCTGTTCCGCCATAACTACGTCTACGTCATAACTAGAAGAAATTCAATTATGGCTCATCAAAGTTTATACTAAAAGATTGCAATTGAAAATGATGGAAGGAAGAATTTTAACCCAAAAAAAGAAAATAAAACAAGGGAAACAAATATTCCCCAAGGAAGCTCCTTCTTTTTCTTAATTTGATTTTCCTTCTGAAACTGATCAGAAAGCGCTGGAAGTTGAAGAGATTTCAACAAATTTTATGAACTTCCAATTTTAACCACTAACGATAAATGGATACAAGTTTTAAAAATAATTTAAGTAGTAAAATACTATTAAAAAATTGGGGGCCTTGTCACAACAGCAAGGTTTGCTTCTCTGTCAGTAGGGGCATTCGCAATACAGATTGGTTCAGTTTTGGGGGAAAAGTATCTTGAATCAAACCATTCGGTTCGATTTTGATTGGACAAACAAATCAATCTCGATGAATTTGGTTTGGTCATATCAAGTTTTTACAAGCACCTTTTAATAAAAAAAAGTTTTGGTTTCATAAATGAAAACAAAAAACGGAAGTAACCCCATAGACTTTCCTAAACAAGATAGAAAATAAATAATTTATTGTTTTCAACTTTTTTTATTCGGTTTACTAAGTTTTGATCAGTTTGATTCTGCGAGGAATAAACCTACCAGTGACATGGATGCCATGTGTTATAACCATAGCTGCGTATATCTACTACACCCTTAACCCCACAATGGTTGGACGGTCAATAATGTATCCCACCCATTTAGTAAAATTCTATAAAAGTGCTTCCCTCGAATATACGTCTGCCGTCTTTTATTATAGACATAGGCACACCAATCATTTTTCTTTCCTAATGGTTAACCATCCAACAGAGGAAAATTAATCTGTACCGTTTCCATTCCTTAATGATGAATTCAATCTTTCCCATTCCATTATGTTTCCTTATCCAAAGCGAACGTTCAAGCAATCCTTAGAAACTTCAAACTACCAGCAGAGTGCTACGCTGCTTCAGAGACAAGCTACTGTTACAATCTAGGAATGGTTAGATGTATATATCCTTACCATATGAGGGAAATTTACAAGGATGATGCCTTGACTGAAGTCAATGAACCCTTGACTATACTAGGTAATCACAGATTCACACTCCAAATAATTGAGTGGGAACGCAAATAAAAAACTGAAACCAAAAGTCCAAAACCCCAATCATCAACCAATGAGAACCACATGTAACAATGAAAGAATCACAATTTAGGACGCTAAAGCCCAGACAGATTATCAAAAAGCTTTCATATCACAAAAAACACACCGATGGGGCAGCAGATAACACAGCTTTTAAATTTAAAATCGCATTCACAGCACATATCCGGTAAGACATGAAACCTCAATGCTGCCTAAACTTTTTATAAAACCGGTCATATCTCTCCAGTCATACAAGAAATCACAAACAGAAAAAGATCAAATACCAAACACACAACCACAAACATATATATATAGTCATTTGCCAATGAAAATGAAATGCAACAACCAAAGAACCACAATTCAGAAACTTAAAACCCAGACAAGTCACACCACAAAGCTTCCAAAATTCCCAACCCCCATCAGAGAAAACAGCAACAAAAACACAAAAAGATCGGATTTTTACCATGGTTTCAAACATCTGAGACGCAGAACCAAATTCAGCACAGAAGAGAAGAAACCCAGATAAAGAAAAAGGGCAAAATACCGTTTCGGAGGCCAATACTGGACTCTTCAGTGTTGATGTTGTAGAGGACGCCCTCGTATCTGATCTCACTCTTGGAGGTGAGGCTGATCAAGCAGCCAATGTACGAATCGGCCGCCGAATTCGACCGAGAAGATGTGCTGTCGGAAGCCATAACCTAACCTAACCTGCGACCAACAAAAACCATACACTCTGCTGCCTGTGTTTTTGTTGTGTGTTGTGTGCTGTGTGCTGTGTGCTGCGGGTCTGAGACTGAAAAGAACGGCTTAGGGTTCAATGGATTTTTGCTGACTGTGACCTCAAGAGAATGTGTTGTCTCTGTGTGAGTGCCTGTGAGGGATAAGAGAAAACAATACAAAGAAAAATTTCTATTGTTTTATCTATGTGTGTTTGGTCTACATAAAACTCATTTGGATGTGATTTTTTTTAATAAATAAATATTTTTATTTTTTTTTATATATGTGGATAATTTTTTAAGCAAAAGTAAAAATTATAAAAAATAAAAAATATAATTTGTTTTGAGAAGTTAGAATTTTCGTCTTTTGAAAATAATCTTTTTATAACATAAAAAGAATATCTAATAATATACAAAGATCTTTTAATATTATATTCAAACATAAATTGATGTTACATATAAATATAAATCAACTTTTATTTTTCAAAAGATCTTAATTAAAAAGATCAATTAAAAAAATATGTTTTTTAATAAGCACATCCAAACGAGCTCTAATAGAGTTAATTGGTTTAATTTTTAATTTTTGGTTTATTATATGGATTTAATTGTCATGACGATGTAAAATTTTTTTATATAGTCATTAATCATGTATTGTTATATAAGTCATGATAATTGACTTTTACACCCACTAATTGAAAAGTTATCCAAATAAAATATTTTGATTGGTTGATGGTGTAAGATAATTTTACACTATTAATGTATTAAAATTAAACTTTTATAATATTCTTCTAGATAAGTTTTGATATTATAATATTGAGCCATGTCATATAAATATCTTATAAGTTTGAGTTTAATTTTGATATAATAATAGTTAAATATCTTAACTACTCAAAAATTTTTATTTGTATAATTCTTCACAAGTAGTAGATAGAAGAGTTGACTATTACAATTTATATAGTAATAAAAGAAAGTAAACTATCAGTGCATAAAAATGAAATTCCATGTTTTTTTTTCACTGTACTTTAACTAATCTTATTTTAAGTGTAAGTTGGGCTAAGAGATGAAAAGATAGTTAAAAGTTAAGTAATGAATTTCATGTGTAAAGTAATATATAAAATTTATTCATGTAATTTTTATATTTATATCCATCCCTTAACCAAACATACAAGAGATGACTTTGATAGAGATAAAAATATAAACCAATTTTCTATGGATGAAATATATGTGTAAGTTTTCACCCTTTGATATTACTCTTTATACTAAACACATCCTCAATGTTAATTTTTGTTTTTTTCATTAATACTCAAACTTTAAATATTGTTTAAAAGAAATAATACTAGATTACTTAAATAATCTCGCATTAATTTTAAAAATTTAATTTTAATACATTGATTATATTATTTAATTCAATATTTTTATTTATATGACTTGTCATATAATGGACATGATAGTCAGTTATATGTATTGATCTAACAATATAGAATCAGATAACTCTAGAACATATTTACACTCCGACCATTTGCATAAGTTTGTATATAACAATTATAAAAGTGAAATGTATTTGTTGATTAATAATATGTAATTAAAAATTTAATTTATATGTATTGTAAGTATAAACATGTCAAAATTAGTTCCTGCAATTAAATGACTGTAATTAAAAAAAATTATGTGAAAAAATGTTATAAGTGCATAAAAAAGTTTTTTCTTTTTAGATTTTGAAGTGGGTTGATGATTTGTTTGGGAAGTTGAAAAGGGAGGGCAAATGATAAGGGACCACGTAAGTAGCCTTGGACTTGTTGGTCTTTTTGTGTGGAAATTTAGGAGAGCGTGGTCCAATCGAGTGAGTTTTTAAAAAGGCAATGTCTTCTGTCTTGGTCCAATGTTGGGGTTGGTGCTTACTAGGAGTGTTCGCCGTCCTAGCAAAATTTGGATCGTCCTTAGATTTAATTCGATGTATTTTTTAGTTGAATTTGGATCATGTTTTATGTTGATCTAGTTTAATTTAAAGTTAAAAAAAAATTTATAGTTATATTTTTTATAATAATTAATGATAAATTATAAGAGTTTATATTTAAATTAATACATTTTGAATAACTTGATATTATTTTTATAATCAGATGATTTATTTTGAAATATACATTTTTAAAATATTTTTTAAATTTTATTTCTTACTTGTAAAATTTTATATCTTTATTATATATAATGTCAAAATCCTTACAGTTTGCTTAAAAATTGAGTTAACTCAATTATTTATTAGATCATTATTGGTAAGGTTTAAATTTTAAAAATGGCTAAATCTAAAAATTGAAGGAGTTAAAATATCAATACCAATCTATTCCTTGTGCACTTCTGTGGCACTTCTACGGGGTCGTGGCTTTATATTTAGGGTAATAACAAAAAGGTTTTGTTTAGGAAGATTGAGAAAAAAAAACTCAAAATAAAAAATTATTTTTTTTATATGACAATCATATTAAAACATTTTAATTTTTTTTTCTTGGCTATTTTTTTTCGCAACCTTAAAAATGTATAACAAGTAACCTCGACAAAGAATAAAAAACAAGTATTATTTTTTAAAAATATATATAATTAATGGTTTACTTTTATTTTTTAAAATTCTTTAGTCAAGGCCTTTTAATGAAATCTTGAAGAAATTTGGTATAATTATGAACGTCTTAAACATAGTTAAGAAGTACTAAATATTTGAATTATTAAAATAGAATTTTAATAAGAATATAATAAATATTTTACTTTTAATTCAATATTTGTTATTTGCATGTCCTTAAGCACATTCGCTAGAAAATCTCGTAAAAATAATTTAAAAAGAAACTTTGTAATGCACCCATAAGAATGAATCACTAAAAATAATTAAATAAAAGGTAAAAAATTTAGCATATTAAGAACTTAAAATATACGTTGATTATTTCTTTTTTCTCCTTAGGGCGCACATTAACAAGACTATTGATAAAAAAAAAAAACTCTTAAATATGTTCATATAAAAATAAAATGAAAAATGGAGAAGGAAAATGTAACGTTTTACTAATACTAGAGATAATACCTGTGGGTTGCACGGAGTTTTAGTTATTTTGTTATAATTGTTGTTTTTAATAAAAAAAATTTAAAAACTATGATAATAATTAAAATTAAATGTATTAAGAATTTATTGAATTTTTTATTTAATTATATTACAAAATGAACCCACTTGAATATGCTTATCGTGAGAGAAAATATTCATTTTAATAATTAAGCACTTTTAAATGTTATTGTTTATGAGAAGTTATTTTTTATATCTCAGTTGTAATTTTATTAAAAAAATACTTCTCTATATCTTAGACATGATTAAAAAAAACGTTTATAATTATATTGAAATATTCTATTATAAATCAAATATATAAAAATATTGTCATAATGTGTCAAATTACAATATTGACTTCATAAACTTTAGAGAAATTTCCTTTTATTTTCTCTTTAAAGAGCACAAAAATTCATCTCATATTGTCACCTTAAATTTCACTTTCATTCTCCTACCAAAACTTAAATATTTTTTTAAAAAATGAGTATATTTCTAAGTACTCGATTGTTGTAGTTAATGCTTTTTTAAAAGAAATTTGCATTGTAATAAGAAGTTGATTTTTACTTTAGATATTTGCATTTACACAATATATTTATATGTATACATACTTTATTTGTTGTTTTCTCTCTTCTATTACACATACTCCAAATGACAATTCTAACCGTGTCCATGGATCTAAAATAAAAAATAAATGTTTAAATATGTTTTTAGCCCTTATGAACATAAATCATTTTAATTTTGATCTCTTTAAATTTTTTGTTTTAGTTTTAGTCCCTAATTTTTTTTATTGTTATGTTTTTGGTCCCTTTCATGTAAATTTGATATTAAACGATAATATTAATTAGGATCAACAGAAGGAAGAAGATTTTTTGAAATATTTAAAGGACAAAGATAAAAATTTTAATATTTATAAAAATTAAGTGCATATTTAAAAATATTTGTTATGGCTAAAATTTAGAATAATAGGGACCAAAATCAAAGAAAAAGAAAAAAGATAAACTAAAATGAAGGTAAAAGTTTTAAAGGGATTAACACCAAAATGACTTGTATTTATAAGCTAAGGACTAAAAACATATTTAAGTCAAAAACCAAAGTTTATACTTATTGAGATCAAATAAAGCTACTTGGTATTACTTATAGCTACTTTAATGTTACATATTATTCATCAATAAAATGCATCATAACCTTGACTTATTAAATAATTTAAAATATATTTAATTTGTTTGATTCAAAAATAAATATAATTTTATATTGTTTGCTAAATTTGAAGAATGTCACTCTACCAAAAACAATTTGAAGAATGTCTGTTCCCAAAATTAAAAGCACAAAATTTATATCACTATGAGCTATTATAATAATGTACGGATTTAGATTTTAACTTTATTATAAGATTCACTGATAAGAATAATATAATATTGATATGTACAATTAAATAAAGCGTTTTATTAAATTTCTTTTAGATGTTGAGGTCATTTTATCCTTTGAACTTGATCGTTCAATAATTTAAAACTAATACTTTATGTAAAAAATTAAGTTATTTTTATTATTGTTGTATCCAATGTTGTAACCGGAAGTTCAATTTCTTCAATCTAAAATGACAATATCATAATTATCGTGAATGACCTTTTGCAATTAATGGCTCGTCAAAAGGAAATAGTATACTTAAATGGTATTACCATTAGATTACCCATTACCTTCAACTATCTACTTTGTCATGTTAGCCAACCTGAATTTCGAAAATACAAAATAATTCAATAAAATTTATTGAAATGTATAATAAATTCATAAGTCACATACATTTTTGGATTAAAATGCACTAAAAGAATATCAATGATGACAGACACTTCCTACATATAAATGTTCTGCCCTGTTATGGCACAAAATAGGGACAAAATCCCCTCCTAGTCCCCTCATCAAGAACTACTTTATTATTGAATAAGAACTTATTCTGATATATAACATTTTTATATGTTTTAATTTTCTAAATGCAATAAAGTTATTCAAAAATTGTTAATTGTAAAAATGTGGTTAGTCACTCATAGTTGATTAACGTGGACCTTGAAACCATATGTGTTTGGTCTATGATTCAATAAACGCAGTTTTGATTCCATCATATTTATGTTAGAATAAGACACAAAGGAGAGAACAAAAGCAAAAGAAGTAAGAACTAAAAGTACAAAAGCAAGTAAGAAAAAATAGAACAATTATTTACACTTAAGTTGTTTTCTTCAATGATATCTAGAAAATGATTTAACTGAATCATTGATCCTCAATCATTTATTAGGCCTTAAATTGATGATTGTTGAATAATAAATTATGTTAGTATTCGGTTACATAAATTGTAAGTTCAGTTGAAACTGTAGACAATTAGAATCTATCACAATTATGTAGATAAAGAAATAGGCTGGTATATTTCATAAATATTGATCCATTAATGCAAATTAATAGTGAAAATTGCATATTGCATATTTGAAAGATGAATCTCTTCATTTACAATGGTTGAAAAAAATTAACAGTCAAATTATCTATCTGGATCAAAAGATTAATTCTGACTTAATGACTAATAATCTCTCCTAATCTCTTCGGTTACAATGGATGTCAATAATTTTGTACTAATAGTTCAAAAAATTCTATTGAGCATTGAGTTTTCTATGTATAATATATATTTAAAATATGTATAACATTAAAAGCTTTAAAACATAAAATAATATATGCGAAAACAGAATTTAAATTAAAACATCTTAACATTATATCAAAATAGGACATTAATAAATTTAAAATAATGTGGTAATAAAAATGCATTACAAAATTCATAATTTCATGAATATAAAATAAAATTTAATTTTTGCTAGTTTAGAATATTAGTATAAGTGTTTAAAACCATACTTTTATTTAGTTTTCATTTTACATATATGTCTGAAATTAAAAAAGATGAAGGTGTATACAAAAGATTTAATTTTGTTGGCCAAAACCATTTTTTTTTTTTGTAAGGGAAGAATTTCTAATAATATTAATCTTTTATCTTTGAATGACATCATTTTGTGATTTGAATTTCAAAAATTAATATGCTTAATTTTTTTTAATAAAAATGTTTTGACATTTGAATTATTCAATAGCCAAATTTAAAGGAACAAAAGATTCTAACATTCTCAAGAAAAATTAATTTTACGTAACACTTTAACAGTAAAATATAATAATATTAATTTATATCTTCGAATTTTATTAGGTTGGATTCAAATAACAAAATTAATATTTTTTATCATTATGACTTTTTTTTGTCATTTGAATGTTGAAATTAATCAAAATTTTGTCATTCTATATCTTCAAAGTAGTCTGTCAATTATATAATTAAAATAATATGTTGTGTCGGTTGAAAAGAAAATTTATATATACTTGTTTGAGTTGGTCTTTAAAATGATCATGATTAAACTTGATTAGACCTATGATAAATCATGAGTACTACTAAAATTAGAGCATAAATATAATTTTTTATATTATATAAAAAAAGTAACCGGTCAATGGTCAATCCAAATAAACTGCCACAACAAAAGAAAGCAAAGGATACAAATTTTTTAGATATTGTAAAATACTTAAGTTTCCAAAAGATATGATCATAATATCTCTATATGGAATCGACATTTGAAAATGAAGCATGCTCAAGCTAGTGACGTAAAGCCTCCTTCTAAACAACATCTGTTAAGTATATGATCAAAGTAAATTGTAAATTGTCTTTCATATTGCGCTAGAAAGCAATCTATATAAAGTGAATTACATAATCGGATTGAACACCAGGTAAAGTTCAATAAAATATGAGTACCGAAATATTAAGTACCCTTCTCAAAGCTTTCCAAGTATTTGTTGCACTACAAAAATGAACTTACATTCACTTCCTTACTGAATTGATCTATCGCATCACATAAATCTCCACAAACATAAAGGGTGAAATTTTGTAAGCATGTCAAAAATTTCAAAGCAAAAAAGATAGAACAACTATGTACGTTATGTTTACCTCCTTTTCTTTTTCAATGGCTTTCAGAGAGGTTTCAATTGAATCCTTGAGACTCAATATATATAGAAGAATAGAAAGGGGAGTTACAAAATTTTAGAAGATAATTTAGTAGAATTTAACACAATTAAGCTAAAATTTTAATAGGTTATCAACATCATGGCATTATGCCATTAGTGACCATAGAGTTGTGGTGTAACCCTACGGATGCCCTTTAATTTTAGTTGTATTACCTATTTAGTTTTTATATATATTTAGAGTATATGGTGGTCTTTGAGTTACGATTTTTATCCTGACACCATTTAGACCATTTAGTTTTTATATTTAGAATAGATGGTGGCCTTTGCCAACATGGGGTTGGTTCACTGTTAGACCCTCCACTCCTGCAAGCCAAGACTTGGGTTTATTCCAGGGCAACGCGTTGATAGGCAATTTGTAATTTCATTTAAACCCTTGTTGAGGTTGGTGGTCTACCCTGGCCTTGCATGGGGCAAACTTTCCACTAATCTAAACTTTCATAATTAAAAAAAAAAGATGATAGCCTTTTGCATTACCGTTTTGATATGGATACCATTTAGTTTAAATTTTACTAACCATTTAGTTTTTTAATGCAGGATATATGACATTCACATTATGTCATTTAAATATTAATGCTGTAAATGCTTTGTGTAGTGAAGTATATATATATATATATATTGATTGATCGGGCTCTCATTTACGAGTTTTATTAAATAAAATAATAGTTTTAATGTGACACTTAAAAATATTAATTCATTTACAGAAAATTTTCAAATATACATTATTTTGGAAAATTCTGAAAGATTTTAAACATTTTAATAAAAAAAGGCAAAATCATTACTTAACCCATTTATTTTAGAGTTAAATGCATTTTACCCCTTGAACTTTAGATGATGTATAATTTGCATATTGACTTTTCAAAATGTGTATCGCCATATAACTTTTCAAACTTACAAAACACCCCTCGACATAATTTTGGCAACTAATAAAGATAAGATTTATGTACACTTAACCCCTCTGATATTTCTAATTTGTACAACCTAACACTTTGTCTGTGAATTCTATATGCAATTAACCCCCTTGATTTTTTTATTGTGTATAACCCAATACTCTACTATGACTTAAAGTTTTGCACTACTTGAAAAATATGTGATTTTTTAACTTTGAAAAGTTTAGGCACCATGATGCATGTTTTGAATAGTCAATGTTAAATTGCCTAAGTGATAGTCGAGATGAGGTTGCTCCCATGAGTTTTGGGTATGTATAAACTCTAAATCTCTCATGATTTTATGATAACACTTGACCTTACGACACAAAATGGCAGTAAAGTAGTATTTCTCATGGGATTGTGTGATATTCTCATTTGTTTTTCTCAAGTTTGAAATGCATGGGATTTTTGGACTTGCAAGCACATAGCAATCAAAATCAAATTGGATTGGCCAATTTCAACTTGAAAGGTGAACTAGTCACTAGTCCAATTCGGTTATCTGAATGGATTGTTCATGCAGTCAACTTGATCAAACATAGTTAAACCATAACAGAAGGGCCACTACTGAATTGGACCAATCGAACCACTAAAGAGAACCAAACCCACCTCCTCTAAATCGTGTATGTACTCACGAGCCACCTAAAAATCTTGAATAATCCAAAAATTCCAAGATGGGGATCAAACACAACCTGTCTTGGGAAGACAAGCATTCCCCAACCACTAGGCTAGGTTAGTTGTTGTGTTACTTCATCCCATTAGTTGTATACACACACACACATATACATATTTAATTGTATTAAATTGTATTTTTATATATTGATTTAATAAAATCCATTTAACCAGTGACCTATTGATTGGACCAATAACCCATAGGTTTGACAAGTTGATTCAGTTGAGTATAATGACTATGCTTGTAGGTCTTTCAAACTTATAGTGCCATATGTGTGTTTAGCTAAGGTTGCAGTCCTATGTTATTTAGAATGAGCTCTCCTCAAGATCATTTATTATCTATAAGGATGCTTCATGCGTAGATATCTTATAGTATGAAGGTGGTATTGTACAAACTAGATACTAATCTTAATGCACATACATGCCCTACCTCGTCTCATCTTGTCTTGTTAACATGTGGAATCACTTGGGTTTTATTAGTGTTACATTTTATTGGATGTTTGTTACATCAGTTAAAGCTTTGCTACACTTGCATGCATAACTTTTATTAGACTGAATGCTCCTTTTGCCCATTGGAGACAAACTATTTAATAAGCCTCTTCCCTTTTTCTGATAATTAAAAGCATGAGAGAAGCAAAAAGAACACCAAGTGTTCACAGTGCATCAAAAAGCAAAACAACTCAAACACGATTGCACCTAACACCGACATCTAGACACAACATAACACAAATCTACATAAGCAAGCTCTTCCAAAACAAAAAAAAAAAGAGAGAGAGAACAAAATAAGCACTTTAAAAGTAGATTCTAAACATTGCAAACTGCAAGTTGTGCCTTAGCCAATGATACAACAATACCAGGGGAGAGCGTGCCCAAGCACAAAGCAAAACTCCTTAAGAGGCCCAAAAGGTCACGATCAGATATCTTCAAAGTCCAAATGTACACGAAAATCTTTCAAAATTTGAGCCTCATCCAATGGTTCCTTAAGGTCCGCAACCACAGAGGAGGCAACAGCCTGAAAGGACGCTTCGTACTCATCACATGTGCTGCATTAGGGGATGGAACTAGAAGCGACATGGTCATTGCCTTCAATATGAATAGAGCACAGTACACAAAGCGGCACCTCAACCATGTCGAAACTAACATTGGCGATCAAAAGCAACCAACGGACCATGAACACTGTTGTCAGCCTTGGGAGGAGAACGTTGCAAATCCAGCCCCTCACAGGATTATATTTAAAAAGAAATGAAGATAAAAAACAGGAAATAACAAAATCTTCCTAAAACAAGAGAAAAGGATAGTACCCCGAGAATCGCAAATCAAATCAAAATCCCCATTGAAGTTTATTCTGATTCCTTTGGATAAGACAATGATAAAATCTTAAGGATAATGCAAAACAAGATTCACGATTACTCATTCCATTCCTTGATGTTTATTTTGTCTGCGGTCTTTGTTGTCTTATCTGTAATTTAGTTGGGTAAATTCGTAGCAAAAGCATGACTGGAGATTCAAACTATACCTTCTACATGAACTCCTTCCATGTATTATACATATGAGTGGAGATCCATTTATTTTATACCAGATGTTACCTTGTAACACTTTTCAATAACTCTTCATAGAAATTGAATTTAATTGATCGTTGAATTATGTGATATTATATTGACAATCAAGCAAACCAAAATTCAAAAAAATTGGATAACAATAGGCATGTATTATAGTAATTGATATTTACTTATATTTTCAAAAATATATTATCCATCAAAATAAAGTGACATAATAAAATATCAAATTATTTTAAAACTGTATGGAAATTGATATATTTGATATACAATTGATAAAAATTTTAAATTCAATAGTTGAATAGATAAAATTTGTTACCCTCAAAAAAATATTAAATGGTATAAGTATATCAAGACTTACATATTGTGTAAATGGATCCTTACTATATGTATTATAATTAGTTAAAAGAGTGGTAGTACAAACATTGTGCCTGCATTTACCACTCATTGAATTAAGAAGTATTTCATTTGGTTTTCAAATTGTTAAAAGCTCTGCAGTTAAACAAATGATAACATTTAAGTTTGAGATTTGATAGCAAATCCCTAGTTGAAATAATTTGAAACTTCACAATCTAGAAGGTTTTCTGGCATTAAAGCAATAGTTGTGTGATGGTGTAAATGACAGCTAAATGATACTATGGTGACATTACTCGTTATCAACATTTCATCAAGTTGCATGTGCATGCAAAAGGTTAATAAATGAGAGTATCTTATGAAATGTTCAAGCGATTTAAAACCTAATGTGCACATTATTTATATTGAAAACTATGTAGGTTTCATTAGCTTTTGTAATCAATCACAAGATATTGCTACTTTAATTTTGAACATGTACATGGACACTGTGGTACCGACATAATTAATTTCTTAATAATTGACTTCTCACTAGTGTAATTTTAATGACTATTTCTTTACAGGCTTTCATCAATAAATTTTTTACTTGATAAAAAATTGGTAGAGATTCGTTCAGATTATGTTATGATGTTGGTCCCACTATCTATTTGAATTATGCAACTCTTGAATGAATTTTAGTTAATTTACTATGTTACTAGATATGTTTCCTTCGCGGGCGCCCCGGGGGGGGGGGAGAGTTCATAATGTCACTCAAATAGTATTGGTAGAATAATTGTGAGCCCTTGCCATGGATTAAAGAGTTCACTCACTACAAGTTTCTAGAAGACTATAAAATGGTAGAAGAGTGTAGAGAATCTAGATAATTCTATGTAATTAGTGTAAATATTCTAGATAGACGTAGAAGGTGTGAAAATTCTAGATATTCAATTTCATCATTCATATATAGAATAGATCTCCATCATCCATTGATGGATGGTTTAGTATAAATAAGGGAGGCCACTCTTACCGCCTTAGCATTGTATAGTAAAAATCAAGTTCTTTTTACCCATGATGTATGTATGGGTAGTTCAAAACAGGTGACATGGATACATACTGTACTAGATACTTTACTAATACTTCTAGATACTCTTAATCATATTTTACATGTTTTTTAATTTGATTTATGTCGTATTTTCATATCCTATATCAGGTACTCATATCAATATCTATGCAACGTAATTTTTCACCAACCTTTTATCCTCACTAATTTTTCTCAGCTTTTCACTTTCCGTTCTAACATAGTCTTTGTTCAAGAGGTTGAGCGAGTTCTAATTACCAAACATCACAAGTTTGAAATGATATGAATCATCACACATGCAAGAAGGTAAGAAACAGACAATTAACAAAAGCGTAGTCAAGGTGTTGGTGGCAGTCATGGTAGCGATAGTCTCAATGGTGAGTTATTCATTGAGTTGGTCTCATATACATCTGACATTCTCTTTGAATCGCTAGAATGGGTCGTAGTGCTTTGTGATTTGGCTGTAACTGGGCTTTAGCTTGAGGCACACATCTTGTCCAAGTGCAAGGCCTATTATCACCCATCCATCAATCCTCACGACATACTTTAACTAGTTTTCTATTTGTTTTAGTCCCTTAATTAATTTTTTGTTCATTTTTTGGTCCTCTTCTTCGTTTATTGTTAAGTTAAACATGTCTTGCAATCGAAAAATATTATTTGTCCTCACCATGTATAGAATATTATGTCGACTAATACCCCATCATTATTGGATTGAATGTGGACCACTTGAATGAGGTTCATACCTTATTCAATGGTTGATGAGATATGAGTCGACAGGATGCCGATATATAGTGAGTACAAATAACATAACTCTTTGCAATCTAAGTAGTATGTTCAGTCTTCTTAATTTGTTTAATCTTCTTAACTTATGCGTAATCTTTATATAATTTAATAGAAGTACATATTATACATGAAACTACTTGTTAGGTCTTATAACGAAAGATGCATTTAACTTGATAGTAATGAGTCAAAAGACTAAAATGAAAAAAAAAATGGTTAAAGGTCAAAATAAAAAGACTATTAGACTTAAAAGACCGAAACGAACAAAAAAATTAATTAAAAAATCAAGTCAAAATACAAAAGTAAACCAAGAGACTAACATGTATTTTACTACTTATTTATTATAAGGTTCATCTTATGAAACTTTTAGGTGCGTTGCTTCTTTTTTCCTTCACAAATTTGAAGGAAAGCTAAAACAAAAATGAAATTTTGAGTTTTCATTCCTTCACAATAAAGCTGAAAAAAAGCAAAGTAAACACCTTAGTATTTGATCAACTTCAAGAGAACATGCAAGCTACTTCTACTAACCTAGGCCGGTACTGCCTTATCAAGTTATCATTTGTAAATTGTAAATAAACATTATAATAATTAGGTAATATTCTGCCCAAACAAATGGCATCAAAACTATCTCTTTGTCGTGACCACAATTAGTGTAACTAATACTTTACTGAAGAGTTATGTTATTTGTACTCATGGGGTGTGGAACTGCCGATTCACATCTAATCCACTATTGGATGGGGTGTGAGTCGGCACGTGTCATACCCCATGAGTACAAATAACATTTTTCTTTACTGAATTGTGTAGGAAACTTCTTCCAAATCCTAACATGGTTCAACATCGATCTTGAAATTTACCTATATAAACCAACATATGATTACCATTGGTTTAATACAAAACTATTAATTTTTTTTTTCATTCGTCGGAAGAGTATTAATAAAAATTTGTGTTGAATAAGAGAATAAGAGAAAAAAAGTTGTGCGCTAGATTTTAGAAAATAGGTTTTAGTTTTCATTTCATGTTTTCTTGTTTTATGAATTTTATAAATAAAATACTGAAAACTTTAAAAATTAAAAAATTCAACTTTAATTTTTATTTTCAATTTTCAATATTTATTCCACAAAAATCTAGAAACAGGAAACTGAAAAACTCTTTTTTGAAACCAAACACAATATAAACATTTCCTTTTGATAAACACAAGATTAGAAGTGTGTTTTATTGTTATAGAACACAAACACATACTTAAATATGGCATGCGACGCTTTCACTTTCTTATATGCATTTAATGCAAGATTCATTTTATGTGACAAAGCTTAATTAGGAACTTCTCATAACAACTATTACAATCCTTTAGCATAGATCTCGATGAACAACCCAGTCTCGCTTAGGGTTGCCCATGTTGTGAAATCAACATCAAGGCCCAAGGCCCTAGTATTTGGAATAGATCTAGGTTAAGGGTACAAAGTGTAAGTCGATAAGCCTAGCATGCCACACATGCCCTACGTGCTGACTTTACTAGGCTCCATGCTTGTTTCCAACTTCACCTTGCATGAAGCCCAATTTCCCACGATCTCGCAACATGATCCATGTACCGGCCCACTAACCACGTACCGCATTGCAAGGGTGGTGGTAACGGGCATTATAACTCCAATTTAAGGGGTATTCAAAAGCAACGGGTACAGACTATTCATATAAGCTAAGCAACTCCTACTATCACTACTGATATCCTTGGTGAAGTGCATGTAGGAACCTCACCTCCCCTCTCAGTCTGAACGAGAATTAACGTGAAGAAGGAAAAGCTATGTCGTGTCCTTTTCAAGTCTCAAGTAACTTCCTATCTTACTACATCGGTACAACAACAAAGACATTTAGATGTGTTCTTGAAAAACTTTTCATAGTTAGTCAATTATAACAACTAATTAGTAAGCTTATCTTTAATATGAAAAATGAGCGAGTAAAGCTAGCATTCAAGTTCAAACCAATAAAAAAGGTTAGCATTGATCACGTTTGGTTTAATTTTAATGACTATAAAAACAGATTTGGACTATGAAACTATCCTGCATAATAGTATACTGCTTTCACGGAAAAAGAAAGATGTGTATTACTTGGCAGCGTGGTTCTAGGAAAGCTCTTTGTTAACCAAAACACACTTAAGCTAATAAATACTCGATTCAGTATGCAACTTTTATTGGTGAGGTTCAAGCTACACATGACAAACTGACAATCCTTTCCTCCTAGTTTCTTTTCCATAGAAGCACTTCTACAAAAATTACTTTGTGCAGGAAAGCAAAAAGAAATTTAACTAGAACTGGTTTGTTTGAGTTTTTTACAAGAAACATTTTTATAAAAGCCATAAAATCAATGCAAATTTTAAGTAATTAAAAAAAGTTAATTTTTAAATTTTTTTTTTTTTTATTGTGTGTGATCCTCAACTTTTTTTTCCCGCCATTTTGTATAATGGTATGTGATCCTATCCTAAAGTAGTGAGTCACTAGCTCATCCTAAATAGACAAGGGCAGCTAGAAAAATTGTAGGGAAGAAAAAGACTTATCAAGCTATGTTAGGCCCGCAATGAGAAGCACCTACACTATTTTATGCGTTGGCTTTTGCTATACTTGCTCAGCATTTTATGATTTCATTATCCTTCCCATCCCCTACACTACAATTCAATTGAGTGTGGTCCTTCCTCCCAAATCTCCAAGAGTACTTTTTCGTTTGGATCTTCCCTCCTTTTCCTCAATCGGTGGGGCTTGTAGGTGGTTTTCAGTTCTCCCCATGATCTTCTTCCCTTTTCTCATTAAATTTCCATTGTAGAGGGGAAGGGTGGTATGGCAAGGTGAAAATTTTGATGGTTCAAAGTGAACATCTGCACAATCTACCTATAACAAAGCTACATGGCAATTAGGGTGTGCGTTTGTTTTAAATTTTTTAAAAAATAATTATAAAGTTTAAATTTTATATTTAATTAAAAAATGAAAATTAATTTTTTTTTCAAAAGCTACTATTTTTAACTTCTACAAAAATTTGAAAATTGATTATCTTGAAATTCATATTATTTTAAAAAAATTATCTAAATATATAAAAAATATTTTCATGTGGAAAAAGTGATTTTGGGTTTCCAAAATGTTATACAAAAGCACACTTACTCATTCTATTCCTTATTAATAATTGCTTTCAAGAAACTATGTCATTTTGGTACACTAAAAATTTAATATATTTGGAGTCAAAATACAATAACTTTTTAATGTACTAAAATGATACGGTTTTATAAGAGTGACTAGTAATAAAGAATGAATTGAGTAAATAAAAAAAAATGTTTAATGGAGGATAGAGGTCATTATCCTTTTGTGTAAGATTTGTGGAAAAAAAAGAGAAATAATTTTTAACAATGTTTTTGCCCATCTTCATTTTACATCATTTAGGTTGGTGAGAAATAAGAAAATCAAATGTGAGAATGAAAATTTAATGTATTGCATTTCTAAGCATAAAATTGAACTAACTCTCTTGGGTTAAAAACAGGACAATCGGAGTTTACTAGCCTTCCTCGTACAGCAGAAAGCAACACAAGAAGTTATGGTTTACTACGGCATTCCAGTCGAGCCACACCAGTCACCACACTATGTTTGTATATTTTCAATTTTTTTTTTGTGAAATTGGAAGAAACCTTTTTTTTTCTCCAAATACCAGTAATATAAAGTGAACGTTTGCAAAACTTACTCAATTAAGAATGCTACCTACCTCGAGCAATTTTTGTTAAAATGGAAAAAAGACAAGCTTTTTAAGGTGAATTTTATAGTCAATCTCATATGTTTGGTTATTATAAACTCTTTATTTATTAATTATTGAATTAAATCATCCAATAAAAAAAATATTCATCTAATAACTAATAATAAATGATTTATAATGAACCTAAATATACAAGATCCATCTTATGATTTTTTGCTTTTTAAATAGATATCAGTTAATGACATTTATTGTGCCAACAAGAATTCTCTTGCAATGTGCACGCAACCGAGTCCATGTCAAAAACTTCCTTTCTCCTTAAATGGGAAGCATTGAGTTCATGGTGGGTTTTATGATGAATCTCTTATTTTTTATCTATTATGAATTTCCTATTATTATTCATTAAATCAAATTATCTAACAAAAAATGATAATAATCTAATAGTTAATAATAAGGATCCATGATAGATTTTAAAATTTGAAGTCCACTTTATAATTTGCCTGAGTTCATAATGTTAGATCTTCTAATGGAGCTCGAATTCAATGAGATCTCCATTTATGGATTAAGTGAATAACTGCAATGGCTAATTTGATACCACCATTTAATCTAACAGCTTAAGAATAAGTCTTTACCTTTATAAAGTTTTCAATTTGAACACTTCTGACTAGTGATTATAGAGAGCATAAAATTTGAGGAGATTTCATCGAGCTAAGCGAGAAATTATGTTAATAAATCTGATACCATATCTTATTCTAAAACTTTTAAGACAATAAATCTATGTGTTCTTATTTATATAGTTATTATTTAGTTCACTTCTAACTGGCATGAGATTTCATCATACTTGATTGAAATTCCAGCATACAACAATATTTTCATTTTATCATCTTTTGCTCATATTACAATTCATATACCTTGATTTCATATTATTCAAGTATTTAGTGTGAGATTACATATTCAAACAAAATCTTGACAAATTATTAAGGGTACACAACTATCCTTATCATATAGTGAAAATAGATACACCTTCACGGCAAATATACTTAACAAAATAAAGTTTACCAAATAACATATAGGTCTTATGATGGGTTTCATATATTTGGGTTCATCATTAACCCTATTTATTGATCATTGGATCAAACAACCCAACAAAAATAATATTCATCTAATGACTAATATTAGAGGATCCATAATGGACCTAAACATATGAGGTTCACCTTATAATTTGCCTCAAATAAAATTCCTAAACATAATCAAATTTATTTTGAAAATCCAAACTCATATATACTTAACAAATTTTACATTCAGAATGAACTGTGCTATTCATTTGGTGGCTACAAATTTTGACAAAAATGGACCCAACGGGTTTTAGGGGGTCACAAAAGCATGGTCCAACCCTGGACACCTAACTGCAATTGAAGCAATGTGATTAACTGCACTCTTCAAAGCCACTGTGCTATCTTGTCCTTTCTTTTTCCCTCTGGTTTCAAGAGGGGCTGATAAAAACCCACCAGCAAAAAAACACAAGACACCGAGGCAATGACGGATAAAAACCTTACTTGTCTTGCATGCTTTTGCATGTACCCCTTCTTTTTGCACGGATATAATGGTCCCCAACAATTGCATTCTTCATTTCTTCCAAATGCATGACCCCTTAACTAATCCTCCAACACTTAAACCATTTATATGTGCATCCATTATTTCCTTCAACTACCAAGAAGCCCTTTAATAGCCTACTAAAGTTGTGGCTGGCTTGTACATGTTATCAAATCATCTTTTCCAAAAATTTGAGTTGATGAGTGATACGTTAATAATATTATACTTTAACACATTCTTTTACTCAAATATCTCTTTGTATTTGAAATGTGAACAATTTTAATGAAGTAGGGTTTGACCCCTAACCATTTGATCATGGAAATTCTAATAACGTGTTATTAAACTATTTTTCTTGAAAATTTAAATTAATGAACAAAGTCATATATATGATTTTATACTCTCTGGATAATTTTCCACAATGCCCAGCACTCATCTAATAATAATATTCAATAAACAAATGATAATTATATTTATAAAGTGTGAATATTATGGATTTAACATCTATTATTGAATAAGCATAAACTCTACTTTAATAGAATTCACATTTAAATCTAATAATAAATAAAATATATTATAATATTTACACCTTATGAATACAAATAACACTACTTTATTCAATAAGAGAATCACATAGGGTGTGCAAATTGCACAGCAAAGCTGCATAAAAGGAAAACCTATTATTTGCTTTCATCTTATAGGCCTCTCAGTTAATACACATCTCTGATCACATTAAAGTCATTGTTATAATGACCTTGAGCTTCGAGAACTGTGCTAAGATGTTGAGTTCTTTCTTATATATACTTCCTTAGCTTTTCCATAAACACAGGGGAAAAAGAGGGTCAGGTTTCTCTTGCTCAGCTTTTGTGTTTCCTCCATTCCTCTTTTCCAATTCAGTTTGAGCACAAATTTAGGATCTTGTTCTTTCTCTCTTGTGATACTACAAACTGTGTTCTTCCAAAACCCCAGTAGTTTTCTATAGGGGCCCATGTTGAGGTATTTGTCTTCACACACTTCATTGTTGTAAGAGGGATTAAGTCATCTGTCCCAGCTTTCATCCTTCTCATCTGCCAGTCCCTTTTGCTATGATTTGGTTTGAAGATTGTCTTTTATCCTGAAAAGAGAAATGCTCATGTAAGACATCAACCATAAGATAAGATGCACATGAATTCAATCCTGCAAGGAACTCCTATCTTTGTGGTTGTTCTATCAGTTTTGCTTCATCATCCATCTTGAACTTCTCTTGATAATCCTGTTTTGGATCAATAACATCATGAAGAGCTTCAAGGCTATTGGTCATGCCATTTTTGCTATGTTCATGCTCTCTCTGGGAGCAAGGTGTTATGGGCAAGTAGACCTTGATATAGCTCCAATGGAGAGAAAAGAGCAGGAAGCTCTATATTCCACCATTCAAGGCTTTGTCGGTAATTCCTGGAATGGTTCAGATCTCTATCCAGATCCTTGTGGTTGGACTCCTATTCAGGTATTTCCTTCCAGATATCTACTTAGCTGTACCATTACACTGCAAATTGTACAAGCAACATCCCTCATAGTGTGCTAGAGATAAGGCTTGGACAGTTCAAATTCATTTCTGGATGAAGTTTTATAAGGCCTTTGTTTCATTATGTTAGAGTATGTGATTGGATTAGAAATTGGTTAGAGTTTGCTGATTTAGTTAGCTATTAGTTGTTTGTTAGTTACTCCTATATAAACTTGTTGCCTCACTTGTATCATTACCTTCTTGATCATTAGTAAAATTCTCTCTTTTTCTTTCCATTCTCTCAACTCTATCTATCTCCTTCTCTGCTATCATGAATTTCAACAATCAGTTTCAGAAAGATTGGTATAGCTACTAGGATAGAGTTCAGTTAATGAATTGGTAGGGAATTTTCTTGACAATTAACAGTGAATATCTGATCACAAGCTCCCTTATTCTTTTCCTTTTAAAGATTTTATTTATTTATATTATTAGGTCCTTGACTGAGGCTTTGGTCACAGTAAAATGTTACATGCTACTCCCGATATATTCATTGCCCATTAAACAATTCACTCAAAAATCATAACACTTTGCAGTTCTATTCAAATTATAAAATTTCTGGAACATTGTCATAATTTATTTGTCTAACTAAGACCTCTATTATGTTTTCTGTTGCAGGGGGTCTCTTGTGATCTGTTTGATGGATTGTGGTATGTTACTGTCTTGAACATTGGACCAATCCATGACAATTCTCTCATTTGTGCTCAAAATTTGGAATTTAGGCCACAGTTGTTTGAGCTCAGGCATCTAAAATCTCTATCCTTCTTCAACTGCTTTCAATCACCAAAAAAGCTTCCAGTTACCATTCCCACTGGCAACTGGGAGAAACTTGCTGGCAGCTTAGAATCACTGGAGTTTAGATCAAACGAGGGTCTAATTGGAAACATCCCTTCAAGTTTTGGTGTCCTAAAGAACCTCCAATCACTGGTATTGCTAGAAAATGGTCTAACAGGTGAAATACCACCAGACATTGGCTACCTCATCAAGTTGAAGAGGCTTGTTCTTGCTGGAAACCATTTAACTGGGACCATTCCTGACATCTTTGGTGGTCTGAGTGAGCTATTAATCTTTGATTTGAGTAGAAACTCATTATCTGGGATTTTACCCTTTACACTTGGAAGCCTAACTTCAGTATTGAAGCTTGATGTTAGCCACAACCAATTAGAAGGGAATCTGCCTAATGAATTTGCTAAACTTAAGAACCTGATCCTTATGGACCTTAGGAATAACAGATTCTCTGGAGGGTTGACCCTTTCTTTTCAAGAGATGCACTCCTTAGAAGAAATGGTCTTGTCCAACAATCCTTTAGGTGGAAGCATCAGGGCCTTAAAGTGGGAAAACCTTCAGAACTTGGCCATTTTGGAACTCTCTAACATGGGGTTGACAGGGGAAATTCCTGAGTCCATATCAGAATTAAAGAGGTTGAGGTTTTTGGGCCTTAATGACAACAACCTCACAGGAAACTTGTCACCAAAGCTAGAGACTCTTCCTTGTCTCAATGCACTCTACTTGAGTAGTAACAATCTCATAGGAGAGCTTAAATTCTCCAAAGAGTTTTATGGAAAGTTGGGGAGGCGTTTTGGGGCCTGGAATAACCCAAACCTTTGTTACCAAGTTGGAGTAATTTCAACAAGTCATGCTCCCTATGGGGTAAAACCATGCAAGCAAGAGGTCAATTTGGCAACATCTAATACAAGTTCTAAGCTGCTCAATGGGAATATGAATGAGAGTTCCCATTCCATAGCCTCTATGGGAATTTCTAGCTATGCTATTAATGGCTTCTGGTGGACTTTTGTGGGAAAAATATTAATGATGGGTCTATTTCTAAATTATTGTATAGCTCTTTAATCAAGACGGGTTCAGCTTGGGCTTTATCCTTTAGCTGTTAAAGCAACAACTTGTATTTTTTTTTTTTATATATATTTTAATTTTGTTCTAACATAAGCTGATAGTCTTGTCAATTTGTTAATTTGTCCCAACAAGTTAGTTATCTTCTTCACATGCTGCAGCTCAGTTAATTCGTTTCTTAAATATGTGTGTATAATATTACTTCAACGTTTGCTTTTGTCCTTGTAGCAGGACAGGGAAAAGGGTTTAATTATTTAAGGCCACATAATTTTTCATTCTCAATTTTTAACGAGCAAATAATGGCCTTTTATTTACCGTATGGTCAACATGACACAATGAGGATCCTCTGCAGTGGAATATATGAGAGTAAAGACAAAGCCAATTACACAGCATTTTACAGTCACAATTCTGTACAAACTGTACAGATGGAAAACCATGCACACATTTTGGACTGTAAGTTGTGTAAGTTGTACTACACAACATGGAACCCACTTCATCATGTTTGGTTTCACATTGAGAGGACCCAAAATCAATTCCAAAATCAGGCAAATTCTATTACACATCTTGCAGTGGGTTTAAAACCTTTAATGAAATGGAATTGAATTGAATTTTGTCAAAAATTAAATTCAATTTTTATATTTAAAATGTGTAAGTAAATTAATGAATTCAATTCAATTTCTTAATTTGAAATGAATCTAAAAATAACTGAATTTTATTGTTTTTATTATTTTATCATTCATTAATAGGTTAGGAATAAAATATTATATTCAAATAAGGTTATTTTGGTATATTTATTTATTAGAATTTAATTCCACACTGATTTCAATTTCATAGTTTTGATGGATTTCAATTCATCAGATTTCAATTCCTTAAATTATATTGCTTCTAAATAAAAAATAAAGAATTCAATTCCTTTATAAAATTGAATTACATAGGTTTTCAAACACCCTATTAGTAAAAATGGTATGTGGTACACCATTTGAGAGAAAAAATGTCCACCATGATCCTTTATCATATTTCCACCCTTCTCCCTCTTCCTCTTCTTTCCACCACCACCCAAAATTGTGACATGCTCTCCATGCCTAACCATCTTAGCTTCTTCAAGTGATAATACATACTTTTCATCTAGAATTGTCTCCTCGAGGTTATAAAACAAAACATGCTCAAAAAGTATCACGGAGTTCTCGCTTTGGATTGTAGCTTTCATCAAGCCCTTGGCATTGTATGGGGTTGAACAAGCCACCATTTGGATTCTAGGGATTGATTGAAAATATGTCTCCAGTCATTGTGAGTGCTTTGCACCAAGTCGCTGTCGCAACCCATTGACTGGAGCAAAGGCGATTTGAGCAACGGTTATGGCAAAAAGGCGAGGTGATGGGCAAGGTGAATTAAGAAGAATGTGGTGGTGGACTAGTGGTGGTGGTGATGATGGTGAAGAGGGGATGATGGTGGAGGTGAAGTTGGGACGCACAGTGTAGTGCTACACCTCGAGTGCTGTTAGTGACACTTTCAAAATGTGTTTATCCACATTTTTGAAATGTGGTTAATTGTTAGTGTACCACACACCACACTTGTCAGGTGTGTAGTAGAGTTTGCCCGAAAATCAATTATGGATTCTAGAATTAATTTTAAAAAAATTGAAAATTTATTATTCTTTATTAGAATCACCTTTAGAGAAATTATCAAATATAAATTTCTTACTTTAAAAAAAATTATAAAAGAATCAATTCTATTTGAAATCAATTCAATAAATATATAACTAAACACACTTGAATTATTTGCCTAAGCCTAGTCATTGATATCAATTCCATATTTGACTTAATTTGTGCAACATACCATTTAGCTTAATTATAATAATAATAACAACAATAACCAAAACTGGGCAGCTTTCAGCTGAGAATTTGCAGCTTCTGGTTCCATATGGGGGCCAGATGAGCTTTCAACGGCGCCTAGACAAGAAGAATCATCTGCCAATGTTAAGATTTTTTTCCCCCTACTGGGTTTTAAGGCATGTTGAGATCATGGATAGTAGTAGTTTTCTACCGTTTAAATTTCTATGAATATTTTGTATTATGAGGCATCAGAGAACTTGGGAATGAGGCTTTGGCATTTCCACTTTGTGATTTCCAATGCATGGCTGTTATGACTTTAATGCTTTGAAAGTGAAGGGTGGAGGGATTACAGATGGGGTAGCCTCATAGGGTTGTACCCTTGCAGCTAGCTATGTGTAGGGATGTGTCTATGTACTTTGATATGGGCAAGGTTGTGGAAATATGGACGTACACTGCTTTTAATGGACCTTTGTGTTTAAAGAAGGTTATTATTATTATGGGGTTGGGTCCATTTCATAGCTCTGGTAGATCTGGGCTCTCTTTGTTCAAGGCTGGTTTACTCAATTGTTCTTAGGGCATTAAACAATGTACAATTGTCAGCAATGGGGGAAAATTGAATGTTCCTCATCTTTTACTGTTGGGATTCTCCCGTATTCTGCTCCCCACAAAGAAACTTTGGTTTCAATGTGACCATGTACTCTTGTTCTTTTATGTGACACAAATATGGAAATTTTTTTTAATAGGTTTGTGATTTGAGCTGTATATGAGGTTAAGTGTGCATTTGAATTTGCGTTTGCAAAATTCAATCTATTAATTTTATCAAAATTAATTTTAATTAAAAGCACTTTTAAAGTAAAGCCATAATTTTATATGAAAAGTAATTTTAACTATTGATTGATATTTTTAAAGAAACTACCCAAAAAGCAATTCTATACAGTATTGAGTTTGAGTCAATTCTAAAGATCAAAATCTAATTTTCAAATAAACTAAGGGGCTGTTTGAAAAACTCAAAATTTTAGTTTTTATTTTTTTTAATTTTTTCTTCATAAATTTGAAAAATTGAAAGTTTTTAGTAAAATAACAGTCCTAAGATTGTATTTATTTTCAATTTTAAAAAATAAATTATTATGAAGCTAAGATTTTATATATAATTGAAAAATTGATAATTGATTTTTTTTCAAAATCTAATCTTTTTAACTTTAAAATAATTGAAAACTATTTTTTTATATTCTAATTATTTTTTAAAATTATTTAAATATATAAAAAATAATTTTTAGATAAAAAATTGATTTTAAGAAAGAAAAAAAACTCATCTACACGCACCACTAAATGGTAACCAAACAAAATATAAAATATGTAAAATCAATTTTTGACATTTAAACCCCCACTTTGCGGATCTCTACCATAGAAACAAACATATAGTTCAATTGCGTCAATATTTTGCGAATGAGAGAGTAATCCCTTAAGACACAGGAAGGCGTTTAAGCGGGCTTTTTTATTGAAATAAAATGAAAAAAAAAAGATTATATAAGGAAGTGAAACATTTTAAAGTTTATGTATTCATTATTTTTATTAATTAGAAAATATATATTTATATTTTTATGAATTAAATATTTTAATTTACTATAAAGATATAAATTGCTAGGATGACAAAAAGACTCAGAAGTGGGTATTGGTAGAGATTACCAACAATGGAGACATGTTTAGTCTTCACAAGGATGATCAACGGGAGTTTCCATTTGTTAAATGGGACAAGAAATGAGGTCTTTGCCAATTTCCTATATTTTATCAAGAGATAATTTATTTTCACAAATTATTATATTTAAATTATTTATAAATGAATTTGAATTTTCATTAAATTACAAAATAAAAATTATATAATTTTCATAATAATTAATTTCTTGAATTTTCAGCTCACATATTTATTTTAAAAAGTAAAGTAATTTTTTTCCATTTACTCATTATTACTAAATAAGTAAAATAAAATAATAGAATTCCTTCTATGTAACAATTAACAAATTAACAATTACATGGAATCAATGACTTTTTCATTGACACAAAAACAGATGAATTTTGCTGTTAAGATTTGCGTTTATAATGATTACAAAAATTTGTAATAAAAAATTGTTATTCTAGGGGAAACTAGTAGCTTTTGACCAATTTCTTTAAGAAAAATAAAAATGTGAAATCAAGTTTCTATGGACTGATGTCAGTAAGGAGACTTATACAAGGAATCACTCAACTGTCAATCGATTTTTTTGGCAAATTGAATGAACAGAAATTGGTCACTTATTGACTGCTTCCTTTGTGTTTTTTATTTTTGAAATCACTTGAGAGTTAATTGATTTTCCTAATATAAAAAAAAATTGTAGATGTGTATATAAACTTCAAAATGTTGCACTTCCATGTATAATTTTTTTTTCATTTTATTTCAATAAAAAAGTCATCTAAGCGCTTAGCGAAAACCGCCAATAGAGTTTTACCTATGCACATATATTTTGAGATTTAACTGAGGATTTCATGTATAACAAGTCCAAGCCTCTTCCACTTGAACTAACATCTCGATGTTAGTTCAATGAGTAAATATAAAGTAATAGAACTTAAACGATTTGTATCCCTAAAATTTGAACTCATGTCCTCTTGTTAGAGAGTCAAGAATGCTTATCACCTCAAATACCCTTCTGCAGGCACCATGTCCTGTTGTTGATGCATGTTGTTTAACCATGGTTCTGCTTTTCTTTTCTGAGTGTGGAAGATCAATAATAATCACTTGACAAGGACAAAATACAAAATTAAAAAATAACTCTGGATCATGGTGCACTTATCAGCTTTGAACTGTCATCATATGAGCATCCACAAAGAGATAATGGAAGGCTAAAACAAATGCAAAAAAATAACAATGATGATGACTTTTGATCAATCTAACAGCAGATTGACTTTGCAGTACGTGCAATGAATCCAACGGGTCGTATTCAAATTGAAATGGTAGGGATTTTCTTTGTCTTGTATTGTAGCATTACTGGGTATCAGGAGGGCATGACTGGGTCCATTGTGTTGAGTCAAGCTCAATGTTGAGTTGTCACCAATATCACCCTTGCCATGGCCATATTACCACTATTCTTCTTGTTGAGTGCTAGCTCTTCTTTTTAAGTCAGTTTGCAACAAACTGCTCCTGGTTCTTCTCTCATCAAGAGACTAAACAGTAAAGCCAAAGCCAAATGATAGGTTGTTGCATGCAAGTTCATAACTCAATAGGCTCAGACTTTGGAGGCTAGCACTGGCCAGTGGCTACATCCTTGAAGGGCATGTTTGTCTTTTACAAACTTTTCCTTGTTAAGTGCAGAATGTTAATAAAATCCTCGCTGAGCCATTGGCATGCATGTGGCCTGTTGTTCATAAGTCCACTTCATTTGGTTCGCAGGAAGTTTATGGGTTGGTTTAAATCTTAAAATTCGATCAGGTACACTTTTAATTCGTGTAATACGTAAATTCACACAGAGGCTGAAAATCAAATAATTCCTTAAGAAATATATATTTTTATAATAATTTTTGAAAAAACATAAGATTTTGAAGTTTAATTAATATATTTTATATAACTTGATTTTTTTTTACATTGATATGATTTATTTTGAAACTTATATCGTAAAATATCTAAAATTTTATTTCTTACTTGTAAAATTTTATAACTTTACTATGTCTAATACCAAATTCTTGTATATTGTTCAAATGTTGAGTTGCCAATATGAATAAGGACATAATCATATTGGATTCGAGTTTAAAAATTAACTCGGTCTAAAAATTAAGCTGGGTTAAGATTTTGTCCAACAACCCAACCCGTTCCTTGTTACCAGAGAGATTTCTTTAGTGAAACTAAAATTCTAAATTAAAAGTATATATTTCTATTAAAAGAAGAGGAGGAGTAGAATACTTGCACATAATTGAATTTTTCAATTTAGTCAAACGACAACGCCGTGGTTAAAATATCCTTCTTCTATGTTATATATGTTAAAAGAATGCGTGTTTATTTCATAGTTTGAAAAAAAATATTGTATAACTTAAATTTTAGGTGCATTTGTTTGTGATTATTTTAGATAATAATCACTTTTTTCATCTCAAAAATCACTTTTTGTAAATTTGAATAATTTTTAAAAAATAATCAAAATTTCAAAAAAATCAATTTTTAACTTTTTTGTAAGCTAAAATTAGTAACTTTTTCAATTATATATAAAATTTAAGTTTTAGAATTACTTTTTTAAAAATGTGAAATAAATGCATTGATCCTTTATATAATATTAAAAAAACTGAAAACTGATTTTTTAACAGCTACTCTTTTTATTTTTTACAAAAAAAATTGAAAAATTAATTTTTTTATATTCTAATTATTTTTAAAAATTATTCAAATATATGAAAAGTGATTTTTTTTAAGTGACAAAAGTGATTCTGAACACTCAGAATTACATCCAACTCACCACATAGTTACATATAATAGATTTTGATTTCGTGCTTCTGATAATCGACAGATAGTAGATGCATAGATTTTGGCAGCATCATTGTTTTTTTGGTTACACTGTTTAAGTCATTCTTTTCATTGTAATCGGAAGTTATTCCATAACACTTTTAGAATAGTTTATTTTGTTGTAAACAATAGATAGATAGATAGAAATACATATTTATTTTGGCAAAAAATATTTTTAATTGTGATTAGAATTTGTCATGGTAGCACTTAGGATGTATTCAATTTAGTCAAAGATAATAAAAATAGATAGATAAACTTATATAGGGGGTAATTTATCTTTAATTATAATTATCGATCGCCATGTGGTGCTTAGAGTGAGTCCATTGAATTATAGATAACAAAAAATAGACAGGTTTTAGCGTGAATAATTTTTCCTTAATTATAATTAGAAGTTATTACTTATTACTATGTGACACATAAAGATAATCCATTTAGCTGTAGATAATAGATAGATGGATTTTAGCATAAGTAATTTTTGTTTAATTGTAATTAACAGTTGCCACATAACATTTAGAGGTAATTTATTTGGTTATATATAATAGATAGATTTTAATAGAAATAATTTTAAAATTGTAATCAAGAGTTGCCTTGTGGAAATTAGAAGTATTCCATTTAATTATATATAATAAATAAATAAGTTTTATCAGAAATAATTTATTTTATTTTAATGAAAATTTACTGTCTGACATTTAGATATAGTCTATGTAATAATAAATAAGAAATGTGATATTTGTATTTTCCAATTACCAACTTAAATTAATTAAATAACAATAAAGTTAGAATTTGCAAATTGGGGTCAGCACCAATTTGATTTTAGTAAATTGATTTTAATCAAAAGTGATTTAATGGTAATATGATTTATATTTGAAAATTTTTGTATCAAAAGTGAATATGAGAAAGTGAATATTGGGCCCGTTTCATTAAAATTTTAGGAGAAATATGTATTTCTTCAAAACAGAAATAGGAGTAGAAGTAGAAAATTTTTGTACTTTTGGATGTAATATAGAAGTATCTTTTATTTGAAGAAGAAGTTGTTAAATTTTTTTGATAGAATAAATATAGAAGTACTTTTTTTAAGTAAAAATAAAATTAAGGATATGAAGAGTTACTTTTCTAAAAAAGATGTTTGGATAAAAAGTATTTTTTACAAATAATGAATAATTTTTTCATGTAAGATTATTTTTATTTTATTTATTTTAAGTTTAAAACTTAGTTAATATTTTTTGGGGTCGTGAAACTAATTTTATATATTTATTATTAATAATTGGGCAAGGGTGAAAGTGATTCAGTAGGGGTTATTTTTGCTCTTTTTATAAATTTTGTGAGGATATATTTGAAATTTAAATAATTTCAAATATGAACTCATAATATTGGATTCATTTGATTAAGATTCTGGAGTATTTCTTTAAATTCTTCAGAAGCAAAGCGAAGCAGAAACAAAAAAAACAGAATCATAAGTAGAAGCATAAAACTTTTATATGTTTGGTTGTAATTGTAGAAGTATTTTTTATTAGAACCAAAAGTTGTTAAATTATTTACATAGAGTAGATATAGAAGTATTTTTTTTAGTAAATTACAATTAAGGGTATCAAAAATTACTTCCTATAAAAGATGTTTAGATGTCCCAATATTTTTTGCACATGATTTTTTTTTTATGTACAAAAATTCTTATTTTTTTAATTTTTAACTAAATATAATTAATAGAAATTATTTAAATAAAATGAAATCAATTCTTTAATATTTTATATTTATTTATGATATGTAATATTTCTTGGGCTTATTAAACTAACTAACTAACTAACTATATATATATATATATATATATATTATCACTGAGTTATGTTTTATTGAATTATAAAATAGTACCCATACAAAATAAAATGTAACATAGAATAATTAAATTATTGTGGTTGTGATAGTGAAAATAAGGTGAGGGGTGAGATTGATGTAATGAAAGGTCATTTCTTTGTCTTTTTATAAAATTTATGAGGATAAAGGATAAATTTAGAATTTAAATGATTTTAAAAATCAATCAAGAAGTTTTGAAAAAAGTATATAGGGATTTACTTTTGAAAAAAGTTAAAAAAACTGATTATTTCCTTCTTCTACTTTTTTTGAGAAATATAAATAAACATACTAAAATTCTAGAAGTACTTCTTTAGAAAAAAAATTTGAAAAGAAGTTTTTTTTATTTCTTATAGAAACTTATTCAATCGGACTCACTATCCCTTTTTTTTTAATTCTTTTATGCTTCTTTTTTGTCTTGAGAAGCACAAGCAAACATAAACAAACAACTTAAAAGTTGGTGAAAACCAAAAAACGAAAAGATGAAAGTGGGGAGCCACAGGACGCGTCTATTCTCCCCGTTGAAGCAAGTAATTGAAGTAAAAGGTCGCTCACTCGAACGATTGGACATCATCGTCGATTTTCTGTGCAAAAGTGCGCAGCAACAAACGAGTCCGCTAATCCATGCCATTTAACCGAAATTGGTTTAGAGGGCCGAAACCCAATACCCTTTGAATTTTGATAGACGGAACACAGAACTCATACATATACATACGGATTGGGCTGCTACTGGTGGCCGCACAACTCCTATCCAAGACTTGTGGACTTGGGTCGCCATTTTCGGTGTACTATACGAGAAAGGGTTTGTTCTCTTATGCCGTAGAAACATCAGTTCAAGGTTTAAGAAATTTTAAATTTCTCTTTACATTTTACCCATGAAATAAATAGTACACACCAATATTGACTAACACAATATGTACCCCCAACAAAATGAGTAAATGTTCTTTAATCCCGAAATTGTATGATGATTCATTTTAGTCCTAAAATTAAAAAAGTATTACATTAGTTTCTGAAATTTCAAAAAATTATTCAACTTAGTCTTTGGTAATTCAAATTAGTTCTAAGAAAAGTAGTATAAGGACTAATTTGAATCAATTTTTAAAATTTTAGGAACTAAAATGATACTTTTTTAATTAAAAGGTTTAAAGTGAACGATGCATACAATTTTAAGGACCAAAGAACCTTTACTCCCAACATAATAGAGTTTTACTCATGTTCTGTGACCTTTAATCGGATTAATCAGAATGAAGTTAAATTTGGATGTTATTGATTTAGAAAAATAAAACAAAATGAGATATCAGAGCACCTCCAATGGGCAAATACACGCGTCCCGGCTGCAGAGGGACAATTTGGTAGATGGAGAGCTCAGGGCTAAGAACTGCAGTAGCAGAAAATGGGAGCAGCCGCCATAAAACATTACATTAATTTGATGGAGCAATAGAAACTGTGTCACTTGCCACCAGATATAAGTTGAAGGCAAGCCGATTTGCATAAATAGTCACCCTTTTGGACCCAATCATGCATCCATGCTGACTCAATTCTGTAAGATACAAAGAAAATTCACTTTTTTTTTTTTGGGTAAGGGAAGCGAAGCAAAACGAAAAAAGACTACACAATTACATCACTAATCTAGAGACTTGGTTAAATTTTAACAGAGAATTAAAGTAACATTGGAGTTTTATTTTGTGTTCCATGGCATCAGCATGGATATATGGCGTATCACATGAGAGAGGAGTGGTTTATTATGAGAGTAAGAGAAGTAAATCTAGAGTCAATAATAATAAATGGTCCAAATTGAAAGTTAATTAATGTAATTGATACTCACTTGTTCATTTAAAAAAGTCATATAATTTTATGTTTTAGTCTTGTCCATATAAGATCTCGGTTAAAGTTAATCCTCACTTTCATAATAAATCATTTTTCTTATATGATACCTATATATATATTGTTCCAATATTCCACGAAAGATTGAATAAATGTAGGTAAACATAATTTTTAGCTGAAGAAATGAGAAATACTATTTGGCTAGAAAGATTTTCGTTGATAAAGTGACGAATACATTTGGTAATTTTTTTTAAATGTGATTTTGTTAAAATTGTATTGGAAATTGGACAAGGCTTACTTGTCTAATAAAACAAGAGAAAGTGATAAATGAGGAGTAATGATTTACAACACTACTCATGCACAAAAATACAAATTTTAATTCGCACTATTCATTTTTTTCAATTAAGATATACATTATTTTAGTAATTTAGTGTCATGGTTTTAGTTAAGTAAAGCTCTTTTAAAATAAAATTTGAGAATCTAAATCCCTACCATTACCATCATAGGTAAAGTTTGTTTGAATTCACAATCCAATTTATTATGACCAACTACTATTCTCAACTTGAGATTATATAAATTTCTCTCTCTCTTTAGATAAAAGAATTTTGGTTGAGGAGAATGTTTTCTTTTGTCTAAGGTCAAATCCATTAATTAAAAAAACCTTGAGAATTGAAACAAAGTCATAGTAATGCATGAGCAAAAAATCAACCTCTCATTAATGGCAGTATTAATGTCTCTCTACAACTAATGTAAGTATACATATATATATATAAAAGAAAAGAAAAGAAATCAGGAGCAATTCCATAATAAGTTTCAATTTGGGGTTTGGACATATCAGCATTCAAATTTGTGATGAGGGCGATTGCCCCTTAACATCAACTACATAGTCAATTAGCCAGAAATCTTTATCTCGATGGTCAAATACTCTGTTCTTGCTTGGAAGATATCATCACTTTATTAGTTTCCAAGCGATGCACCTACTCTAAATTACAAATTTGTAAATATGTATCATGCTTTTAATTCGATGTAGTAACAATTAGAAAACATGGCTTTAAATCGAACATTGATTTGTGCAACCAAATCTTGGTTGCGGTTGTTGTTCTCTGTCTGTACCAATGCAATAATTCCGCAGGCTACATAGTGACGAAGCCATCAACAACATACAATGTGCTTGTTCATCTCATCCGTATATACATTGCTTTCATTTCCCGTTTGATGTGACTCAGAACGTGAAAATAATCAAAGCATGCATGGAAGCGACGTTGCTGTTGCTTGCACCTAAATTCTGCTAGGTCACTAGCTACCTAGTGGTTGCGGACACTACATGAATGTGCAACTTCATATCCTCTTCTCGATGTTAACTGTGATGATTATGTCTTTACCAATTCCCAGTCTGATGCGACTTCAATTTGAGCACATGCCCGTCTTTGTCAAAGATCTGATTCACAAGAGACATTCTTAGTATATTGATATGAATTGAATTCGATTTTATCTTAGTTTTCATTTTTTTTTATTTTAAGTTGAAACAAGAAAATTAAAGAGGGCCATGAGATATTGATTAGTATATAAATAATATACGGTGCCAATCTCACACTCTCACTTGCGGTTTCCTTTCATGAGTATTTAATTATGTTATGGTCTTATGATAGCTTCGATCTAAATGAATTGAAAGAGATGAAGACTTTTAATGTATGGCTTATTTTAGCAAAATGAGAAATTGAATTATATTATCTCTATTCTATATTAATAGTCATTCTTGAAAAATCATGTAATTTTAGTACATTGCAAAATAAACGTATCTGGTTATATTTATAACGAATACATTTATTTTTAATGTACTAAAATTACATAGTTTCTAAGAGTAACTATTAATATGAAATGAGGTATCTGTGAACAAAATTTATCAACATTATGTAAACTTTTTTTTTTTCCCTTTTCCTTTTGAAAGCTCCTTTGATTATGACCAAGTTGATGTTGATTACTATTTGCACTAAGACTCGTCAAGGACACAAGTTACCATGTTTTAAAATCCGAATCGGAAAAGTTGGACCGATGTAATTAAGTTTTACAACTATAAAATTAATCAATTTAGTTGCATAAAATACTTTATCATTGATTTTTTCTTTGTTTGATTTAAGAGTAAATTACACGCACATTCCTAAAGTTGTAGAAATGTAACTCACACCTTTTAGTTGTCCAACCTACATTCATACCCCTTCTACTTGTCAAATTTTAAGTAATTATATTACACAAACACCCTTCATTAACAGAACACCGTTAGGAAACTTAATAGAATGACATTTTTGTGATATTAATTATTTCTAATTAATAAAATTATAAAAATACCCTTACCCATTTTCTCCATTAATTGTGAAAAAAACCTAAATCTCTATCTTTCTCATTTGCTCGATGACAATAAGAGAATGAGTATAGGTATTTTTATAATTTTATTAATTAAATATAGTTAATATCATAAAAATATTATTTTGTTAAGTTTATTAACGTTGCTCCGTTAATGAGAGGTGTGAGTGTAACATAAATATTTAAAATTTGATAAGTATATGGCGTATGAGTGTAGGTTCAATAACTAAAGGGAATGTGAGTTGTATTTTTATAAACTTTAGGGAAGATGAGTGTAATTTAGGCTTGATTTAATCTTCCGTTTCAATGCCATTATTTTCCGATTGTTGCGAATTTTCTACTAATTAGGAAGAAAAAGGGGCAAAACTCTTCCATGAAAATTGTGCACTATACTCGAACCAAAACTCCTGTGGTAGCTAAGTGTCAATTATTGGATCAACCCACCAAAGATAACAGTCAGAAATTGCACATCTAATAGTTTGAAAATTCCTCATCAGCTCGAGTTACTGATGTCAACATAACACTTCAGAATTGGGCAGAAAGGAAACTGTGCGGCATAACTATCGGTTATCTCCTACCAACCATAGATTCAGGGCTGTTTTTTTGTAAAAAGGAGTAATTTACCTTGCAGAAAGTAAAATATATATTTTTATTTTTGTTAAAATTACTTTTACACCTCTTCGTCTAGTTGAATGAAATATCCTCCAAATCTAATAATTAAAAATATATTGATGGTGACAATTTTAAGATTATTAGATAAAATCTTTTTATATTGAGAATTGTAAGATTTAAATTTTGACATTATTATAAAGCTACTAGAATTGGGTGAGGAGTTCCGATATCTTACATGAAATTATAGACTCAAATCGCAGTGCCACCAATATACTCAAATTATGACATTACAAATCAACTTTATTTAAATCGTAGTTTATTTCAGCTGTAGTCAATTTACTTTTGACATTATAATATCACATAATCTTAAGAATTCAAATAGCTGTCTGAGAACAAGTAAAACCGGCTGATGATTTGTGATTTTTTTTTTAAAAGTACTAAGTTGAGTTTGTAGACTAATCTCTCTTTGCCGGTGCAATTTTTACAAGCTGGCATTGCAATGCATAAATAATAGAGTTACCAGGCATCTTCCGGTCCATCTGGCTTACATAAAAAGTAGCCCACATATACTAAAGAATTGGTCTCACAATTCCTTTCTTTGAACATATCAAAAGTCATGGCTGGTGACATTTCACACAGTGTGTATGTGTGTCATGCGTACGTATATTTAATTTGTGTATCACAACACTTGGAAACTTTTGCTGCAAATATTGGTCCATTATCTTTACTTGCATAAGTGAGCCATGAAACACATCATCAACGACCTCCATGAAGGAGACAAAAAATTTGACCCTTAAAACCACCGTTTTTTAAGCCTTAATGACTCATCACCAAATGGTGCCCCCAAATTCCATAGACCTTCCCATTGAGAGAATATTCAAACAAATACTTTCCTTAATCCGCGGTTTTGGCCATCCTTTTACCTGCCCTTCTTGTCGGTCTCTCACTATGTGATGTAATAATTTTTGCCCTTTTGTGTTAATTCTTTCCTTTTTCTTTAACCCTTTTCCCACTTTGGCTTTAAACTTAGTTTTGATGATCCTTGGTTCAATTCATAGCTAATGTCATGCATACCACGTTGACATTTGACACTCAACATTTCTTTTTCCTCCATACATTACGTTCCGGCCCACTAAACTGCTGCCACACGTATGCCTTGTGGCCTCAAAATCCTTCATCTATGACATTGACCTTTTATTTTATATTCCCTCATTAGATCGCTATATAGTACATTTTAATTATTAAATTTCCATCCATACAGTTTGTTAGCTACATATGCTGCATGCATATTAATGAAGCTAATTAATCGAATTGACACTTTAATTTTGATCAAAGTCTCATAGATTTTAAAACACTGACACAGTGAAACTTATCTAGTTGCATTAATTCTTAATCAAAATGGTTGGTAAGATTGTAATATATACTACATTAGAAAGCGAATTTCAAAGTGAAGCTATTTATAGTATGGTAAGGTATTCATATTAGTGTTGCTTTCCTATTGAGAACAATAGAATATTTTAGACCTTGGATTAGTATGTATGTGGGCTATGGGATAAGCAAGGAAGTGAATTGAATCAATTGATGATGTGTTTTAACTGTTTAGTATATGGTATTGTAGTTAGCTACTTTGAGTTTTTCAGGTAGAAAGTTAGCTATAAAGAGAGATTTTTTTTTTCGGTACATAAAGTAAGCTATTGATATTGGTTTCAACAAGTTTAATGTTCAAATAGGATGAGTGGGCCCAAAAATTGCTTGTTTTCTTTTAAGATCATCGCACGCAAAAGATACTCACCAAATAATTAGTTGCCTATGGAAATAACAAACCTCAGCACATCATTTTCTTTTTCAGATAAACACCACAATAATAATGATGTCACAAGTACTATAACAAAAAAGAAAAATTTCGCAATTCATGAACAGCTAGCAACTTATGGAATTTGAAGTGGCTTCTCACTTCGTGCTTTCACTGTCCACAACAAAAATGCCAATAATTAATGCCATTCACTCATGCTAGGCCTCTCTCTTCCCCTGTTACCAAGAATGGAAGCCTTGGCTAACAATTGTGTTGCAAAGGTAAGATGGGTTTCGACAATTTTGGTTTATCTACACAAATAATAACACCCTCTTTCAGTTGTGTCATAACCAATGAATTAAATTATAGAGTCCATATCATTGCCTTGCATGCTTATTAAAAAAATGGTCACAACCCCCTTTGCTCTAATGCCATGCTTGCCGTGCTTAAATCCAACACTTCCCTGCGTGTGGAACAAAAATTGAGGTTCCCTTTTGAAACCAGAAAGGTTGAAGAAAGAAAATTAAAGTTGCCTATTTCTGCATAACATACATGCCATGTTCTAGCACTAATTCTAATTCTTGGCAATTAATTTGCATGATTTAGTTAAATTGGGGGGATAAGTGAAAACTCACCTTCCACATAATAAAGTGATAGTGACCATCCATGTTCAATTCATGGGGTTTCAAACATGTGCTCAAGTTTTCAATTTTTCACTATCACACGCTTTGTTGTGTTTTCTCGGGAAAATCATTCTCATTGACCCAGGAATAAGACATTTTCATACACCTAATGTAATAAATTTGGTGTCCTAAGTCCAAGCATGGATAGCCGGCACCAAATACTTGTACTAAAGTATTCATATATCTATATATTCTTTTTTTTCTACCGTTGACATTCAAAATTCAATAGTCCATTTTGCGTGCATCTCACTTTTCTTGTTCATATTTCCTACTGCTCTTTCCTTACAAATCCATTAGCCTACAATTCTTCACATATTGTGTTCCCCCATGCAAACCATATAAAAGCACTTCCCTAGTTCCTTTTCACAGTAGCAAAATTCCACACACGCAAAAAAAAAAAGGCCTCAACATTCTCCTTAAACCTCTTCTTCCTGCAAGCAAGCTAATTCATCTATAAACCTGCAGAGGCAAATCACCCCCTATTATTCCCTTCAATGGCCAATTCCCATTATTCTAAATCCTTGCATCTTCCATGCAAAGCCTCTTCTGTGATTCTCCTCTTTGTTTTCTTGCTTCTCGTTATTAGTTCTTGCACTGCAATAAGGACAGTGCCAACTATGAGGCTTAGTGAAAGCACAGGACTTCAGCAGAGAAAGTACCAACAGATTTCTCCAAACAAAGGCCTGGTTTTCAACTATTTCCCAAAAGGGGTGCAAGTACCACCTTCAGGCCCTTCAAAGAGGCACAACTCAGTGGTAGATTCCACACCTCACAATTGAGTAGTTGATCAAGATGTACTTCTTTTTTTGTATGATTATTTTCTACTTTTGTTTCTTCCTTTTCCTTTTTTTTTTTTTTTTTGGGTTATGCGTTGATGGTAGAGATGCAATATTTCCAATCAGATATCAAGCCCAACAAGAATAGAAACATTGGAGGGTCTTAAATTTTTGGCTATGTGATTCTAAATTTGACTGTATATAAGATATATTGTTGGCAAATAGTGATATATTTACTCATTTTTCAGTGCGAGGCTTTTGTTATCTATCTACTCAGTTTTGTCCAATTGAGTTTTTGGTTGTGATGATGATGATGTTGATGATCAGTCAAGCCAAATGGCTTCTCTTTGAATCTGAGTTTGTTTTATTTTCATGTGTGCCTGCAAATTAGCATTAGCATATCTGAAACATCAGGTGCTGTCTGATTTTGATAAAAATTGATCTTAACCTCATCCTTTTAATTTGTTCCTTTTCCCTTGGTCTACGTGTAACATTGACTTGTGGTGCATGTTCAATAAAAAAAGCCAGCATTTGGATCTTATTTCAGAACTGTATCATAAAAAGGCAATAATTGAATGCTCAATCACAAGGCCTTCATAGCTGCCTTTTGGAAAACTTAACATGATGTGTGTGTCTTGGCCCCCACTTGGCTTGTGAGACTTCCACTCAAACGAAAACTTTGTTTCCTTCAAAACTCTGTTTCTTACTAAAATAGTCTATGCTACTTTTCTGTCTTCTTTTGAGAAATTTGGCACATACCTATTGGCACTCATAGGAATTCAGTCCAATGGAGACAAGCTATGGTTATGGTTAAGATCTGACTGTTGGGTCCATATTAGGTAAAAATCCAATTTCTTTTGTGGCTGCATCTTGCACATGCATTCATTCATTATGATCAAGTATGGTTGGAGTTGTGTATGAATTTCAATCACTCTAAAAGTCCCTCAAAGCAAGGGAATTATTAGAATAAAGTTTCATAATCTCAACAGCATGCACAAAACCCCATGAAACAATCAAAGCGTGGAAGAGTTTCCTCTAAAAACCAATCAAATTTCAAGTTTGTCTTCTAATAGGATATTTGTCACCTCGGCCATGTGCTAAGAGAAACTTAGGGCCCTTAGCTGCATTTAATAAAAGTAGAATAAGTTGAATTAAATAGTGCATGGAATTCTGTCTTTGAAACTTCTCAATACAAGGAAGAAAGTTCAAAGAAGTAAGTGTTATTTCACAATTATGACATAAGTTCTAAGACTATGGCTTAAACTAAACAGCTTCTCCTTGATATAATCATAATGGGAATAAGATATATGGAGATTTACAAAATAATGATGAGCTAATGTAGTATTACCTCCGTCCGTGCAAAAGTCAATGTTGACTACAAACAAATATATTGCCTTTTGAATAGTTATTTCTAAATGGATGGAGTAAGATAATGTTTCACTTATCTATTTTCACCCTTTTGCCAAACAATTCCATATGGTAGATGAAAATAATGGACTAGTAGAACACATAATCTGTTTTCTAGCAACTATGCTCTGATACAGCACACGGCATATCTTCAAGTTGAAGATGTTTTGCTAAGTTTATGCTGACTTTAAGTGCATATGCAGCATGCACAATGCAAAAGATGTATCACCCGTCAATGCCTGACAATATAATAAAGGTTGCACGTTTTCAACAATGGAAACACTCAAAAACCTATTTGTACGGTCATCTTCAGGGTCTTGAAGAATACCATTACACTAGATTGCTACAATTCCGGAAATAGGTCCCCCTTTACAGCCATTTTTTGTGTGGATTTCAAGTCTAGATCATATTGTAATCACGTATTCAAATACTTGAAATTCAAAAGTAACTCGGAAGAACGAGAGCAATTCAAATTAAGACTACACTCTAAGCCCCTTATTGCTCTAATACAATATAAGTCAACTACATCAAAATCCTAAAACTATTTGGTACAAGGTCAAAAATTTGCTTTTATCTTTAACATGTGTAAACATGATGATTCGTTAATTGCTGGGTAATATAAATAATAGTGTGGCATTTTGATGGGATAGGTTTGTTAATTTTTTTTCAAAAGATTTTGTGAAACTTGTAATCGAACTCCTGAGGCCTTGAATGGATCCAACCAAGAGTTGCATTGGACCAAAATGAGATTTTGTCGCTACTCTTTTTGAAAAAGTTGAGGTAAATAAGGAAATCTCTCAAGTGGGTGCACGTGGGGTCCCCTAGGTAACGAAGGATACTTGAACTTTCTGAATAGTGGTGGCTCTTTATCTAAAGTGGTACTTTACATTTGTTGTGTTAGTTCCCAGAATTTAGAATACACGAAACATGAATAATTTTCCTGACAATTTCCCTTTGTGATGATGTTATTTATGGCCAAGATATTATCCAATCGTTTTGAAGCATATTTGCTTCAATTTATTATTAAAAAAAAAACAACATTTTCTTCAATCAATTTTGAGGAGCAGAGTGCTTTGCCGAAATAGATAAATTTTGTTCTGATTCCACATGAGTTAGTTCACGTTTTACATGAAATTAGCACTATGGGATGGAGGGTTTCTTTGCTTTGAAGCTGGGCATTAGGAAGTACTTTAACTAGAAGATGGGAGAAAATTGTTATGGAATTTGGAATGAACTAAGTGGAAGATATATAGGAGAAAATCTCAAAGTACTTTCAAGAGAGGAAATTGCTGTGTGTTTTTGTATAAGAAAATTTTATGTTGACTATATTATTTAATGAGTTTGATATCTTATTTTGTGTTCAATTAATTAAATTATTGATATTAGATCACATTATAAAATTCATTTATATTAACAATATATACCAATTAAACTAATAAGAGTATTGTAATCACACTGATCTACAACACTTGTTAAAGTGGTCAGGGGAGCTTAAGTACGGTAAAAAAAAAGCACGATAGATAATAGTACATCTAACATTGCTTATTGACTCAAAACTTGGTTTTGTTTGAGAGTTAGAGGGAAAGTAAAGAGAAGGCAGTGAAGCAGGAGGAAGGGCAAGGTAAGCAAAAGGTTTGGAGAATCTGTTTTTCCCTTGTGTGGAAGCTCCCTAGTACTCCGAAACTGGGAGAACCAATAAAAGATAAGAAATATTATTTGTATTCATTATTTGTGTGATACTATATGTTGACACACTCCTATATATCATTAGATGGGATGTGAATTTCATTTGATTTGAATATATCTCATCTAATAGTAGATAAAAGTATATTGATAATCCATAAAATATGAGGACAAATAACACTACTCATAATAGATTATGGAGAGTTGTAGAGGTATTTTTAAATCAATAATGTTATTTCAACACCCAACTTTCTCAAAAATCCAAACACACTACTCACAAAATATATGGATCTCACTACTTATTTTTTTACTAACTTATTCTTTCTCAATCACTTCTTTTATACCATTATAAATGTCTACATCATCAAAAGTGTTTATACTCGTATGGGTGTTAAAATAATATTTTTCTTTTTTAAAACTCCAATATCTTTAGAGGTATTTTCAATACCTTCCCTTTCCCTACTTTTTCTTTTTCCTTGTAAATTGAACTATCAAATTAAGTCCAATAAAAATATTATTCTAACACTAAAAAAATAAAGTCTATTTGAACATTCACTTTATTATTATTGAATATAATAGTAATCCTTACTTATTTTTAACATCTATCACATTCAATAATTATAAAATATATATTTTAATAAATACTCAAATTTTAAGTGCTAGAATAACACCATCTTTTGGTGGCCCCAAACCACAATGCCACAATATTTGCAGCATTGTTCACTGTTGTGCAGGAAGCACCATGATCAAGTGAGAGGCTATATAGGTGACAGCAGGTATATACATGTATTCAATTGAAGAGATTTGACATGTATCGTGGTCATTATTTATTCCTAATGAAGATGGCAATATTTTGACGTTATTAATTACTATTTTAAATTGAGAGATACACGAAACTTTCACTTTCAAACATACTCCACGTTGAGATTAACGTTGAATTAATCTGGTAACAAATATGCGAAGTATCAATTGACATCTGTCTAAAATTCAATAATATATTTGTGCTTATAATATTTTTATTATTTAATTAATTTGTAGGTCTATGCAGCTTCACTAAATTTTTAGTTAGATTCCTACCATTTAAGAATTTGTAATAAAGTATTTATGGTGAATAAAAATTTGTAATCTAGTCATTGGGCTTAACTTCCATTATAAAAACATGAGATTAAACATAATATTCTTTTTATTTATTTATTTGAGTGCACACATAAGACAGGAGCTAGCAACAATTTTATATTGAAAATTTTTTAGACTTAATTGAACTCATTATTTTTTGTCCAACAAAAAAATTATAAAAGTTTATTATGATGAGTTTCAGAGATAGTTTGGCAACACTATTGCATTTTAAATCTCTTAGGGGGTTCAAGCCAACCCGTCTAGAGCTGCAATAGATGAAATTAAGTAATATCTCTATGTTTTTTGTAACAGTAGTTAGATTTAGAAACTTGATTATAAAATTTTATATACCACATAGACTTGATTAATTATAAACTTTTAAATTATAAGGAGCCAATTAAAAATTTGGTAAAATTATAGGAACCAACAAATTAGTTAAACTTAATTTTTTAATAAAATATAATTTTCGTCAATTTGATTATATTAATTACAATTATTTAATATGTTTATTATTTACACCATATTTTGAAAAAGTTGGATATTATAACACATATAGTTCTTATTTTATACATTATAAAATATTTATTTACTGTATCAATTATATATATCTATATAAGTGTGCGAAATAATTTTTAATTAATATAAATTTCATAGAAATAATTTATAACAAATGAACTTTCATTCAAGGTAAGTTTTGCAATTTTTTTCAATAAAAATATATCGTAGAGCGTGAGATATATATATATATATTCAAGTTTCAACGAAAATCCTTGTGGGACTTGCTCTTTGGTGCTTCGGAGCCCGAGTGGTTGGGGCTGGATTTGCTGTGACCGGCGCTTCCCCGCCGAGTCTCAATTTTGTACTTGGCCTGCAAGTTTCAATTTTGGTTGTGATGCTTTGATGTTTGTTTCATTTCTTCGTGTTATTTCTGTCTTTCGCTTTGCAAATCAGTGTATGGTTTTCAATATTTGATGAACTCATGCTTCTCTTTAATTAAGCAATTTCTACTTGTTGGAATAAAAAAAAGAGGATCCTTTTGAGTGTATTTATGAGTGAGGACTAAGAGCAACTCTCAATATACTTATTTTATTGAATAATGTTTTTATTCAGTTTAAATTTTTCAATCTATTTTCGTTTAGTCTAGAATTCCTACTATGTATATTTAGTATGCAAAATTTTGTTCAAATTCAAAATAATTTGATATACATTTGATCGTCCATTTTTGTTTTGATGTGTCCTTTTTTTAATATATATATATAAGTAAATGGCGACTATTAAATTGTATATTTATTAATATATATTTTTTAAAAATTTGGTATGTTATATCATAGAGATAATATCACTCAAAAACATATTAGAGATGGTTAACATTATAAAATTAAAAGTTATTTAAATGTTAGTTAAGAAGTCACATGACTTTATGATTTAATTATATTATTCATATTCAATTCAATAATTATGATTTACTCATCTTACTATCATAATTAACTATTTCTCTCACTTAATCCCCTCCCATATATAAAGGTCATATAATCTCTTAAAAATTAAAAATTAAAACATGAGACTTTATCTTTTAATATTAATTATTTATATAAAATCTAATAGTTAAAGATTTATTCCCCAACAAAATCACTCTTCACAATTTATTCTCTCCCTATACTTATTGTTTTAGCGTTTGAAGCAATTAACGGGCGTTCAATATTCTCGAACGCTGTAATAAAATTGTTTGGGTGTTTTCACGTTTAAAGTTTGCCAATGGGTTTTCGTTTCTCAACCATGGTTGGACCGAAGCAACTTTTTATTGCTTCTGCGTTGAAATTTTCTTGTTCAGCTTCAACCAGAGTATTCAAAGTCACAACTACCCTTGCACTAACCTTTTCCGTTGTGGCCTTTCATCTGAATTTGTTCTTGCATCATGTGTAAAAAAAATTTTCCCTTCTTTTATGTGTTGCACCTTGTATTTATGCAAAGTTAGAGAGTTTTAACTCATGAAACTATAATATTACAGGCAAATTTAAACAAAATTATCAGTTATATAACATCTTAAAAATGTTTATATAATTTTATTTTTATTTTTAAAATGAAATTTCTATAATTTTATTTATAATAATATTAAATAAGTTTATTAAAAAAATTTAGAAATAAAAATGAAATAAACTGGTAATGTAAAACTTATACCTCTTTTTAGTAATTATACATACAAAAGTTATTTTAATTTCTCTCATTCAAATAATATTCATTTTATCATAATCAATTTTAATATAGAAGTTTGTAAATATAAATTATATTAATACTAACTCACATTTGATCAAAATTAATTTTATAGAATCAAGATAGCTTAAATTTTTGTTTGCAAACTCTAATTCAATTATCAATTCATCTATGCATTTGTCAGTAATTAATATAAAACAATTTAATTCAAACAAGTCGTTATCAAGGAATTTTAAATTCAGAAAAAAGGTTAACCTAGCCTAACATACCTATCCTACAAGGCAGATTTTCTACTGGCAGCCAGTGAGCATATTTTCTTTTATGTGAAATGGTGTACGCTTTTCAGTTTTCACGGAATCCAAATCTCAAGGACAACAATTTTCGGCCGAACACAAGCTCTCACTTGATATCAATTGAAAAAAAGAAATAATCATTATTAGCTAGTTTGTAAATTTGCACTGTTATAAAAAAATAAGAAAAAATATATACAGCTTCTTTTAATGAGCAGTCACAATTTTTAATGCTTGCTTCTTTCAAGTAAAGTTGGACACTTTAATTCATTAGCTTAGCCAAACAAGATAAATTTGATGATCAGACTCATCTAACAGAAACTCAATTTTTTTAATAAATTTAATTATGAAGTTTTTGTTTTGGTTCTTTTAAGTATTTCTATAACCGAAAAACTATATAATTAAGAGACGCTCTTAACAATTGTCTAGATTTGACCCTTGACCCTACTTATCAATATAAAGTTTTTTACATATTCATCTAATTGTGTTATGAACCATCCCTTTTATAGATGACCTACCCTTACTTTATGCTAAAGTTTAGCTTTTGTCTGGAAAAAGAGGACAACAAAAATCAAAACCTAAACTATTTTATTATGGAGGCTCTAGTATATAGTATGAATACCCATCACTCCTAAAAACTTAAGTTGTTAGATAGGGAATTATACAAATAATTTTATATTTTTATTACACCTACAAAAGTGTTTAACTTTCATAATTACTATCTCAAAAATTATACATTCCACAACACAAGATTACATGATAATATAAAACTTATTACATTTCTAATGTAATAAAATTAATTTATTTTTAAAGAGTAAGATATCCGACAATTATGAGACCGAAATTATCTATCCCCAAATTATTTCTCCTTTTCTCCCTAATTTAGCCATTATCTCCTCAATGTGCACCTTATAGTCTATGCCTTAATGATATACCCATTATCTAAAATGTTGTTAACTAATCTAATTTAATTTTCTATCGTTCGAAATCAATTCAACCGTTCTTATTATCTCATGTCTGTAATACTAATTACTTGGGTCACGTTATTACCTACCATTTAAATATCTCATTTGTTAGTCGGTGTTATAATTTTCTAGTATGGTAGGCCTTTTTTGTCTTTGTACTTGATAGACATTTTTGCAATTAAAAGTTACGTTTAAAGCCTTTTCTCCATTATTTCACTCCTTGAGTACTCTTTCCCATCAATATCACCGTCATATCACTTGGTAATAACGTGAATCCAGACACTCAAACCATGCAACTTGTTGTGTGTATATTGTTCTATTATGTCATCCTCAATTTCACCTCTTAAAGACTGCTAACTCGTTTTCCATAAAATTGTTGCATAAAAAAAGTTGAAGTTACGTAATGCAATATTAAAAGAAAGCAATTTAATTGACTTTTTTGACATAGGAGTGAAGTCACATCTACTCGAGTAGGGTATGAGTTTTGCAGTTTCATTTTTAATTTGTTTTCATATAATAGATAATAGATGAGAGTTGACGAAAACCTCAACAGTGGTTGTCTGCTGCGGCCAGTTCATTGTAACCTTAGCGTCCTCAATTATTGATCTTCAATAGTAACGTCAATCTCATACAAAAAGATGTCATGGAGTTGAAAAAATTGCTGCAGCAATAGATTGGAAATTTAAGTTTAAAAAATTTAAATTTGTAAGTGCGTGTGTAACACTACAAAGAGTTTTGTCAATTTGAATTTTTTTATGTTGGTACGTTTATAAAATAGGCTACTACAAAGTGATTCCCCTAATAAAAATCAATTTGCCTCTGAAATTTGAAGGTTTTCATCTGGCTACGCATTTATTCCAAAATTCAATGTCCTAAATGGATTGGTAGATAAATGCACTTTTATGCTCTAATACACACTTCTTCACACAAATATATCTTTTGAGCATGAAACATAAATTATTTTATTAGAATCCCAAACCATTTGGGAATGAAGATTGTGATACCATAATGGAGATGTTGATAATGAAAATACGCATATAAATAATTTTATATTCCAGCAATATTTCTAGATTAATTAAAAGCAGCCACTTTTTGGTATTATATGGAATTCTTGAAATTTATTGGTAATAAAGGTCATATGACCCCAATGGAAAGGGGTCAAAAATAGCTTCGGATTACGCTGCTAAGGATTTTTCCAAGCATAATACAGCCCGGGAAACCAAAAGAAATGATGAACTGCTGGTTAGTGGGCTGCCATTGGAGGCCTGCGAATTCTTTTATTTTGGGTTTTTTATTAAAAAGGCCCGTGAATGTTTGTACTGACTAGAGTCAGATATGGGCTGAGACTTCCCTAAGCTTCGAATCTGAATTATGGCATCATGTTGACCCCAAAAAAAAACAAAAAGAAGAAATTATTGCAGCATGATATTATACTGATGCTCTAACACTTGGGGTCAAGTGCGACGACTTGATTGAGAGAGATTAGTTATAGTTCAATTTAACTGCAGAAACTATTAGTAATTTCGTAAATGGGCAATCAAATGCATGATTTGAATTCGTGACTTTTAAGTTATAAGACAGCACTAATCTTACCATTACATTAAGCACAAGTCACCAAACATGCTAATAGATGGTTTTGGAAAAGAAAAAGGAAAAAGAAAAAATTTCTGTAGCAGTGATCCAGGTTATATGAAGCCAATCCAATCATTTTTTAATTTTTATCATCATTGAATGTGTGGCTTAGCAAGAAATTGTTTCTTTTGTTGTTGGCTACTAGAAATGCCAAGACTTCATAGCAGAAGTCAAACTGATTTAATTAGGAACAATCGTGCCGTGATAAACAGCCTAATTCAAAACATTAGATCGATTATGTCGGTAGCTTTTACATTAACCAAAACTTTATCTTCCAGCAGATTGCATTTCTCAATGCTCGAGTCCCCAGCAGTCATTCAAAGGTGTTTGGAAGCCTCAAAGAATGGCAACAAGGTAAGGCTTGGACAACACAGTGCTTAAGGAAGCTAGTCAAAATCACAATATATGCAGTTGTTTGGTGAAATTGTCCTGTGGCTTTTGTTAGGCCATTCTTCTAATTTGACAACACATGCACTCTAAAGCATTTACCACAATAACTTGTTATGACAAGCATGCATCTTTTGGTTAATGTATTGTAGTGTTAGGGCTGTATATATACATCATTCCCTGAACTTCATAACTCAAATTAGTTTGATTGCAACAACCTGCATATCAGTTATATAATCTCTCTTGGAGTAGGATTTTGCAGTCTTCCCAAAATATCCTTCAGCTGTGACACACTGTTGTGTGTTGTCCTTGAATATGACCTTGCAATAGTCACAATGGCAATATTCACTGGCTACGGGCCACTATTCATTATCCATCACTGTGAAATGTTTTAGAAGTATATGTAAATATATACATCTTTTGTCTTCATTATCTTATTATGTTTGACCTCACACTAGAACAAAAATTATGTATAATATCTTGTTATACTTATATACTATTTTGTCCTCGCTATCTAAATTTTCTCGATCTATCGCTCCAACCTTGCCCTTTTGTTGAGACTTTTCTGACAAAAACATAGCATTCATGTGAGGGACTGAATAATAAGTATCGCCAACAAAAAGGGACTCATTTTTCATTCAAATCAAGCTTTGCCAAGAAACCGTACGGAATTACCGCAGCATTTGCCTTTTGCTCTTGTTCTTTAAACAGTTTATGTATGTGACTTACTCTTCCAATTAGATGTGGATAATCAGAGCATGACCAGCAATTTTTAATTATTGTTATGATTACATCGTGCTTTTTCACTTCCCACTTCCCACTAAAGTAACGCACTAGTGCTCACCAAGCTTTAGTAGGGATTAACTTGTATAATTTATAGTTAAGTTTTGATTCCACTATCTGTGTTAATGGGGTATTAATTTTTCTTTCCATTCTAAGGGCCTTTGTTATTATAGGTAATCAGTCTTACTACCTAATTTAAAATTCACTTAATTACTGCCTAACACAGGTGTTCTGTATGATGTTGGTGTACACGTTACATTTTTCTGTTGTGCTTCTTTAAAGAAAATTCATAGTATATGATAGCTACATCTATCAGAAAAAGAAAAATGCATGTATACCTTTGCATCTATGAACCAAGCAACTTCATCATAGCTCACAAACTCGGCCAATCAGTGAATTACCTGAACCGGGTGGGTGATCTAACTCTGCCTTTCAACCTGTGACCCTGAAGAATTCATCGTTTATGTGATGGTTCATTGAATGTTCAGTTCGATCTGTGACCAGGAAATTGAGAAGATGAAAAGGGTTGATAGTGCCTGTGACTCAGCTTTGAAAGCAAACTAGAAGTCACAACTAAGCTGTGATGGTCACCTAAAAGGAACCCAATGAAGTAAACCAAGTAAGTTTTGAAAACTATTGTGAACTACCCCTCTTGGCTCCTGTGATGCAGACTTACAGAATATAAATTATAAGAAATTACAATGATTTTCCTTGATATACACTATCTTCTCTAGAGATTATTTATATGTTTCCTTTTCTTTTTTCTTTTTTGGTATAAGTGATTATTCATATGTTAGATGTTTATGAAACTGACAGAATAAGGTTAACGAGTGATACACATAATTTATAATAAGATTGTGATTTTTTTTCTATAAACACTTGATGAGCCTAGAGGTATGTCTTGACCCAAGGTAGCACTAACTTTCCTTTCAACCTAAACTTCTAAATACCAAAATAATAAGATTGTGATTTTTTGAACTTGTTCCACTGTTGACATGATAAAATCAACCTTGAGGTTTGCATCTAAAGAGCTTTAGCTCTTCCTTTTGTGCAGAAAACACTTTCACCTCTTCTCATCCTCAAGCTTAATATATACTTAATATGAATATTAAGAGTTGACTATTGAGGCATGAGTTTTTTGCCAATCTACAAGCCGACACAACAATTTCTCAGGTTTAGAATTTTTTAATAAATAGAGAGGAGAAGCATTTTTTTTCCTATATTACATCGTTTTGGTTTCTAAAGTTTTATGTCGTTTTTTCTTCTGATTTGTGCTGAGAGATGATTAGTAGTGAACAATATATTACTCATATCATTTTCTGGTCTTTGGCTGGATATAGTATAGTCACAACAATTGCTTTTGTTAGGGTGGGGGCAATACGAATAGATATAACTAACATGGTAAGTAAGAATATTATATTATCGGTTAGATGTCACATCATCTCTCACAACCAAGGGTCTAAGTAGGAGCATTACACCATTGGGTCAGATGTCATATTTTGACAAAAAATTTTAAGACAATGAATTATAGCTCCTCCTATATCATATATTACTCATTTAGTTCATTTTCAACTAAAATTTCATCTCTCACACTTAACTTCACCAGTTTTGAGACTAATCCTTGACAAATGTTACAATTTTAGGGGCTATAATGTTAGAAACTTTTACTTTCATAGAATTTTGTTCCATGTGTCTTCAATACATGATATCAAAACACCAATTCATAAAACGTGTTTGTAGCATGATTGATAGTACTTGATGTTGTGTAAAATCTTTTTCCCTACACCATTCTCCTTAAGAGATTAATTATTTAATAGGACAACGAGAGAAAATATATGGGCACATCTTTTGATGATGGCTCTTTAATTTTCACAAATGATTTTTATTTGGTTAGGGAAGGGACCTAACACCTATATTATATAGTTACTAAACCCTCTAATCACGGGTTTTGATAATAATGGGCCTATAGCTCGTTCGGCCTACTCTTAGTCGGCCATTTAGACCACACACATATATAATATAAAATAAATTTATTAGTATAAATCTACATATATATTGCTTATAATTTGAAGAGTTAAAATCCTACAGTTACAATGTTGGAGACGGCTAGTTTCATCTACAAGTTTTTCACCAAACACTATTTTTTAAATAAACAAAAATTTAAATTAATGATTTTCCCTTTTTGTAATTCAATTAATCAACAAAAGATTTGTGTGAAAAGTATTAATAAAACTGTAGGAAATAGAGGTAAGCAATATGCTACGAAAAGAATGATCATTTTCAATAATTAAAGTGTCAATAAAAGTATTATTAAAAAAATCAATTTTGATATAAAGTGATTGTTGAAAATACTTATAAATTTTATTAATAATTATTAAATATCAATAAAAATTTATATATATTTTCAATTGTCACTTTATGATAAAATTACCTTTCTTAATAATATTTTTATTGACACTTTCAATGTTTAATTTGTTGAAAATGTTTATTTTTATTGCAGTGAAATGTTCCATGCATATAAAATAACTTGAAACTCGATAATCTATATTGCCAACAACTATATTAAATATATAGGTTAAATATAGTTTGATTGGGTTCATTTCATAATTATAAATTAAAAAATAAAACAATCAGTTGATTTTGCTGAGAAGTAATTAAAATTAGACCCAGACTTGATTTTTTCAATTTTATTAAACGACTAAGATTGGTCTGGTGGTGAAAGTTTAAATAATATGTATGAGATCTTAGATTCAAGCCTTAGGTGATTATTATAATTTCATAAATATATTAAAAAAGTTGATTTTATTTTTCAATCATATCGACTTTATTAGATTACATTTTATCCTACTCAAAATATCCCCTAGTAAAAGGGAATTATTTGTCATGAATATATTGAAACTAAATCTTACCACAAGAAAAGAGCCAATCCTTACTGAATCCGCTACCAGATTACGTGATTCGAATAAATAAATGCATGATTGATTATTACTTTATTAGCATATAGTACAATATAATGAACAGTGATGATCTCGGGAAGTAAGCAGGCCATGATGAGGCCAAACAAAAGGGCACACCATCATCACAGTTGAAACTTTTGTAAAGGAAATTGTAAAGGAAAAGATGATTAAAGCGAGCCTTGTAATTGTAATTGCATTGCATAACCATACTCAAATTGGTCTACAATTTGGCAAATTTTTCCTCTCACCTTATTACCTCATCTTTGTAAGGATATATTAGGAATGGGTATTTAAGTGGTTAGTATCAACTTTTTGTTTTAATTTGTAACCAAAAAAAAAAAAATTGGTCTCCAATTCCCACGTTCCAAGTTGGCTACTAGCCTACTAATAATCTTATAATCAATCCTATGAGCGATTCATCAAACCTTTAAAAGTAGTAATGAAAAAAAAAAAAAACATAGGCCTCCGTGTTGGCTTCTATTTTTTTTTTTAATTTAGGGACATTTGTTTTAAAATTTGAAATTATGGTTTTAATAATCAATTCTGAGAATGATATTCCTTAATATTTCTGAGTATTTTTAAAAAATTATTTGTTTAGTATTAAATATTTTTGAGATTATTTACTAAGATTTTTGGAAATAAATTTAAAATTTATTTATTTTATAATCTATATTCCTAAGAATATATGTCATAATTTTTAAAATATCCTTAGGTAAAATAATTGTGAGAAAAAAATGAAATAATTGAGGTATGATTTACTAATTGTGCTTAATAATTGTGATTTCTAAATCATAGAATTTTTTCCATCCTTCAACTTGAAAATAAGATTTTACTAAATTATATGAAAATCTTTTTTCATGAAATAATTAATACCTGAAATTTTTTTGTAAAACTTGTAACAAACAAGAAACATATCATTCCTACCTACCTATTCTAGAAATAATTAAATATACCAAAAAATAAACGTCCTATTAATATTTTTAAGATTTAAGATTTAGGATCTAGGATTTTCCTTCTTGGCGTATTTTTAACTTATATCTATTTCATCTTACATGTAATCCGAGAATAAAAAATTACTCAAGGGTTAACCTTAATATAATTATCAATGCATAATTTAATAATAAAATTTGTCCCTAAAGATTAATATTCTCGCTTATGTCCTTGTAGGTAATTCAATAGTTAGGATTTTTCTTTTAACAATCATAAGCTCTCGTACCCTTTCATCTACTCCTCGTATATATATATATATACACACACACTATACATTTCATGAATTATTATTGTCACAAATTCATTGATAGATATGAGCTTTAAAATATTTGATTTAGCTCATTTTCGTGCAATATTTGTTATATCCTGAACTGCAGGCTGTTACCATTTAAACATGTTCAGTCCACACATTTAATTTAAAGTACTTTTTACGTTTAAACTTTCAATACCGCGTGGTTATAATTTTTATACTGTGGAGTGTAATTTTTTAAGAAACAGTTTATTATCCCTCCTACCGAGAATCAACGTGGTTAAAGGTGTGTTTGGTAATATATTAAGCATTATAAAATAAATATTATATGTTATGCTTTTAATACATACAATGAATTGTGTAAATTTATCTATCGTAACTATTATATTTTAAAAATGATAAATAATTCAATCAAATTAAATATAGAAAAGTCGCATTAAATTTGCTTAGCTACCCAATATTTTAAGTTAGAGGACAACTAGTTAGGAAATATTCTCATATCAGTGCACATAAATAGAATATTACTATTAGTTGAGAATTGGATATGAAAATTGTAGAGTTTTCCCGAACTGTAATAGGGATTTTGTCGTTATCTTTTAATATATAAGGTATCTTTTACAATTTGATTTTTATATATTATTCAAATAAAAATATATTAAAATAAATAAATAAAAATTAAAAATAGTATAAAGAACAAAAAATGGTTATTTATAATTAAGAAATAAAATTACAAATATTTCAAAAATAAACTATCTTCAATATATAAATAAATATTATTATAATAAAATACATAAATAGATAATAATAAATTATAAAAATTATTAAATAATAAAAATAAAAATCCTTGAAATAATTAAAATGAATAAATAAATTTATTATATGTAAGTGATTAATAAACATAAGTATTATTTTAATGTATAATTTTCCTTTTACATATCATAACAAAAAGTACAAGGAAGAACTATTCAAATATATAAGAGAGAGAAAGTATTATATATTTTTACTTTTTTATGTTTTAAAAAATAATTATTCAAAATATTAAAATGAATAATAAAAATTTCATATAAATTATACTTTTATATAAGGCGCAATAAATATTTATAAAATTAAAGTTGCGATAAAAATAAAAATATTTATTTTTGAATTTATAAGTAAATAGTTAATACATATTTTTTTCATTACAATGTTTGTTTTCAATTAAAAAAAAATTTAGAGTGTGACATCAATACTAATATTATGTATCATATAATGTCTTATACATTCATTTTAAATACAATATAATACTAACAATATGTAATTAGATCTTGTAATATTAAGTCTTATAATATCAAGTATATCAAATGGACACTAAAGACAATATCTCCCTTTAAAATGCTTGAAAGTAAAAGCAAAGTGTAAAAATGTAGATGTTGCATATTATAATGAACTAATATCTTGATATAATTACAATTCACAAGTAATAAACAAAATAATTTTGAATTTAGTATAACAGAATTTTTTACTTCAGAAATTACATTGGTTGCAATGAGATTCAAACCTAGATCTCATGCATACTACCCAAACCCCTCATTACAATAGCATGTTTAAAGTTTATAAATAACATAAATACTAAATATAACTAGATTCATTACAATAATAAAATGACAAACTCATGAGATTTCACAAATCACACCAACAAAGATAAACTTTTAATATCTTACAGAGTAAACTGGCATCCTTGATAATCTCGCATTTAACAAATTAGTCATTGACAATTGAAGATGTCAATTTAATCCTTGATAATGTCAAAAATTGAACATTAGTGATCCTCTAAAAATATTAATGGTGTTACTGATAATTTTATTACTAGATAAATTAGTCCATAATTTCATTTACCAAAAAAAAATCTCCATCCTCTATCACTTTCCTTCCTTCATCGTCTTCATCACCACCACCAATATATGCCATATCACCATCAGCACCATAAATACACAACAACTATCCCCTAGCCCCGAAAAAAAGGAACTTGACCCAAATAAACGAAAACACAGACTGGAATTGGATGCTAATCAATCTAATAGGGAAACCTATTGCGCATCACAAGATCGATCTCTCTTCTATCAGCAGTTCTTTAACATTGAATAATAGAATAATTATGCCCTAAATTAATTAACATGAAGAATTAGCATGAAACAATTAGGGTCCTTAATTATACTACAAATGAAAACGGAATGCAATAGAGCTAATGAATTAACAAACACATGATTATGCACCAAACAAGTTTCAAAAGTGATTCAACTTAGTTCTTTGGTGATTCAAATTCCTCACAAATAGTATTATAAGGACTAATTTAAATCACTTTTTGCTATTTAGGGACTAAAGTAATACTTTCTTAATTTCAAAACTAAAATGAATCACGCATATAATTTTAAGGATCAAAATTAACCTTTATTCAAGTTTATAGTATAAAATTATCCACTGCATTTAATTTCTCTGTTGAATTATCGAAAAGAAGGGAAAAAGGTTTGAAGGAAAGTGAAAAATTGTTGTACCAAAGCCATGAATGAGAATCTTAGGAGCTATTGGGAAGGAAAGAAGAATGAAAAATGAATGAGTTGAAGAGGATATAACACAAAAGAAGAGGATACGCACACAAAAAGACTATTTTGCATGTGGTTTATGGTGGTAGTGATGAAGATGAAGAGGGTGAAGAAAGGAATGGGATGTGATGAGAATTTTTTTTTTATAAATAATGCTAGGATTCAATTTATCCGGTAATGAAAAAGATCCAATTTACAAAAAGACTTATCATTAATATTTTTTATTCAGAAACCATTAAGTGTTATATTTTTAACATTATCAAGGACTAAGTTGATATTTTTTAATTATCATGGACCAACTTATCTAGTGCTGTAATAATCAGGAACCACTTGAGGGTTTAATCCGTATAGCAAGAACTAAAATAAATTTTAGTGCCCATCATCTTCACTGTCATGTCATGGTCCTCGTCACCCATGTCGTCATCATCACTAGGACTCAATATTTAAAGACAAAAAAGGGACTCTTATATTTTCTTCTTTCCCTACTTCCTTTTCTTCCTCCTCATCTCCAAGTCATCGTAAATTTGGTTTAGCTACATCTTTTTTTTTTTTGGGTAGATTTTAGCTACATCATTTGCATATGATGTTTAACTTTCTCACTTTATTTCATTTTCAACTTGCCAAAACCTCGATCTAGAACAACGTCCAGCTCCACAATCCTTCCCAGAGACCACATCAACAAGCAGAAACAAACAATTTGAGGTAGAAGCAGAGCAGCAAGCTAAGTTAGAGCAATAGTAGCTTTTTTCTTTCTTTCTTTCTTTCTTTTATATTTTACTTTTTATAAGGGAAGCAATAGTAGCTATTTGGTCCGATGGAGATTGTGACAGTGAAATGAAACTGCAAGTTCAGCTCATCTGGAATTTAGAGATAAAATCTTATCTTTAATAGCATGATGATTGAATTTTTTTATTATCGCGTAATTGGTTTTAATGGATCAACATTTATTCCATACTCTCTTTTAAACAATTGATAACAACTAGAGTTACAAGAGTTTTACTCTCAATAGTAGGCCAATTAAGAGGGTTTTACTCACTTGATCAATCATCTTTTGATTTATTGCCATGATCTAGGTTCGGTTTGATAGGTCATTGCAGGTGTTTCTATAAGTATTTAATGAGTACGGAGATATATCTTATCCCTAAATTTGGCGACCTCATCATCCTCATATTTAAATTTTTGTATGTGAAAAAAAAAAATACCAAGGGACAAAAGCTTGTACTTTCAGGTTTTGAAGCGCCACGCTAACATAGGCAACAGACCAAAACAAAATAAATTATTAAATCCAATTGAATTATGACAGACAAAGTATAAGAATATAAGAAAAAATAATAATGTGACCGTAAGTGGCTGTAACATAGTATCATGGAAGAATATCCACGGTGCTTGAGAGACAGTGAACCATTTACGTAACAAATGGTGCACATGAATTTAGAGTTCCAATCCCGAACCAAAGGCCACATGATGTCTCAACGACCCCGTTCCTTCCCGCCACACGTATCTTGTTTCTCTGTGCTTCTATTTCTATACGGCATTCATTCATCATTGACCCCACACACTCACACATTCTCAACTCTTCCCTCTGTTTGCACTCAACGGAAACCCAAAACAGTATACTCACTCACTCTCTCTCTCTCTCTCTCTCTCTCTCTTTTCCACCTATTCTTCTTTATCTTCCTATCTTCTTCATCTTCACAGTGTTCTCTTCACTGCTAAGTGTGCTTCTTCTTTCTTTGGGTTGAGTTTCACAGCATCATCACAACACAGAGCTCTCATAGCGGCAATGACAGACACCACTGATGATATAGCTGAGGAAATCTCCTTCCAGAGCTTTGATGATGACTGCAGGTTGCTCGGTAACCTCCTCAACGACATTCTCCAGCGTGAGGTTGGAACCACTGTTGTTGACAAGCTTGAAAGGATTCGAGTCCTTGCTCAGGTCATACCCGAAAACAAGAAAAAGAAACGAGATAAAAAAAAAACTTTCTTGTTTTTCTTCTTACCCTTTTTCGTGTTCTTTAATGGGGTTTTCTTGCTTTTCTTCATGCTTCTTTGTGATTCTTGGTTTTTTTTTTCTTTGATGGGGTTTTGCCTTTTCTCTTTAATGTTGTAAAAAGAAAAAGGTATTTTTTACAATTATTGAAGCTGGATGTTATTGTGCATTTGGTGTTTGATGATTCATGGGAGAGGGAGTTCACATGGTAAGGGCGGCACGATGCTCCCATCTGGTGGGATACTTTAGGGAGAGACTGCTATTAAGATTTGAACTTATGATCTCCGGTTCACATGATAAGAAACCACTAAAAACTTATGTGTGAGCTTTTTTATCCGTGATGGTTATGCAAGTGGTGTGAGTTCAAGTGATAATTACTAAGAATCTTGGATATGAAATCTTGGTTAAGAACTCTTGGCTACCTCTGAGGTTTTATATGTTTTTCTTTTGCCAGAGTGGTTGTAATATGAGGCAGGCAGGGATTGTGAACATGGCTGAGCTGCTTGAGAAGCAGTTGGCTTCAGAGCTATCAAAGATGACACTAGAAGAAGCTCTGACCCTTGCTCGTGCCTTCAGCCACTATCTTACTTTGATGGGAATAGCCGAAACCCATCACAGGTAATTGGGTCACTAACTGTTTGTCTTTTTCCCTCCTTACTTGATAGTTAGTTCTTGCCTTTCTTTCTTTGATACCATAGAATTATGAAAATCAAGAACATGGGGTCCAGTGTGGGGCTAGGACTGTCTAAATCCATTCTTACCTAGGTAGATGATCTTTTACTCCAATTCTGTTTATGCAGGGTTCGTAAAAGAGGGAACATAGCACAAACTGCAAAATCATGTGATGATATCTTTAATCAGCTTGTGCAGGGTGGAATTTCCCGGATGAACTTTATGACACAGTCTGCAAGCAGGTCTGTTTTGTTCTTTACTTGTGAATATGCATAGACTGAGAAGCATAGATGAAAGTGAACCCCATTATCACTATAGTGCCCTTTCGGATTTTCAAAAGTTTTGGAATCAGAATCCTTAATTATTTCATTTGTGGACAGTTGTTTTCTTATTATTTGCTGGTGTTTCAATCAGTAACCTGTTCCAGTTTCTTTTACATTTTGGAATTTCAATTTTACTTTTGTTGCTACAGGAGGTTGAAATAGTTCTTACAGCTCATCCTACTCAAATTAATCGCCGTACCTTACAATACAAACACGTTAGAATTGCTGTGAGTGTTTGTCCTTGTTAGGCTTTGATAAGTTTTCCAAAGACTTGAACTTCTAAATCTCAAATACCATATAAGCATTTTGTCTCTAAATACTTATTCCACATCCGTACAGCATCTTTTGGATTATAATGATCGACCTGATCTTAGCCTTGAAGAGCGAGAAATGGTGATTGAAGATCTGGTACTTTCCCTGAACTGTATTTTCCACTCAATAAAGCCACCACAGTGTGTGAGGATGACAGATAATATTTTTAACTGTTAAGTGGGTTGTGTGATTCCTTTTTGTGGAACCCTTTCTTCTATTCTCATTGATGATGATGAGTTTGGTAGGTGAGAGAGATAACTTCAATATGGCAAACAGACGAACTTAGGCGTCAAAGGCCCACCCCAGTTGATGAAGCTAGAGCTGGTATGCTGCTTGAGTATTGTCTATGTCAGCTCATTCATAATTTTGTTCACAATTGAAGAAAATAATAATAGTTTTGCATAGACCAATCTTTTGTTTTGAATTGAATTCTCTCAGGTTTGAATATTGTGGAGCAGTCACTCTGGAAAGCTGTTCCTCATTATTTACGAAGAGTCAGCAATGCTTTAAAGAAGGTTGATTATCTTTAGTTATGGTCAAGTAGCTACGAATTCTTATTTTTGTAAGATTTTCAATACAATCTATACTTCTTGCAGCATACAGGACAGCCACTTCCATTGACTTGCACTCCCATAAAGTTTGGGTCTTGGATGGGAGGTGATAGAGATGGAAACCCAAATGTGACTGCGAAGGTGAGCTTTACTAACATCCATTCCAGTGCATGCTGCATGTACTTTACTACATGATTTTGCTTTTTCAAGTAACTGGAGGAGTCTTTTCCAGTGAGTGAGAACTTTTTCAAAAATGCAACCACAATTTCTTTTGTAATATAAATATATCATGTGAATTGGCAGTTTGAACATGTCATGCATGTTTTTGTAAAGGGAAATTTTAATGCTCATTGAATACTGAGAGGTATACAGGAAATAAAATGAGCTGCCTATTAATATGTTAAGTTCTTCTTTAAATCCTACATTTTTAAACCCTTTTTTGGTTTCCTTTTATTGTTTTCTTGGGTTGGTGCAGGATGTTCTTTAATTGTTCAATTATTGAAGTCTGTTGTATGCAATTTAAACTTTTGAACCATATGATCAAATCACTAGCATGTTTGTCCAACCTTGGGTGGTTTATTATGGAAGCATATTTCTCTTGTTGACAGATATTACAGTGCCTTTGTAAGTTGTTTCGTCTTGTTCCTCAGGTCACAAAAGATGTAGCACTCCTATCTAGATGGATGGCAATTGATCTCTATATTCGGGAAGTGGATAGCCTCAGATTTGAGCTATCCATGAACCAGTGCAGTGATAGTTTGTCAAGACTGGCACACGAAATTCTAGAAGGTTTGTCTGTTGAATTTTATGATTGGGGAGAACTTTCTAAATACCAATGGACATAGCAGTCATCACTGTTTGTTAATTAACACAGATTCCTTGTATGCGTGCAGATTTGAATAATTATTTCAGTTGGATCTTTTACTTTGATTTTTTCAGACATCTTATGAACAGCAGCCTTAACTTTTCTCTTTAAAGCCTAAGTAATTTAGCCGCATATTTCTTCTCAAATATTAGCAATAAAATTGGAGTTTAGATAGCAATTGGACAGGGGCACATTTACTGTCAAATCTCTTGTATAATTTAATGATATAAGATTGAACTGCCAGTGTGTAGTATAAACTTGAGAGCTTGTGTGTAGGATTTCCTGGGAGTGTTTTTTGATGTCTTGATTTCATGCAATGAAACAGCTGTCTTTCTTTCCAAATGGTAGTTTTCTTAAAGTATCACAATGTCTCTGGAAAAATTTCATAGTTTGGTATGGATGAGACTGTAAGATAGGTATTGTATTTGGCAACGTATTGGGGCATGGTGTGGTCTTCTGTTTACAACTTTACATTTCTATTTATGCACTTTTTATGTCTTTACTTCACCTGCTACAGATATTTCTTTATGAACTGTTGTTCTAGAGTATTGCTTGTCACTGTTCCATTCTCAAAAGATATGGTTGATAATCCATTTCTAAGAGTTGATGATCACTTCTTCCTCTACAGAAGCTAATGGTGAGAATCGCCGTGAGAATTGGAATCAATCTGTGAGTAGAAGTCAATCACTTCCAAAACAACTTCCTGCTGGAGCTCATTTGCCCTCTTTTGCTGGTACACATAATAGTATTCATGATTTCTCTGTCTAGTTCTTTGTGCATATCATATGTCTTTGATGCCCATATTTTTGTTCTCTTCAACCTCACAAAAATATTTTGTTCATTTTGTTCTTCCCGCTTCTAATGATCTTTTAAGGAATTCCCTTTTTGATTGTGATAAATGGATATTAGGATTCCCTCAAATCCTAAACATAAACCTTTTTTTTGGTCATGCATGAGAAATGACGGGAGTATAATTCATATCCTGTTTGGATATATTATTTTCGTAGAAAATGGTGAATCTCAACATCCTCGACTAGACATTCCAGGACCTGATTACTCACAACTCAATCACAAGGTAGATCAATTCCGTGATTCAAATTTTTCTAAATTTACCATTGCATCCTAGATAATGTATATTTTTTCCTGGATAGGATGGTGAGGTTTCTTCAAGTTCAACTACATTCAAAAGTGGCTCAGCTGCAATCCCATCCTCTCCTTCATTCAGCTCCAGTCAACAACTAGCTCAGAGGAAATTGTTTACAGAATCCCAGCTAGGAAGGTCCAGTTTTCAGAAGCTTTTGGAGCCTAAGCTCCCTCAAATTCCTGGAATTGCTCCTTATAGAGTTGTTCTGGGGAATGTAAAAGATAAGGTATTGCTTCAGATTTGTTCCAGTGATAAGTTCTTCAAAAATGACTGTATTGATGGCAGTAGTCCGTGTCTTCTATTTTTGTACGAAATTATACATGTCTATATCAAATGCAAGGCTTTCATAATTCAGATGCTTGTAAATATAGCTCCATGCACATTGGTATATGTATAATGCACAAATATTTGTAATGGAAGAATTGTCCATATAAGGTTTGTTTCTGATTTGTCACTAGGACTAATTCATTGTTGCATATTTTAATGGAACTCAGTCGACTCACAGTTTTTCTATGTTTTTTAATTAATATTCCTTGTTTCAACTGTCAAGTGTTAATCTTACAAATGTATGCATCTTCTGTTGCAATGTGTTCAGCTTGAGAGGAGTCGTAGACGGTTAGAACTTCTTCTGGAGGATGTTGCATGTGACACTGATCCTTTGGATTACTATGAAACTACCGATCAGCTTTTGGAGCCTCTTCTCCTTTGTTATGAATCTCTGGTACTCTTTCTCATGCCTTGCTTCCCATGAAAGGTTATCCAGAATTGGTATTTAACAGTACATTTTCTCAGCAATCATGTGGATCTGGGGTGCTAGCCGATGGTCGCCTTGCTGATCTGATTCGTAGAGTTGCTACCTTTGGGATGGTGTTAATGAAGCTTGACCTGCGTCAGGTATGAGTTAAATAGTATGTTTCTGCTTGGATAATCAGTTCTGGCCTGAAACTGGAAGTGTGACAGGAATCTGGAAGACATGCTGAAACACTTGATGCAATTACTACGTTCTTGGATATGGGTACTTACAGTGAATGGGATGAAGACAAGAAACTGGAATTCTTAACAAGAGAGCTGAAAGGGAAGAGGCCACTAGTTCCACATAATATAGAGGTAAGATGTTTAAAAAGCTGTATATCTTATGGGATAGGAAAGGCGGAAAGCTTCTGTTGTATTTTAGAAAAGGGAAGAAGTTGATATCAGAGTTGATGTTTAGACAATTGAAGCTAGTCTCTTTTCACTTTTCTATATATGATAGATTGAAGGTGCGTTTGGATGAACTTTTCTAGCCCCATAATCACTTTTTTCACTTTAAAAAAAATCGCTTTTCGTATATTTGGATAATTTTAAAAAATAATCAGAATATAAAAAAAATTAGTTTTAAGTATTTTTGTAGAAGCTAAAAGAAGTAGCTTCTGAAAAATATTTCAACTTTTTCAGTTATATATAAAATTTAAGTTTTATAATCACTTTTTTTAAAATCTGAAACAAATGCACTCCGAATATTCTTTGTATAAGCTGAATTTACAATTTTGATTAGTTCTATAACCACCATTGTACCAACACACTATGAGAAATTTAAGTATTGAAATAATATTATGTTCATGAACAACAAAAAGAAAAGACAATACCCATTTTGGTCCTTCAAAAGATGCTAGGGTCATCATTTTGGCTCTCCAATAACAAATACATCAAAATAGTATGAGTGTCAAAATTTGACATGATTCTTTTCTGTTCAACATCCCTGACTATTTTTATCGGTATATTGGTTTCTTCTTTTTAGGTTCATCCTGATGTTAAAGAAGTCTTGGATACCTTCAGAATTGCTGCTGAGCTAGGGAGTGATTCATTTGGAGCCTATGTGATCTCTATGGCCTCAAATGTAAGATTAGTTGCTACTAACCTTAGCATAGATGCTTTGCAATACAAAAAATTTTTGCAATATCAATTGTAGATTCCACATTCTGTTCTCACGTGGACTTTTTGACATGGAAAATAACTGCTTTGACAATCTTCTGCTCATTTTTTTTTTTTTTATTCTTGGAAGTGTGGTTTTGCATGAAAATATTATTTTCCCTACGTTCTGTTAAGCTGGTTTTGATAGATATTGTTATCCAACATCTTATTGAAATTTTTACTCTACATCTTCAAAGATCACAGTATTGATTACAAAATTGAAGTTGTTATTGACACTGACAATGTTGAACTTTTTACTTGTTTGCTAGGCAAGTGATGTCCTTGCTGTGGAGCTTTTACAGAAGAATGCACGGCTTTCTGTTGTTGGGGAGTTGGGAAGAGCATGTCCTGGTGGAACGTAAGTACGAAACTTAAGTGGAAGTTATCTATCTTTATACTGGCCTGATCACAACAGTGCCCGAGAGAAAGCATTTTACTTGTCCATTCCATCTTATGTGAACATTCTTAAGACTTGAAATAAATGTGTTAATCATGGATTAATGTGTTAGCAACACAGATATGCATGCATATAAATTTGGTTCATACTCATGCACTTGTCATGCCCAAGAAGCTTAGAGTCAATTTTCTGGTCAAAATGTTTGGCAATTGAGTAGTGACTAAACTGCAGGACTTGCTTGCTCTTGTAAATAAGAATGTGAAGAATACTGAAGTCATGCACTATTTTTACTAGGTCAAAAGTTAAGGTTGCTTGGTAAAAGGAAACTTTGTGATGATCAATGATGAGGTTGTCGTAATTTTCTGGAATGGTTTAAAATCTCTCTAGTACTAACTTAGCTGCTGCAGTGTAGTTAGAGTATTTGAAACTAACTGGCATACATGTTTACGCTAGGTTGCGGGTGGTCCCTCTATTTGAAACTGTGAAGGACCTGCGAGGAGCTGGTTCAGTTATCCGGAAACTGTTATCAATAGACTGGTATCGTGAGCACATCATTAAGAACCATAATGGGCATCAAGAGGTACCCTTTTTATTAAAAGATTCATTTCATTTTATGTTATGGCTACTATGTGAAATTCATCTGACAGGAATATAAATTTGTTATGCAGGTTATGGTTGGATATTCTGATTCTGGTAAGGATGCTGGCCGCTTTACTGCTGCTTGGGAACTTTACAAAGCTCAGGAGGATGTTGTAGCTGCTTGCAATGAGTATGGTATTAAGGTTACACTCTTCCATGGCCGTGGAGGGAGTATTGGTCGTGGTGGTGGCCCAACTTATCTAGCTATTCAGTCCCAACCACCTGGCTCCGTGATGGTAGGTTATGCATTTTAACTTGAATGAATAGAGATATTTTCTATGTATTCTTAGTATTACTTTTATTGTTGTTCTAAGCTTTTTTCTGTTTGAAACTAACAGTATTAAGCGATGCTGATTGTAAACATTTTTTTTTATTAAACTGCACGTTTCAAGCAATTCTCTAAATTCTAAAATGTGCGTTTCGTGGTGCATTGCAGGGAACACTTAGGTGTACTGAGCAGGGAGAGATGGTAGAGGCCAAGTTTGGTTTGCCACAGATAGCTGTTAGACAACTTGAGATATACACAACAGCAGTGCTACTTGCAACTCTTCGTCCTCCTCTCCCACCCCGAGAAGAAAAATGGCGCAACGTCATGGAAGAGATCTCAAATATCAGTTGCCAGTGTTACCGCAGTGTAGTCTATGAAAATCCAGAATTCCTTTCCTACTTCCATGAAGCCACACCAGAAGCAGAACTTGGCTTCCTAAACATAGGTAGCCGCCCAGCTAGAAGGAAGAGCTCAAAAGGTATCGGACACCTTCGCGCAATTCCATGGTTGTTTGCATGGACACAAACCAGATTTGTACTTCCAGCTTGGCTTGGAGTAGGAGCAGGCTTAAAAGGTGCATGTGAGAAAGGCCACACTGAAGAGCTAAGAGCCATGTACAAAGAGTGGCCTTTCTTTCAAAGCACAATAGACCTTATTGAGATGGTTTTGGGGAAAGCAGACATTCCTATAGCCAAGCACTATGATGAAGTCCTTGTGTCTGAGAAGCGGCAAGAGCTCGGCCGTGAACTAAGGAGCGAGCTCATGACAGCTGAGAAGGTGGTGCTGGTGATTAGTGGCCATGAGAAACTCCAGCAGAATAATAGGAGCTTGAGGAGGCTGATTGAGAATAGACTTCCATTTCTAAACCCCTTGAACATGCTCCAAGTGGAGATACTCAAAAGGTTAAGGCGTGATGATGATAACCTTAAAATCAGAGATGCTTTGCTTATTACCATAAATGGTATTGCTGCCGGTATGAAGAATACAGGTTGACTTTGTTTCTCAAGGACAATGATGTACAATCTTGAAGTAACTCAAATATTCATCCATCCTTCCACCTTGTTTGATATTAGGTAGGCTAAGGAAAGATTAATATAGCTACAATGACAAATATTTTGTATTGTAATGTACTCGGAAGATATATAATATAATATCATAATGTGATTTAAATTTAGATTTTTCAGCATTTTGGTTCCTGCTTTGTTACTGGATATATTTTTGCTGACCTTTTTAAATTAATTTGGGTGGATGATTGTGTGACAATCGAATAGAAATTGAGCCAACACCATCTACTAAATAAGAAACCAAAGTGGCATGTCTTCTAATACTCCTACATCAATTACTATTGAGACAATGAACTCCATCCAATAAGTTCTCTAGTATAATTTGGCTATTCTCTAGATTGCTAATCCCTTTCCAGCCATCCATTTTCAGTCTAGATAAACATTTGCTACATTGATGTGCTTGCCCATGGACAAATCTTCTTAACTAATTGGTTCCTTTAAAACTGTTTTTTTTAATTGGGTCCTCTAAATAAGATATAAGCATGCCAATTTTTTTGTTGTATTGATATGAAAATTGACTGGTATCAGACTATCAGCTGGAAGAATTCTTTCTGTTTCCCTCTCCTTACTTTCTTGGTTTCTGGATGTGTTTATACAGTTTCTAGTCATGATGTTGGCTAGGTAAAACCCTCCCTAAAGTGGCGATTCCATGGTTCCAATTTTCAAGTAATGTTCGCAACTGGTCACAGTTCACTTTCCCTGCGACCAACTACTTTTGCGTTTCCTTTTCCTTGTTTTGGTCTAACTTCACAAAGTATATAATATAGTATAACGATACAATTAGAGTCTAGCATGGAAAAGTTAGGTGGGGGGCACTTGAATTTTGATAGAGCTACTCTAGAAATTCTGTGGATTTGGATCCACTGAAAATAAATTTTGGAAACAGAGAATGCATGGAGTACCAAGTACTAATTGAGTTAAATAAGGTTGGGATTGTATGATTTGCTTGAGAGCTTGCTTGGATTATCAAAATGATTGTAAGAATTGATGTTAAAGTAAATTAATTTCAAGATTTTGACTTTACTAAGGTGTTGTATGGTACAATGGTTTTGAAAATATATTTGTAAGTGTGTAAAAAAACTAGTGACCGTCACTAACTAATAATGTTGATTGCTCAAAAAATTGTTGACTCGTACGTCAAAATCATGCAATTTTTATCTCAAGTTGTTTTCATTTTTTTCAAAGAGTTGTTGAAGAAGTCCTAGAAAGTTTGGGATCCAACTGTACCAAACTGGTCCTTGAAATTACATCCCTTATTGCATGCATAGGCCTATAGAAAGGGAGTGGTAATGGAAGATGGAACAAAACCAAGTTGATTCTGAGTCCTCTAGTCCTATCCTGGGACTATGTGGCCTCCAAGTATCGGTTCAACTTGGAAACTCAACTAGGCCCAAAGGGTACTCATTCAGCTCCAATAGTGCCATACTTTATATGTTAGTGCATTATTATCATCACAAACTTGATGGGATCCTGTCATCTCAAAATGATGACATTATCTGATCTTAGGCTTTCAGTTCTTAGCTCATCAACACATTGTGGTCCATTATCTCCACTATATGACTTAGATGTGAGATAAAATAAAGCTGCTCTTCGCATTTTGGAGACTGATAAAATTAAACTGTGTTAGATTACAACAGCTATTTGTAACTTTTTTATGGTGCAAATTTTACATTAGATATGGTAACAAAAAGGAATGGAGTAGCCTTTTAGGATACAACTTACTGCATTCACTTTTTTACTTTTTTACACTTCATATATTCTTATTGGAGAAGATATTATTAGTGTCCCCACAGAAATGGAATCTGATCACAAATTTTACATGCCTATCTCCAACTTTTTCATTTCCGTGTCCTTAACTTTTTCAAAAAAACCTGAAGATGCTACATGTTGTTTAAAGGAGATACCATGCCAGCGGCATTCATGGCAGTGAGGTTCAATCAAGGTGACTGCAAGGCATTCTATAATTGAAACTTGCCCCCAAGCAACAAAGAAATCTCCCTTTGTCATAGTGGTGTCCAACCTATTTTGAATCTTCAGCACAAACTCTGGTGCCAATTTAACAGTGACTGCTACCAAGCATTGTACTGGTACTATTTTTTTCTTTATTGTAATATTTTATATTTTTCAGTGAGTGAAGTCACTTCATTTTATTATTTTATTCAGTTATTTTTTGTTTTCTTGGATTCTGACTTCCATTATCCTTGCAAAGAATCCGAGTGAAATGCACTGTTTGAAATTATAGTTTATTATAAGGTGCCAACCGGCCTAACTCATGGTATAAAGACAAGGTGACACATTGCTCAGATGGAACCGAGCATACCCTATCAGACTTTTAAATGTCCTTTTCAAAAAATGGAATAGAATATGTAGATTCTGTTCATTAACAGTTTGGAATAATTTCTTATACAGGAGAAAAATTTTAATCTAAGGCTATAGAGTCCACTCAATAGCATAATCAACAAAAACCCTGCATTATGAGCCTCTGGTGTCAATGCCTTAACTTAGTGAGTTGACACTTAATTGGGGTCAGTTTCTGTAAGACAAAATGCAATGAACTAATGATATCTATAGATACTTTATCCTCAGAACATCCTCACAAATTTTAAAATGGACTCATTTGAACCATTCATAAAAAGTTAGAGTGATACCAAGATATTATTCAATGACTTGCATGGAAGTTTGAGAGGAATTTGTAATGAGCTGTGTACAAGTATCAATATCAATCAATATTATATACAGATTAGCACAACTTGGTACAACCAGCTTAAGTTAAGACATATGACACGACTGCTAAGGGTCCACTTTGGCATGCCCACACTTTGATACAACAGTGAGTTAGCCTAGGTATACCCCAGTTTCAATTCCTTCACCAGTCTTAATAATGCAGTCCTAAATGGACAAACTTGCTTAGAGTGTTTGAAAGTCCAACTTCATGGAAAGCCTTAGTTGCCTGCCTTCCATTACCTCCTTGAAGTGCCAGGGCAAGAACACAGGAAGTTGTGAATCGAAGAAGAGTCCAAGAAAAAATGGAAAAAAGAGAAGTGGGGTTTGAATGAATACTTGTCTCCTCATAGCGCAAAATTGGTGCAAATGGCTCAACACAAACACAAGCTCATAATGACCAAACCCACTACAAGTGTTCAAATTATATACCCTATCCAACATAACATAACATATTACAGAGCAATACTAGGTAGTCCTTCCCAAGTAACAATTATTCTAACCACTGAAACGTTGACTATATGAAATGTTTTGGACTTAGATTTCTCCAACTTTTGAAATTACAAGAGGGCATGGCTTACCGTGCTTTATACATAATTTGTTTTGTGGAGAAGGTTATGTTAATTTGCAACATAAGAGGAATGCTCTCAGATTTCCTTCAGGTTCAAGAGGACCACAGTCACCATACTATAGTGAACTTTGAAGTACTACGGTATTGTGAGTCACTGAAAAATGAAAAATGATGGATGGTGTATGTGGACAGTCTGTGAACTTTCAAGGTTTGAAAGATTTTCATTAATGGGACAAACATTTCTCCTAGTGGCATTGGTTCAGAGTTTGTCCAAAAAATCATAAAAGGAGTGATATCGGTTCAGAGACATGATAATGATACTTTAAGCCTCAGTCCTTTGTCCTATGTCTCTTTTCTCATCTTCACAAAAAAAAAATTAAATAAAGAAAAGAAATGGAAAACTACACCAATAAAGCAATTCACAGTTTCACACAACTAGAAGACACCCAAATAAAATACTATGCGCCCATTATGTTGATTTGATAGCAGTAAAACATCTGAAGGCCTATATAGGACAACTTTTTTTTTTTGGTTGAATTAAATTTCTCCCTTTATACTTATGATGTATTCAACTTAAGCTGAAAAGGAATTCACTTAACTAACTATCTCATAACCAATTAATCTGTGAATTTTTTTTTTAATGTTGTTAACTAACTAACTTATATTTATGGTTGTAACATCAGAGTGTTTCATGACTTTTAACTACTAGGCATTCAAGAGGATGCCTACGGATACTCTCATTAGAAGTTCAAGTTCAAATAATGGTATTGAAATATAGGAGTACCATGCCACAAACTACCAATCTCCTCAAGATGTCATCATATATATATATATATGGTTAAATATTTATATATATTGGTAAATGTCATCAATATTTAACTACCATGAAAAGGAAATTATTGAAACGGAAGGAATTCTAGGAATTACATGTGGCAGGCTACAATGAAGGGTTATAGATTCATATTCGTTTACGTATTTATGTCATTGCTGTTTATCAATGGTTAATGACTTAAGATTGACTCATAAACATATAAGCACCCTAATTAACCCAATTGCACAAGTCAAAGTGGGGGCCAAGGGCCAAAAAAGTCAAACAGTACTCTCCAATAAGCAATTCAATTGCTTTGGTCCATACACTTGGCTAAGTAAATCAGTCACATATTGCATGACTACGGCACTTATATTTATTTTATTATTGCTAATTATCATGCTCTTTTCTGATTTATCTCATTCACTTTGGACAGAAAATCATGACTAGACAACCCCCAAAATTCTTGAATAACTAAAGCTGTCAACAATTGAAAAGCTATATATATATATATATATATATATATATATATATATATATATATATATATATATATATATATATATATCATCTTTTAACCTAGTTAACTCGGGTGCTTTTCATCTTTTATTTCATAGATTATATCATTAAACATATTGAATCGTGTGTACTGTACGGGTTTGATTGGCAATATAATTAGATGGAGGAGCACAGTAGAATAGCAAATCCAATGTAGTTATACCATTATGACTTGATCTCTTGGTGGGTTATGGCCGACCCTGCAATTGTACCATTATAATCAATGAAGCTCATGAGAACATAGGTCAACCCACAATATGTAGTGTAATTGATTAAATTAGTCCACAGTTGAAAACAAGTGTTCTACTTTTGTGAATTCGTACTACAATCAATATGGAGGGGTGCGAAGTTGGAGGGTCCATATCAAATGTGTCATCAAAGTTATAGTTTGAAGTGGACCATTTAATTTCTTCCACATGTCAAATTCACTAAACATACTAACGATGCTCAAGCAATAACAAATGAAATTTATTTTGACCAGCTTGTGCAATTATAGTATAACTGTTGAGATCTTCTTGTAATAATTTTTCATGCAAATATTGTATAATCAATTTTTAGTGTACTCGTAAGAACTAAACAGATCTATTTCCCAATAACTAATGCAGCTGTTAATTTGACAGTGAGAACAAAACAAAAAAGGGTCAAATAAAAAATGTTCATAGTTAATATTTACTGGGGACGTTGGGTTTTAATCCTATTCACTTTTTTTTCTCTAAAAGATAATATAATTTGAATTTATGATCTCATGATAAATTAGTCAAACCTCTCATCACTAGTCCAATCTTATTCAATCTTGTCACATTGATGGGTTGAGACGTGAACCAAAGTGGTAAATAGTGTGGCTTCATTGTCCGCAATCTCATTCATCCAATCTCCCTCTTCCAATCCCTCCTCCATGACCCCAAAAAAATAAAATAAAAAATAGTCGGTTGATCTTCATTATTTCAGTAATTGGTTACTTATATAAGTGGTTTTTTTAATAAACTAGTATATTAAAATTTAGGTACTAAGTATCATATTTACATAATATTCAATATTACATTATATAAAATATATATAAGAATATCCCAAACTTCAAAAAGAGATTATGAGGTTTGGATGCGCTTATAAAAAAATCTGTTTTTAATTAATCTTTTTAATTAAGATCTTTTGAAAAAGTAAATTGAAAGTTGATTTATATTTGGATGTAATATTAGAAAATCTTTATTTATTTTCAAACATCCTTTTTATGTTATAAAAAAAATTTTTTAGAAGATGAAAATTCTAGGGATTTGTTTGGTTTTAGTTTCCAATTTTCAGTTTTTATTTTCAGCATTTTAATTTTCTAAATTTTGTGAAAGAAATACTGAAAATTCTGAAAACTACAATTTTTAGTTTTTAGTTTTCATTTCTAATTTTTAGTTTTTTCTTTACAAATTCCTGAAAACTGAAAATAAAAACTGAAACCAAACAAGATTAAAAAAAGATCATTTTTATTTTTTCTAGTGATTTTTCTTTTACATTAAAAAATTACCCAAATATATGGAAAAGCACAAAAAAGGTCTTTTTTTTTAATAAAAAAGCACATCCAAACGAGCTCTATAAGTAGCTTATATTTCTATACATTGAGAGGTGTCATATGTAATATCACCTAATTAAGCTCATAATAAGAGGGTAGTGTAATATATCCTATAATTAATGTTATGTTTTGATATATTAACTGAAAAATTATTTAAAGATAATTTAATTTGCTTGAGTTGTTTAAAATACTATTTTATACAGTAAATTAATATTTGGATGTAAAATCATTTAATTATATTAAATATTCTATGTTTCTCAAGGTAAAATAGGAAAATAGTTATGGGTTTAAAATTACCAAATAATCCTAAAAAAATTGCTGAAACTTATGAGCATATTTTACATTAGAAATTATATTTTTTTACTTATAATCAATTTAATTATTTTTATTTGAACACATCAAATTATTTTAAAATAACTTATTAAAAATATTAATCTACCTCTATTATATTGCATTCCCAAACATGCATCTAAAGTGGAGTCGGTAATAATTTATTTGTACATTCCAACTAGCCGGCAGAACCAACATTTTTACAACTGCCATATGTCAGTTGTTACACAGTTTAAAAATATTATTTGCATCTGGTTTGAATCAATTGTTTTGGGAAAATTTTATTTAGTTATTTCAATTTTCTTAGATTTGTCTTTTCATTTAAAATTTTTTTTGTTGAAAAAATAGTAAACGGATCCTTAAACATAAATTTCAATTAATAACTTTTAAAACTTTTTTGGTTTATTCATTTATTTATTTTATCATCAGATTGCTTCAATTTTAAACTCCTCTGCTGCAAATAAACTTAATCAATAAATCACAAAAATAATTTCAAAAAATCGATTTAGGGACCTTTGAAAACAATTTTTGAACCTTCTATCAATAACTCACTCTGAATATCTGGGTGGATTCTACTATCCTTGGTCAGAATTATTTACGTTTTGATAACAAAAATTTGATTTATAATATTTATTACTTTCATGTGTCGAAAAATGAGATTAGTAGTAAAATGTTTTAAAAAATAATTAATTATTAATTAAGTTAACAATAATAAGTTTGAACAAAATTATAATTTATGATAAAAATTAATGTTAAACTATTTTTTTTAACAAGTAAAAGAAAAAGAGCATTTTATAAAAATCAAGAAAGATGGTATTTTAGAAACATCAAATAAAAGTTACTGAAATGTGGGTGACAACAGATATTTAGAGCGGCAAACGGCAATACCTACTCCCAAAAGAGTTTCTCTAAAGTGGGTTTATAATTGAAGTAAGCAAATAAAGGCATATTTACCATTAGATTATTTAGTGGATTAAGATCATGTATGTTACACTTTATTTTTAAGAGTAGATATAGATCCTAATTGTGTTTTTTTATTTTATATACATCCTTAATTATTTACTTTATTGAAGTAAAGATAAATGCATCTTATTTTTTCGCATGAGAAAACCCTTTCTACCATCATATATGAGTAATAATTAATACACACAAAAAATATTGAAAGAATCTTTTATAAAAAAACATATATGGTGATTGTTAGATGAAATAAAGTAATATGACTCACTTATTCATCTAATTTAAGACTAATTAACAACCAAGACACATCATTCCAGAAATAAATTTCTGGTTAAGTTTCTAGCCATCTAGTATTTTCAATCATATATACTGTGTGATTTAGGGAATCATAAGTTTCTAGAAAACCTTATATAAATTTAAATGTGACTGCAAAGAGGTTTTTGATTCATGTGATTAGGTTTTTATTCCATTACCCCAGAATGAACTGATCCTCAATTAAGTATCAATGATATGAACTCCTTTCTCATTTGCCACAAACTTTCTTAACTATGCAAGATAGATATATATATATCTATATCTATATATATATATATATATATATATATATATATATAACTAATGATAAAAATTAAAATAAATAAATATCAATTTTAAAAAAAATAAATAAATAAATAAAAGGAATGAATTTCAAATTCTCAGCTCATCACTTAAGAGGAACGGACAATGGCTCTCCAAGTGGGATGATTTTCCACCTTCAAATTAGGAGATACCGATTGAGGGAATTCAACCACTAATGAAATGAAATGAAATGACAAAGCAACTGAACGTATCAAGCATAATTTGTTTCCATTTCCTCTAGCTGGATGGCTAAGCACTTCATTATATTCAGAGGAGATAAACCTTACGTGTCATATTTTGGTCTCATCACTTTCAAAATATTATTCGTCAAATTACAACACTAGTAACAAACATCTCCTACAGTTGACAACTGTTTGCTTTGCTTAGAATGTCTTTGACTAGCATCTTCTCAGCTTTCCGTGGATTCATTCCACCAGTGTTTGGAGATTTTCATCTTAATAATCAGCAATTCAATTTTGTGAATCATTTTCACATGAGTAATTTTCCAAATTGAGCAAATGCACGGTTGAGGAGTGGGCTAAACACAGATTAACTGGTACTTCGAATATAACTCAAATATACGGAGGGATAAAGTTTGAGAATTTATTGCAATTGCAATTTTGATCTATTCACCCCTAACTCTCCTTTATTTGTCCAGGTAATCCTAATTTCGAATATATTGTTTAGTGTGCAATAGAAAGGAAAACGTGTAATAATTTTACAAATTCAAGAAAGGTAAATATAATAAATTTGACGATCTCAAATATCTCCTAAATAAATTTTATAAGTAGAGACGAGAGGTGATCAATTATATTTTAAAAGGTTAGTGTAATTTGTCCAAATAATTAACATGTCAAGAATAAAGTAAATTTTTCTTTCTTGTTATCGAAACATCTAAGAATTTCATCTCGATACTTTATAGTTTATATTCGCTTCCCAAACTCTTTGGTAGAATAATCCAACTCACTCAGATACTAAACCAAATGAAACCTCTGATGATGACAACGGTAAAATTACGATCACAAGAAATTAAAAATGGGAAGGGGAAATAAATTCGGCGAACAAAGCAGCTATTTTGTCTTCATATATGCAGTGCCACTTGTGATGAGAGTGACATTATTATTTTGGGGGGAAGCTCAATGCTGGAACAATAATATTATAAGCTAGCCAACCTGCACTAAAAAATATATTGCAAACACAAAGCCAAATACGTACTGAACATGACAGGATTAGTGGATGCTTCACTTTAGTATAACAGCAACTAATAAGTCACAAAGTTTTAGCATTTTTATTTGCACCGTCTAATGAGGTTGCCAGTGAAACCGGGATTTTGATGGGAAAGAAGAGGGTATGGACGAGTTTGCTGCTGCCTTTTTAATTTGTCCCTCAACTTTTAGGGCTTGTTTGTTTGGTTTATAGGGCTACAGTATGGTCTAAAGGAAAAGATATTTTTTCACTTTTTTTAAAAATTATTATAATTTAAGACTAAAAATATGTAATTTAATATAATTTTTATAAAATAAATCGAAATTCAATTTGCACCTTATAACCATAATTTGGGGTGTACAAACTGATATCGAAAAATGCTACCACACTATTTGGGTCATTTGTACCCGTCATAAATCATTTCTCCCTGTATCCAAAAAATGAAAGAATAAATCATTTCTCCAAAAAAAAAAAACTTTAGTTATTAGAGAGCCACACGTAAATGGCATTATATTTTGAGTTTAATTTTAATATATTGATAGTGTAAAATTTTTCTATATTGTCATCCAATCAAATCATTTTATTTGAATAACTTTTAAATAGTAAATATGAGACTTAACTATCATTATTAATGTGATAATATATAATTGAAAGATAATATAAAAAAAAACTATACTGTCAATATATACAAATTAAACTCTTATAATTAAACGCTTATATTTTGATACGTTCCTTCGTATAAAAAGACTCTATGGGCTAGTTTGAAGCCTAAATAACATACTGACTGCCTATTTTGTGTTGAAATTTGACATTCATTTAGAAAATTTGGGGCAAAAGCGAGCGAGGATCGAACTCACTCTTAATTCATGATAGTGCCCTAATCACAACATCTCAAATATCCTCCTGTGCCTGAGCATGGGAAAAGCATTGCTTGTGACTTTTCTTTTTGTGGGATAATTAAGATAAACTTCCCAGCCAATCAAAATGATCGCTAGAGAGCATTGCTTGTGACTTCTAATACGAAAAAAATTAAAAGGTTTGGTCCATCAGGTAGATATAGATGCAGATCCTGATTCCCTTTATTGGATATTCCGGTCCATGATTGATGAAACCCTTGAATTATAAGATAACCATCCATATCTATCTATCTATCTATCTATATATATATATATATATATATTCTTTGGTTGCCTTTGTTGAAGAATCACTCATTTTACACCTAAGCTTGGCCTGGCATTGAGTAGTGCATTTTGTCCTACTTCTTATCAAAATCAATAGAAGGGTTCCATCAGTTACATCGAGCTCGGTCCCAATATTTCTAAGTATACCTCTCCCACATAAGGGTTTCCACGTGAATTCACTTTGCAGTTTGCATAATGAACATGTTGGTGAGAATGATACAATTTGAGAACGAAAAGTGTTTTGTCTCAGAGGTGATTGGTGGGTCCGTCGGCAAGTGTGGGACTAGCTAGATAGAGTGGAGAGGAGACATGGATACATATGATGATATGAGTTTCCAAGGCAGAGCTAGCTAGGACAGACATCGATCTACATATATAGAATGATAATGGAGCGCATTTGGAACAATGCATATTCAAAATATACGACTAAGAAAGTGATTGGGCTAAGCACCTTTTGATTATTTAGTGTGACCCACACAATAAAAGTTATATAGATTTAATGGTGATTAATCCTTGATTAATTTACTTTCTCAATCTTTTTATTTTAAATGAGCTAAGATTTGCGTATTGGCTTGAATTTTCTAAAGTTGGTGGGTTTTTTAGGCTCTCAAGAGAACTACCAAACCTAGCCTTAAAAGGAACAAATGCACTAATTAAAATGTTAAAAGGTTGGTTTGGTCAGTGTTTGTGGTTAAAAAGAAGAACGGCATTGATCAATTTTAATGAGAGGTGTTTCAGTTGATTTTAATTTTCTAATAAATCTTAGTTAAACTCATATAATTAAATTGAGTTAATCTCCTTGGGATTTAATAATTTTAATGTATTCCCTCCGTCCATTAATAATGCTCCTTAATTTTATTTTCATTCATCTATCTATATATGACATTCACGTTGGGATTGTGTGTGCAATGAGGTTCACCCACACCATGGTACGAATTCAATAAACTAAATAAAAGGCACAAAAATATATCAAAGTTAAAAAAAAAATTAGCAAGATGATCATAAATGTAGAAATATAAGAATTATGTGATTTGATAATCTTATGCTTGTATCTGTTTCAAAAAATAAGCATTTTCACTATGAGAGAAAAAACTCGCATATACCCTCTTTTATAACTATAGTGCCCTTTTGTAACTTGTTTTCTATATGTCTCTCACTGTTACACTCCTAGACCATAAATTTTACTTATATTCAAGAATCTTCAATCACAAAAGTCCTTATCTTCACCCTAACATATTTTTAAATATTCTTAACAGATTTCCCATATCCTAACATATTAATCTATCATCTTAATGAAAAAATCTTTAGAATTTTATTATATATATCTTTAATGAGACGTTTATTTTGGGGTATATTTAATTATTCTAAAAAATAGATAATTGGAAATGATATATTCCTCCATTTGTTATAAGTTTTACAAAAATTTTCTAGGGTATTAATTATTCCATAGAAAAAGATTTTCCTATAATTTAGTGAAATATCGTTTCCAAGTTGAAAGGTGGGAAAAAAAAATCTCATCACTTGGGAATCACAATTATTAAGCACAATTACTAAATCATCCCTCAATTATTTGACTTTTTTCTTTTTATGATTGTGTTAAGGGTATTTTGAAAATTATGACATATATTCTCAAATATAGATTATAAAACGAACAAGTTTTAAATTTATTCAGGAAATCTTAATAAATAATCCCAAGAATGTTTAATACTAAACAAACAATTCTTTAAAGATACTGGAATGATATTCCCAGGAATGTGATTCTTGAAAACCTAATTTTAAACTTTAAAACAAATGCCCCTTAATTCAAATATTACTACATCTAAAGATACATCCATAAATCTATCACAATCCTATCAAAATATACACAAGAGCCAACTTTCCTAACATTCAGGTGGGAAAAGTCAGTACTTTTTTATTACCTCCTTATGCTTATTTTTTTTCCTCTCATTTTTTCTTCATTTCCTTTTGAAACATATCTAAGTTATTAGGAATAATCTAGTGGTAAAAAGCTTAACTAATTTAAATGAATGCGCATATTAAAACCTCTTTTTTACAAATCTTAAATAAAAAAATGTCTAAAAGATTCCAAGAAACATAATTAGAGTTAAAAAATAACAATTGCAGAGGTTAGGTAGTAAGAATCATCTTATTCCTTAATTAGTATAAGTGTTCAATCCTTATCCTGAGAATTGAATAGCTTTAAAACACGTAATCATAGCCCACCCCTAAATGAATTATAATACAAATTAAAAAAATAGAAACAAAGAAGAGAAATACGTACAAGGACCAGGTGGAATTGCATCAACATAATTGAGAGAGTGGATGAAGGAAAAAGTTGAATAATACAACAAAATTATAATGCACTTTCAAAACTATTGTATATAACGTTTTTAGATTTTATTATAAAATATATTATAAGCTAGGTTAATCTGACTCATATGTTAAAGAGTGTGCAAGTTAAAGAACACAGTGCATCTGGTCCACATTCTTTTGGGTTCTGCGATGCTCCCCGTGCTGAATGGCTTACAATTTCGTGCACGTATCAAAGCTTGTTGTGTTGCAGCAGTTTCCATGATAAATATGAAAAACTAAAGCACAATGAAAAGTAATTTCTCTGTTTAGATAAACTCTGTCATCGTATCACTTTGCATTTCCTCGATTAGAAAAAGATGACAAGATTATGTACTATATAAATCTAGAATTCTAATTTTGTAGTTGACAAGGTTGACGGCAAAATGTTGAACTATTATTGTCCTGATCCTTAGTACACATCTAATTATTTTCTGAGTGTGCCACAAAATTTCATGTGGCTAGCTTTTACCCTTCATGGATGAGTCAAGGTCCATTAGTTTATGTGACAGCTTGTTGCATACGTCTATGTGCAGAGAAATTATATTTTGTTTGTATTATTCCTGTCCCTTTTTATTAAAAAAAGAGAAAATTCTAATCTCATATTTCCTATAGGGTATTTAATTAAATTTTTTTATTATTTTAATTAATCATGCAAAGCTAAAAAAAAAGATTATGGGATGGGATAAAAAGAGCCAGCTTTAAGAACTTTCATGCATATATGATCCAAATAATATGAAAAAGGAAACGTCGTCGTTAGCTTCGTTGATATTTTAGCTACATACGATTTAATGAATAAAGGACCCACCTTAAAAACTTCTCAAATTTATATGCACGTGTATGATAATATTAACCTTTGAAGATTTTGGTGTAATTAATAAAATTGAAATTATTTTTTTTTTTAATGATAAAAGGGCATTGGGTTTTGTTTTTATTGAAATCACATCCCTTTTGAAACAACTGTACTCTTAATCGGGTATGACGAATCGGACGACAAAACCCGCCTCAACAAATTTTAATGCTACTATATGTGTACACCCAAAAAAAAAAGAAAGGTGTAATGTATATATCTGGACCTACACCCAAAACCTATTATTAAGCTAGAACAATCTATTGTGACCAGCTTATTGTTTTAGATTTTAGAAAAAAAATTACAAAACTTAAATTTTATATATAATTAAAAAAGTTAAAGATTATTTTTTTTCATAAGCTACATTTTTTAACTTTTATAAAAATTTAAAAAACTGATCTGAACCTTTTTAAGATTCTGATTGTTCTAACAAAATAGTCAAGTATACGGAAAATAATTTTTAGGTGAAAAAAATGATTTTAGGACAAAATCATCCCATCCAAACATACTCCTATATGTTTGTGTACTGGATTAAATAGCTTTGGTATCAAACTGAAACAAATTTTTTTCATGGTGATTGTACTGGCACATATTTAGAGCAAGTTCATTAATAAGAGACTTAATCTTGATTGGCTTACCACTTAAAGTTCTAAGCAAAATTAAACCACGAGACTTAATAAAATTGGTAGCTAGTTAGACTTCTTAAGCAATTAGTCAAGGATTTGATTTCTAAGTGTAGAAAGGATCTCATGACTAAAGATTTATCTCCTTAAATATTGCTGACGATGTATACTTTGAGCAACCAAAATAAGTTCAAAGAGAAATTATTAAGATATAAAAAGCATATGTTATTCACAAATAAGTCAATTTTTTTAATTAACTAAAATTTAGATTAAATGGATAGCTCACCCGATCTGAAATTAAGCATGCAAATGATGCTATCAAACTTATTCAACACTTAGAAATCACCCTTGAAAAAGGGAGGTTAAGAATTAAAACCAAATCAAGTAAACCAACTCCAATCATCAATATACTTTCTGTGATAACCCATAAATTTATTTTTATTTATGTCTCTAAAATAATTGTTAGTATGGAAAATAAAATTAATGATATTAGTGTTTAACATAGACTAAATCAGATAAATTTTATTGGCTAAGACCCACTTTCCTTTTCCCTTTTTTCCTTCCCTGTCCTTTTTTATTTTCTTTCCTTCCTTTATTCTGTCTTCTCTTCCTCCCTCCTGTCCCTTTCTTTCTTTCTTTCTTCTTCTTCCTTTCCTTCTTTTCTTTTTCTTCTTTCTCCATCTCTTCCTCATCTCTCTCTATCTCATACACCAACACCTCCACTCCGCCTCAACCACCATCCTTACCCTCCTCCTCATCATCGCCACCATCAAATTGCGTCTCTCTATCTAACTCGTGGATCTCTCTAAGGAGAGGAATTGGTAGATATATAAGTTTAGATTATTCTCTACCTCTAGTCTTCCTCATTGAGTATGTAGTGGATACATGTCAATCTTGCTCTATTTATCTTATTGAGCTCTCTATATAATTATTCATAGTAAATTGGGATTTTTGAAACACTAATTAAGTGTTTAGATTTGGGGTTTTCTATTATATGAGGCCAATTGGTGTTAATTAATAGCATTATTAACTTACTAATATTGTATTTACCTTATTCATAGAGTTATAGTAATTGAACATCACCATTGGATTGGTGGCACTTGAAAGTTGATTTTCAGTTCTTTTGGACAGTTTATGAGTAAATATTATGTCACGACCCTAACATCGTAAGTAATCACATCACGTAAGCCTTTGGGTGACGTGTTTATCTAAATGCATCATTTATCAAAATATCATACTTAAAACATAATTTTCTTCTAAATCCAAAATCCATTTATCTATTTAAAACATTGTACTTAAGTTCATAAAGACTGAAGTATTTATCATATATATATATATATATATAATTCTGAAAATATCTTAATCAATCTGGAAATCCGTTTAACACAAAAACTAAATCATGAGTTCATACTTGGCTTATTACATATACTCTAATCATAGTCTACAATCTCAAATCCATACTTGAAATTGGTAAATATACATGGATGCTCACAATTTCAAATTTAAATGTATAATCTCAAAGTACATGCGTGACTCAAATGCTACCTAGGACTACTAGAGCACTCTAAATCTAGAATAGCCTAAACTAAGCCTTGCAGCTATTGAACCTGATTGAACGCTATATGTACCCCAACTATGAGAGGAAGGGAGATGGGTGAGTTAATGGACATGAGTAAATTCACCTATCACCCACATGGGACAACCAAGGAATATACATAAATATATATGCAGCAATAATAAGCCCTTTGATATTCACATACATAGCTAGCTAGATTGCCTTAGATTTTAGAAAAAAAAATTACAAAACTTAAATTTTATATATAATTGAAAAAGTTGAAAAATTGATTTTTTTTCATAAACTACTCTATTTAGGTTTTACAACAAGCTAAAACTGATCTAAACTTTTTTTCTTTATATTCTGATTAGTTTAAGAAAATAGTCAAGTACACAAAAAATAAATTTTTAGGTGAAAAAAGTGATTTTAGGATAAAATAATCTCATCCAAACACACTCCTATATGTTTGTATACTGCATTAATTAGCTTTCGTATAAACTGAAACAAATTTTTTCATGGTGATTTTTTTGGCACGTATTTAGAGCTAGTTCATTAATATTAGACTTAATCTTGATTGTCTTACGACTTAAAGTTCTAAGCGAAACTAAACCATGAGTCTTAATATAATTGGTAGTTAGTTGGGCTCCTTAAATATCTAGTCAAGGGTTTGATTTTTAGCGGTGTGTATGGAAAGGGTCTCATGAACAAAAATTTAGCCCTTAGATACTGCCTGGATACTTTGAGCAACAAAAAAAGCTCCAAGAGAAATTATTAAGATATAAAAACACATCCTTACTTAACATGCCTTCCATCAAGTGAAAGAAATAGTTAATTATAAAAAAAATTCTTTATAATTAGATCTTATATGAATGATTAAGATTGAATTATCACGTCATATAACATTTTTAATTGATCTAGTGACTTTAATTTTAAATAATTTTAATCATAACCTCTTATATCAATTATATTATAGGTAATGTGTATACTGATGAGTTGCATTTATGCACTCATTCTCTCCTAACTCTTGACATTTTGCATTTGAATTTTACTCAATTGATGTTAAGTTAGTGAATTTGCACTTTGTCCTCAATATGCATCATTGGTTAATTTCATAGCTATAAACATTGTTTTTGGTGTATAATCATTTCTTGGAAGTGCTTTGTGCTTTTAACCTCTTTGTGGGAGTGTTGTTTGATAATAGGGACTTCCAGGTTAGTGCATTAGAGAAGAACGCAGGAACATTCTGATGCCTTGACCCTCAATTAGTATTTTGCTAATATCTGAGCTAGACCGATTGAGGTGATTCTTGTGGCGTTGGAAAGCTTATTCAAAGGGCTACAAGTGCTATTTATAGGCCAAAGAGCTAATTCGAATGTTTTGGACCTCAAAATAGCTTGGAAGTATTCTGTTCAACGCCCAGGCGCAAAGACCGCCCAGGCGGTCATTAGTATGTTGCAGCGTTTGATTTTCCGAACGGAGCCCAATTTCAATTTAATTTTTTAGGTTTTCAGACTCTAAGACTCTTGTCACTTAACTTACTCTCTCTCTCTCTCTCTCTAGGTTTTGGGAGTTCCCAATCTTTGTTTTGGCTCCGTTTGGAATTGTAATTACAGCTTTCTTTCAATAACAATTGTGAAACTCCCCTATGGAGGAGTAATCTCTTTACCGTGTACAAGGATAACTGAAGATTGAAATTGTTCTTGAGATTCCCAATTTTAATTGCAATTCATGGTTGATTTTTCTTCCCTGTTTACTTTCTCTTTTGATATCAATTGCGAAGATTTTTGTAATTGTATTTTTAAGAGTTGTTTGATTGTGTATTTGTTTGCATGCAAAATCTAGATATCATTGGGGTATTGGGTCGATTGATTTAATTACATCCAATTGGTTAGGGATTGAAATTAACTCTGATAGGAATTAGGTTGCTGTAATTGGTAATCAAACTGGCATAGGTTCATAGAATCACGATCGTGAATTACTAGTTCATATGTTAGCCAAACCCTTAGTGGAAGTGCGATTGTATAACTAAGTAGAATTACATCATTGTTGTGTGATAGCATAACTAATGAAAGTAACCACTGTCATGAATTTATCTTTTGAACCAATGATTGAACAATTCTTAATCTGAAGGACTCCTTGTGCAGGTAATTTTCTCATATAATTTTCTTCTTATAATTCCTTGATTTAATTTAATTGCTACAATTTCTAAAACCTCAAAATCTCTTGAATCAATTAGAACACTTCCTTGTGAGACGACCTGAGTTGTGCCCTCTACTACATTTTTGGTGCAACTTGGCACTTTATAAATTTTTAATTTGTTGTGAGCGACTCGCATTTTTGGCAATGCCTGGAAGTGGTGCTAGTTTATTCTTTTTATTTATTTATTTTTATTTATTTTATTTTTATTTTCATATTTATTTTTAATTATTTTTTTATTTTTATTTTTTCTTTCTTTTTGTTTTTATTCATAAAAATAAATTTAGTTTAATTTAATTTTAATTTTGTTCAAAGCCTATTCCCTTTTTTTATTTATTTATTCTCTTGAACTTTTTGATTCTTTTGCTAGTGTTTCAGGAAATATGGCTGACAATAACAAGGAGCTTGCCTACCTTAACTATCAACCACTGGGATCATCTACCCGAAGGGGGTGACTTTGAGCTTAAATCAGGACTCCTGCATCATTACCCAAGTTCCATGGGTTATCTGGGAAGACCCACACAAACACCTGAAGCTTCCATGTTATTTGTGTGACCATGAAGCCTCAGGGGTAATGGAGGACCAAATCAAGCTAAGGGCCTTCCCGTTTCCCTTGAAGGAGCCCAAGGACTGGTTCTTCTACATCCCCCATGGGACGTTGGGCATGAAGCGTATATTCCTGGAGAAATTCTTCCCAGCTTCCAGAGCCTGCCATCAGGAAAGATATTTGTGGCATTTAGGGTGAATTCTCTATGAGTATTGGGAGAGGTTCAAGAGGTTGTGTGCCAGCTGCCCAACATAGATTTCAGAGGCTTTCATTCAATATTTCTATGAGGGACTGAGTTATGGAGAGGAGCATGATTGATGCTAATGGGGTGCTTTAGTTAACAAGACTCCTCCTAGACTTTGATTGAAAACATGGCAGAAAACTCAGCAATTTGGGTTAGAGCTGGTAGTAGCACCCATCAGGTGGGTGAACTTCAGTTGAGAGGTAGAGAAGAAACTGGATGAGCAGAATTTTTGAAACAGATGGCCTTGAATCAGTAGGGTTCCTTCACCTCAGTCTTGGTATTTGTTCTTGCAATACCCATACTACTGATGTTTGTCCACATAAGGAGGACCCCACCTTAGTTGCTGCCAGCAATGTGTTCCCTGGAAGACCTCAGAATTAGGAATAACCAAGGGTATGACCCTACAGGAGCACATATAACCCTGGTTGGAGAGATCACCCTAATTCTAGGTGGAACCTCATAAAAATATGTTCCACCCAGGAAAAAAGAGCTACCCTCATGTCTACCAACAACCACCTGCTCCACACCTCCCTTTACCCTCCTACCCCTTCAGATGCACCATGGCAGGAGATGATGAAAATGATGATTGAAACACAGAGGAAACAGGAACAAGCCATGCAAGAGATGCGAAATGCAATTGTGAGGCTAGAGAGTTCCCAATTGCATCCACCTTTCCTTCAGACAATTCCCAACCCCAAGGGGAACGTTTCTGCCATTACTCTAGGTTGGTAAGTTTTCCCGAGGTTGTTGGTCCTTCAGAGCAGGTTGTGGTTGAGAGTCAGGAGGATGAGAGGTAGAGGAGGTGCAGCAAGATAAGCCTCACCCCAACTAAAGCAAGCAGAAGAGGGAGAAAGACCCATTCCATTGCCCTTCCCAAGTTGCAAGACCCAAGAGGTCCAATGAATTGGAGTTGGAGAAGGACCTCTTGGAGACTTTTAGGAAGGTAGAAGTAATATCCCTCTGTTGGATGCAATTCCCAAGTATGCCAAATTTTTGAAAGATCTATGCACCAACAAGAGGAGACTACAGGGAGTGAGAAAGAGAAGATGACTATGGGAGTGAATGCTTCCTCCCTCATCAAGCCAAGCAACCTCCACCCAAGTGTAAGGATCCGGGCATATTCAATGTTCCCTGACCATTGGGAACCTGCAAATCAAGCAAGCCATGGCTGATCTTGAGCTGGCATTAATGTTATGCCAAAATCACTCTACAGATCCTTACACTTTGGGGAAGTCAAGCCCACGGGTTGATAATCCAACTTGCCAAGCAGCATCACAAGGCCAGAGGGTATTGGAAGATGTCCTAGTAAAGGTAAATGATTTAATATTCCCTGATTTTTATGTGCTTGAGATGGAGAATGACACTGATGCCAACCAGCATACATTAATTTTGGGTAGACCCTTTTTGAAACTAGAACCAAAATTGATGTTTATGCTGGTACATTATCCATGGAGTGTGAGGACTTGAAAGCCCAATTTTGTTTGTCTGATGCCATGAAATTCCCTCTTGAGGACCATTCTGTGTTTGGCATTGATGTCATTTGACTCCCTAGTGGAAGATACATGTGATATTTTACTTGGTAAGGATGCACAACCCTCTTCCCTTTCCTTTCTTCTCCTATGGGATATGATGAATCTGTTGTGGAGAGTTTTCCATGCTTTCAGATAGGTACACCACCCAGGCACCAGTCATCATTGCCAAGTGCTCCATGACCAGCCCATGTTGGGTAAGAAGCCTTGTGAGGGGCGTGGATCTTGCTACATGAGCCCGGGCAAAGATGGTGGAGGGCCTAAGTCTAGATGGAAGGGGCTATTCTTGGTCAACCATGTGCACCCTGATGGTGCAATTGAATTAGAAAACTCAGGTGGGTCGTGCACCATTGATGAGCATCTGATGTACCTCCATGAGTCCCAAATCTAAGGCTCAGTTGGCCTATCTTTGGGTTGAAGCTACACACCCTCCATGAGGTCTGACCGTCCAACTAGGGACGTTAACGCAAAGTGCTGGGTGGGAGACAACCCTAGGTTTTCCTTTCCCTTCCTTTTTATTTTATGCATTTTATTTATTTTAGTTTTGCATCTTGCATCATATTTATTTTTATTTGCTTTCACACCATTCTTTTGGTGCCTTAGAGGTTACATGCAAGGCTCACACCACATGCACTTTATTGACTTGCTTGGCATTGACTACTTTGTATTGCATGCTTGGTGGATTCACTCTCTTGATTGGATTGAGTACATGTACTTTTACCTGTGAGATTTTGAGCCTCTTGATTGGACTATCATGTTCCATGTTTATTTGTTCATGTGTGTTTCCCTCTTTGGATTTGTATTCTAGAACTTGCTTAGAGTCTTGATTGAAAATATGTTTTTCATGTGCATGTTTGAATATGATTGAGGTATTTTTTTTCTTTCTTATTTTAGCCACTTGCCCATATAGCCACCTTTTACATGTTCCCATCATTTAGCCTCTTTGAGCCTTATTGCCCATTCTTTTGTTTTGATATATCCTTAGCCAAAAGTGAAAAACAAGGAAAATTTCCAACCTTTTAGGCTTAGGAGAGTTTGTGCATCTCTTATATGTGCTTGAGCATAAGTGTGGGGGAAAGCATGAGGACATGCCCCAAATTAAGTGTGGGGAGGAACAATGTGTACAAAAATAAATTCAAGTGGCACACCAAGAAGAAAAAAGTTGATAAAAAAAAATCTCTGAAAAAAAATTGGAAAAGATTGGATGAAGGTGTGTCACATTGCAAATTAAGAGTCTGTGAATAGTTAAGCTGGACAAAGTGTACCATTAGGCACTTGTGCTCTTAGTGTATGCATTTGCTCTCCTTTGACTAGAGGTTTAGCTTCACTGGCCTTATATTCTCCCACCTTCACCTAAACCCCATCACAATAAAAATAAGTCCTCTTGATTCAATATGCATGTGTGTGTAACAAATGGAGAATGAGACCCTTGACAAACCTATGGTAATGCATTTTCATTTGAGGTGATTTAAGTGTACATCATACCCTAAAACACTTGAGTGAATGAGTGGCAAACACTAACCTTGGGAGCATTTTTATACTTAATGCATTCGTCATGTATATTGATTCTACCTTGTGTGCTATGTTCTTACTCATGCCTTGCTTGTTGAGATCCTCTTTGATTGTTAGTGTGAAAGCCCATTGCTTGTATCTCTAGGTCCATTAGATTGATGTATTGTTATTTTCCATGCATCATGTATTTTTAGAGTTAGGAGTCCAGTCGCTTTGCCGCATCCATCTAGTCTCTGCATGAGGACATGCAATTATTTAAGTGTGGGGGAGTTTGATGAGTTGCATTTATGCACTCATTCTCTGTCCTAACTCTGACATTTTGCATTTGAATTTTACTCAATTGATGTTAAATTAGTGAATTTGCACTTTGTCCTCAATATGCATCATTGGTTAATTTCATAGCTATAAACATTGTTTTTGGTGCATAATCATTTCTTGAAAGTGCTTTGTGCTTTTAACCTCTTTGTGGGAGTGTTGTTTGATAATAGGGACTTCCAGGTTAGTGCATTAGAGAGAAGAGAATGAGGAACACTGTTGATATTCCTAAGTTTGACCCTCAATTAGTATTTTGCTAATATCTGGAGCTACAGACATCCATTGAGGTGATTCTTGTGGCGTTGGAAAGCTTATTCAAAGGGCTACAAGTGGTATTTCTAGGCCGAAGAGCTAATTCAAATGTTTTGGACCTCAAAATAGCTTGGAAGTATTCTGTTCACCGCCCAGGCGGTGAACAATTACGCGGATTTCTCCTAGCGGTCAAAGACCGCCCAGGCGGTCATTAGTATGTTGCAGCGTCAGCAACTCGATTTCGTGAACGGAGCCCAATTTCAATTTAATTTTTTAGGTTTTCAAGAGACTCTAAGACTCTCATACCTCACTTAACTACTCTCTCTCTCTCTTCTAGGTTTTGGGAGTTCCCAATCTTTGTTTTGGCTCCGTTTGGAATTGTAATTTACAGCTTTCTTTCAATAACAATTGTGAAACTCCCCTATGGAGGAGTAATCTCTTTACGTGTACAAGGATAACTGAAGATTGAAATTGTTCTTGAGGTTCCCAATTTTAATTGCAATTCATGGTTGGTTTTTCTTCCCGTTTACTTTCTCTTTTGATATCAATTGAAGATTTTTGTAATTATATTTTTAAAAGTTGTTTGATTGTGCGTTTGCATGCAAAATCTAGATATCATTGGGGTATTGGGTCGATTGATTTAATTACATCCAATTAGTTAGGGATTGAAATTAACTCCGATAGGAATTAGGTTACTGTAATTGGTAATCAAACTGGCATAGGTTCATAGAATCACGATCGTGAATTACTAGTTCATATGTTAACCAAACCCTTAGTGGAAGTATGATTGTATAACCTAAGTAGAATTACATCATTGTTGTGTGATAGCATAACTAATGAAAGTAACCACTGCCATGAATTTATCTTTTGAACCAATGATTGAACAATTCTTGATCTAAGAACTCCTTGTAGGTAATTTTCTCATATAATTTTCTTCTTATAATTCCTTGATTTAATTTAATTGCTACAATTTCTAAAACCCCAAAATCTCTTGAATCAATTAGAACACTTCCTTGTGAGACGACCTAGTTGTGCCCTTTACTACATTTGTGGTGTAACTTGGCACTTTATAAATTTTTAATTTGTTGTGAGTTGCACCTTGCATCATATACTTATGTTTTTTTTCATCTATTTGATTTGTATATGTTCTTGATGAAGTGTAATTAGCAGTGTTTTGAAAACTAGACTAGTCATCAAACTGGTCATAACATTGGTTTAATTAAAGGTTCATTAGTTCATTATTTATTTTAATAATATGTATTATAAAATAAATAAAAATATATAAATAAAGCATTAAGATATGAACCATTCAAGTCCATGTTGTTTAAATTATAAACTTTTTACTCTTAAGATTATTGTAAACAACCCAAGTCTTATATTGCTTAATGTAGGGAGTTTTTACTCTTAGAACAATAATAAATATTTATGAGTTATATTTCATATTACTTTGCGCTCAACTTAGGTCATTTTCAAGAGATTTAATAATCCTTGATCGTCTTGGTTAATCAAAGAGTATTGTTTTACTATCTTTCAACATGGAAGTGTTGTTGAATTTGAAAATTTTAAAATGTTCATTTTTTAAAAGTTTGACCCGTGCAACCGATTTTTAAGGTTTGCACCAATTTTTAAAGATTTGTTTTTTTTTTTGGCTATGACTGATCCGCTAAGGGTTTGGTTCCATGCAAAGTAGACTGGCTAGTCAAGTTTGATTTTCAAAATATTGGTTACAATCTCTCCATTTTATAATAAATGTCAATTTTTTATTTTTTAATATTTTAAAATATCTGTCTATTTAAACTATTTAAATAGCATTAAACTTTTCTTTCATTTACCCTCTTAATATAAATATATCAGTTCAGTAATCATCATATTTATTAAAATAAGTAATAATAATTATGTAAACATAATTTTATCAACTCATATAATTTTTCTGAATTTATCAAGATATATTTTTACTTTTTTAATAGGTATATTATTTGATTTTTAACCATTATTATGAAATTGATAGATGAAGTAAGTCAAAAGCGTCTCACAATCTTTGATTTGAATTCTTGCGTCTTGTATCCTTGAATCGATAACTATTTTATTTTTCTAACGTAGCATCCTCCGTTCCTCGGGACTGGTAATAAGATAGGAATATTCAATTGTTGTTCATCAACTCATCAGCCTTTCGACTTAGAAATATAAAGCTTATTTTTCCGTCAAATCCTTCAATAATCATAGGATCTTCTTGGGTAGCTCTTAAAAGCACTTGCAACTTCTATGTATTTTAACATGGTAAAAGAAATTCGTTTGACCATCTTTCTTTGTATCGGTAGGGTAGCTAGACTCAACATAAAAATCTCACCCTATCAGAGTTCATCTTTCTACTTTAATTTTTAAAGCATGTTATTTATATTACTTAGTTATCACTTTTTTCTCCCAAATTTTAAGGTTTAAATTTAAGATTCTTCATTCCCTTCACAATTATTTCTTATTTTTCTTGTATATAATTGCATATAGTGGCCTTTTCTTTTTAATACCTTTGACTGATCAATGGTGAAAGATAACTTAAAAATTAGGGGGCCAAACAAGGTGAGAGAATTAGAAAGAAAGGAAAAATTAATCATGTACATCGTTTTTAGAAATACCATGTGTGTATATATATATATAGCGAAAAAAAAAATTCTTGAAGGTTATACACTGCACAAGTAATATGAAATTAAAAGTCAAATTCACAGGATTAATTAGTTCATAATTAAGGATCAAGTGTTTTACAAATAAAATTTAAGTTTGAATTTTCTTACCTTCAAACAGAATGTGATCAGTAAATATACTACTCTAAACCATGCGCATCGATTTAGACCTGTAACATGTCATGATTTTAGAATGGAAAAATTTTCCCTTCCCCTCTTCCTTATAAAACCTTATTATATTGGGAAAAAAAAAACAGAGAAGAAAAAGGAAATATGCATTACGAAAGTGGATGGAAGATTAAAATGCAGCGTTGTCAAAACGTGAACCAAGGTTCCAAAGTTGGCGTCATTTAGAAAAAAGTATACAGACCAATGGTCGAACACTTGGCACACAGCCACTTGTGCTTAATTATGATACGAAAGAATAACACAACAAAGTGTACCCTACAATTAAAAAGATGAAAAAGCAAAAAAGGATATACGCTTCAACACTATTGCTTAAAATATTTTCAAGGAGAAAAGTAATGTAATTAGGGAATCCTAAGTGGAGGTTTAATTTGATGCCATGAATACATGTTGACTCCAAATCTTAATTAGGTAATGCATTTTAGACGATGCCAATGCATAAGAAAACAAAGACGAAGATGAAACTTAAGCATAAACTAAAAAATGGAATCAGTTGTGGATTAGGAAAACGATAACAAACCCCTTCATATATTACATGCTATCTACTACTACTGCTGCTACGCGATGGCACTTGCACCATGTTCATTGAACATTTTACAATAGAAACAATTTATATTGGATGAGACAAATTAGACCGAACCTCTGTTGAAAAAAGAACAAATATTGATATATTAGTTAGATAGGTTATTAATTAGTTTCACTCATTGTCTGTATAGTGTTTTATTCTATTGTATTACTCACATTCTCTATCATTACTAAAATTTACCATTTACTTCTCTCTATTATTTCTCTTTTTTTTTTGATCACCGTGAAATTCAACAATCTTAAACAAAACCAAAAAAAAAAGTGTTTCTTGCTTGCGTGATTTGACTTTAGTTATTACCTGAGGTCTAAATTAGAAGCCCAAAAGAGCGAGGTCTAGGTTAGAAGCTCAAATTGAAAGAGAAGAAGAGAACATCGTGATTCACCCCAACGTCGTAAGTGACAAAAATGCAATTCACGATTGCTGAATTCTAAATTTCCACGAATGAAATACTTTAGAGAAAAAGAAGCTACATTAACTATATTTTTTTAAAATTAAAAAGCTAAGCTCGGTTAAAGTGCGTTCTCAATTTGGCGAAAAACGCATCTAATTACAATTACAAACCGTAGTTATCTGCTTATTTAAAGCTGATTGTAATTATCTCTTTACTTGTAGGTATGTCTTTTAATCCTTTATTACATCAAAATTATTGTTACTGGACACGCACTTCAAGAAATATGATTTGAATATTTGGTTCGAAAGAGTTTTAGAATATTAGATCTCATTTCAAATCGTCTCAAGCTTTCTGTCATGTGGAGCATAGCGAATAATGAGAATATCTTCTTGTGTTTCTGAATTATTCGTCCTTCCAAATTGTTTTTTTTTTCCCAAATGAAAAAATTGTTACCCCAATTTAGCTTAACCAATTAATCTCGTATTTTATGGATTAATTCTTACGTACACACTTTAAGTTGAAATTCTCTCTTAAAATTAATTTACCAACGATATTTCAGGTTACAAACTCTACATAAATTGAATTGAGATTTTTTGTTAATAGATTGGGTAAGAATACGGTTGTTTTCATATCAAAATTTTCAGGATTAATTTAAAGGTCATTTATTTGCTTAGTTGAATACTCATTTTACTATCATTAGATAAGATAAACAAGTGCAGTGAATGTGCATCATCATTTCATCCAATAATAAAAAAATAAGTGTTTAAATGAAACACTCACTTTGAAATGTTCAAATAATATTATTATATATGCGAGAACTGACAAATAACGGGAGTTAAAAACTATATTAGAAACAATATATATTGTGGCTTTACAAAATTCTTTATCTATTTACTTTTGTGTGTCTGCTAACATGTCAAAATTAGTCTCTTTAAACACTCATTTCATCTAGAAATAACGGTCTAAAAATTAACATATTTAATTATAATTTATTACTAAATATATTAATTTTTGGACAATTATTTTTAGTTATAGTCACATACCTCAACTTTTGAATGATTATTTCGGGAGGAACGTAGTAACATTTTCCCGCGTTAATTTCCAGTGTAACATAAAATATCTACACATTTATCATGGCAAAGAAACATATTTTTTCCCGACATATAATTACATTATTACAGCAACAGCAAAACACACCTACCGCAGCCCATTAAGTCAAAGAAAAAAAAGGTTTAAGAATGAAGACACCTTTCAGAGATAGTGACTCCATACTGCAACCATTGCCTTTTATAGGAAAGAGGACACTAATCTTAGCCACTGCCTGTATGGATGAATAGATACTCGACACCTAGAAAGTCATTCAGAGAACCATGCTTTCTTCTACTTTTATTCTCAAGCACACCTTGCAAAAACAGATACCCTATAATAAAGAGAGGCCAAGGCAAACGACTACGGGGTGTTATTTTAGAATTCTACCATATTTTGGTGATTCTCTCACCTATATAAAAGAATTTTGGGCCGGTTTGGTGCCCTACTCGAGATCTTCTACAGTGAAATTAGGGTTATAAAATATATTCTTTATTTTTTTTAAATTTCTCCAATTAATATAGTATAAGATTTTTGTTTTTCCTTTTTGATGATAGAAGATTCGTAGCATGATGAAAAACAATGAAAAAAGAAATACAAAGTAGAGAGGTACAAGCAGAACAGATAAGACTATCCCAAGTTTCTTCTCTTAATATTTGGTTAAACAGTGAAAAAAAGGGTTCAAACTTCACATTTTTAGAGGAATGTATGTGGATATTGTTTTTTTTTTTTAATTTCAATTTGTGCATAACAAAATTACAAATAATTAAGGCAATAAAAATTAGTTCACCTAGTCGACCTTCTGCTTATGCATCACCATTATGATTTAGGTTTGATTATCATGTTTATTCTATTAATGAATGATTGTTAGTATATCTATAAGAGTTAATTAGCCAAAACATGTTTCAACTATTAATTGGAGGAAGCTCTCCCTCAAGATAAATTTTATTTATAAAAAAAATACAAATACTATAGATGGCCTCCGAGTTTTTTCTTCACCTGCTCTCTTCTCAAGTAATTGCGAATATGATTGTTTTCATCGCTTTTTTATTATCATAACATCGATTCAATTCTATTGCGCCACATACAAAAGCAATATAATAAACACAGAAAATATCTCAGATGTAGTACACATGCCTCCTTGACTAATGATAGTTTTAGAATTCTTTAGCAACTTAACCTTTATTTTAAATTAAAAATTAATAGTTCATAGTCAAAAACTAATACAATAATAGACGGGAAGAAAAAGCATTATGCATTCTCATACTTTGAGGACAAGTGGATATCATGAAATCTGATAATGGGCCCCCCACGTTCTGATTATTAATATTATATATTATTATATATTACAAACTTTTTTTTTTTCCTTTCCCAACTTTAAAAATCTCCACTACTTGTTTTTTTTTTTTTTTCTTCAAAAAAGATAAGGAATCAGCAAATGCTCTCTCTCTCTACACGTGGAGATGTTCAATGCAATACCGTTATATATCCATCAAACACAATACATTTCCGTATGAAAAGGAAAGAAGAATACATTAGCCAAAACCAAAATTAAACTCATATGCTTCTTCAGTAGAAGAAATAAAACACACCCTTTTGAAGTATTACTCGTTTATTCACATTATCTTAATTATTTGAGGCAAAGCCAACAAAAAAATAACATCATCATTGAACAACAAACAGTAGTGACAGCAACACAAAAACAGTGGCAACAAGGTGGTGGTGGTGGTCTCTTTCCTAAGACTATATATTGTTGGCATTCAATCACATCTTTGTGTGCTTCTCGTGCCTTCCTCACTTTATAACTCACCTTATACCTGTTCTCTCATGTGACTCTCTTCTTCTTCTTCTCCTCCTCCTTCCTTCTCCATATGCAATTTTGCTCTCTATAGCTATCTCTTCATCTGCTTCTTCATTCAAAAACAAATATATATATATAATATATATACATATCAAAATACAACTAATTAGTACCCATCTTAGTGATTCGATCTTCTTCATCTTTGGGCTGACCTATAGCCATATCCATATAGATGATGCCCCCTGAGCAAGAAACCACTATTGCACCAAACATTAATCCGGTCATCACAAACAGACCCGAGAATAGCTCGGTTCATGCTGAACCTGCAGAGGGCTCTGCCACTAACAAAGTTAAACCCAGTATGGATAATGATGATGGCATTCCTGAAGTACAGCATCATCAACAACAACATCAGCATCAGCCTCAGCCAGCAACAGCAGCAAGATTTTCCATTCTTCACCAATCCTTGCGCCCCATTACCCTCAAAGTACTCATCACTCTCCTTTCTCTTTTTCACAAATAGTATATATTTAAATCATATATATGTTTGGTTCAGATTATTCTGAGGAAGATAATTGTTTCTCGACAACTGTTTTTCACAGCTTTTGATTCTCTGTATACTCTCTCCTGACCACAAAATAAATATATCTGTGCTTGGATTAATTTATTTCATACTCCTATTACGATAGATGAAAATAATTTTATTCAACTAACTTTTGAAAGAAAAAAAAATCTATTTTTCTTTAAAGTTAATCAAAATCATAACATGCAATCATATTTTGACATTTATCATGGATAAATTTCTAGATATTTCTAGAAGAGAAAAAAAAACTGTTCTATTCATTTGTAGCCCAATGCTTCTATGAATCATCATTTTTTTCTATTATCCATCCGTTTTAAGTTTTTGAGCCAAATAATTCGTGATAATAATGCAATAGCTAAAGTTTGAAACTAGAAAACTGAATATATATATATATATATAACATGATACTATTTTTTCTATTTTTTTTCAAGATCATCAAATAGTTTCTCATCATCACAGTTATAATCATGCTAACCTTTTTGTCTAACGTTGCATTGTTTCTTTCTTATGTGTGCAATAGTTTGAGGACGTTTCATACACCATAACCTTCCCAAGGCAAAAGAAAAGCTGCCTGGCACCTCAAGAGCCAAAACTAAGAAGGAAGGTACTCACCGGCGTCACCGGCATCGCCCGTCCTGGCGAGCTAACGGCAATGCTGGGTCCCTCCGGTAGCGGCAAGACCACCCTCCTCACTGCCCTCGCCGGCCGCCTTGCCGGAAAAGTCTCCGGCTCCATAACCTACAATGGCCGTCCCGACTCCGCAGCCGTGCGCCGCAAGATAGGGTTTGTCTCCCAAGACGACGTCCTATACCCTCACCTCACCGTCCTAGAAACCTTAACCTATGCAGCCATGTTGAGGCTCCCAAAGAGCCTCACAAAGGAAGAGAAACTTGAGTATGCAGAGATGATCATGGCGGAACTCGGCCTCACGCGGTGCCAGAACAGCCCCGTTGGCGGGGGCATGGCCATTTTCCGGGGAATCTCCGGGGAGAGAGAAAGAGGGTGAGCATAGGGTTGGAGATGCTGGTGAACCCTAGCTTACTGCTTCTTGATGAGCCGACGTCGGGTCTGGACTCGACGACGGCTCAGCTCATCGTGTCGATGCTGCAGGGGCTCGCCCGGGGCGGCCGCACGGTGGTAACCACAATTCACCAACCGTCAAGCCGGCTGTACAGGATGTTTGATAAGGTGGTGGTGTTGTCGGAGGGGTGCCCGATTTATAGCGGGCAAGCGGGTCGGGTCATGGAGTATCTTGAGTCCATTGGGTTTGTGCCCGCCTTCAACTTCGTGAACCCCGCAGATTTTCTTCTTGACCTTGCCAATGGTAAGTAGTAGCAATGATTTGGCCTAATTTTGTTCATGATTGAACTAGTGATCAGTGAGTGATAGATAACAACATAACATGTTGATCTTGATGTCTATCTCTCAACGTTAATGGATTTTTTTGTGCATGTCGGTTTCTCAAATCAAAATTGACCCGTTTGGCCACACACATGTTGATGCACTATTTATTTATTTATTTTGATTAGTCACGTTGATGCATTATGTTCAATAATGTCACACACACACTCTAGTTTACATTTCACACTATCATTGAAGAGTTATTCATGTTTAGTTTAACATCAAAAGTTAGCATCGCATATTCAATATATCTATCTCACCTTAACACGTGTACTTTGACCCAGTCATATTGTCACACTGATATTAGTATATAGTATTTATACGATGATTGTATAATATATAATTGGGTAAAAAAATATTTTTCCATTATTTAATTATAATTAGGTCTACCTCATTTTTTATGTTTTTTCTAAATTTAATATATAAAAATTTGTGAGACAGACATATCTAAAAATAATATAGATCTAGCATTTTTGGATATGGAAAGAGAGTAATGCACACTTGTGGTCATTAATTATTAGGTGAAGGTTCATTTTCATAATTTAAATAATTGGTGGGGTGCCACAGGGTCTTGAGATTTTCTGTGCACCCAGGAACCTTCTTTTTTGAAGATGGATAGCAATAGTTAATGGGCCATTAGAGGCTGTAAATTGATAAGACAGAATACAAAATCATCGGGTCGGTGTTTCACGACATGTGAGTTTTCTTTTGTGTAGGCATAGATCAACACAAGAGAACTTTATGCAATTAATAAAGGTGTTTGAAATGGTCCAATTCTCATGATGACCAGATAAAGTTTGTGAAAGATAGGTCTCTGCATCTTTTGTAATTAATTAGAGCTGATTTGTATTTCTTGCCTTTGATCTGCCTAGAGATCTTTGCTTTCTATTTAGGTAGATGGGCTTGTTTCCAATCATAAGTTCATAGGGGACATAAAAAATGGTTATAGAGGATTTTTTGTTTCTTCAATCAATGATGCTTATTATTCTTTCTTTTTTTATTTTTAAAATTTTAGTGTCACTACTTTTGCTCTCTTCTTTTATGCTGGGTACTTATTCTCATTTTGAAAGCAAAAGCTTTTATTGGCAGAGGAATTTTCCTTCTCAGAAATATAGCCGCCATCAACCTTATCAACACTGTGTCATTAAGTAGCCATGTTGTGACAATTAAAAAGTTCATTTGACTTTAAATTATATGAGAAATTAAACTGAACTCCCTTACTAATTGCAACAAGTTATTTTAAGCACAGAAAGTATGATAGTGAAAGTATCTTCAAGCATGGTTGATGATTATCCTTGGATTTCTGTTATATTTGGTCATAGGCCCAAAAAATAATGGTCGACATGCATTCAATTTCTTGAGAGACATGCTGCTGACCCTTCTAATGCTTTAGATTATGTGGATTTGCAGGCATAGTTGCTGATGTCAAACGTGATGATCAGATAGACCATCATGAGGATCAAGCATCAATTAAACATTCCCTAATTTCATCCTACAAGAAGAACTTATATCCTGCTCTCAAAGAAGAGATTCAGCAAAATAACAATGACTCAGTAGCTCTTACATCAGGAACACCAAGAAGTAAGTTAAACTTACTTGCTCTCTTGGTAATGATATTCCTTTATAGCAGTTAGGAATAGGGTTGTTTATAACACCCTGACTAAATTATCATTATTCATGCTTGGTAGGTTCTGATAACCAATGGACCACAAGCTGGTGGGTTCAGTTCAAGGTGCTGCTTAAGAGGGGTCTACAGGAGAGGAGGCATGAATCCTTTTCTGGCCTTAGGATTTTCCAAGTCTTGTCTGTGTCCTTTCTCTCAGGACTTCTGTGGTGGCACTCTGATCCCTCACACATACAAGATCAGGTATTATTATAAACCAATGTTCTGTTTTTTTCAGGTGACAACTCAAAGATAAATAAATGGCTACTTATAAAAGATGGACATAATTTGAGTAGCTCAAGTACCAAGTACTACCTACCAGGCCAAATTTCTTGGGCTACATACTCAATGGCTAGTTAATTCGCATTAAATTTCTTCTGAAGTAGTAGTACTTATAACAATGTTGTGTCCTTTTGCAGGTAGGACTCCTTTTCTTCTTCTCAATCTTCTGGGATTCTTCCCTCTCTTCAATGCCATCTTTGCATTTCCTATGGAGAGGCCAATGCTGATAAAAGAAAGATCATCAGGCATGTACCAACTCTCCTCCTACTATGTTGCCAGGATGGTTGGAGACTTGCCAATGGAGCTTGTGCTTCCCACTATCTTTGTTACTATCTCCTACTGGATGGGTGGCCTAAAGCCTTCAGTTGTTACATTTGTGTTAACCCTCATGATCTTGCTTTTCAATGTGCTGGTCTCTCAAGGAATAGGCCTAGCACTTGGTGCCATTCTCATGGATGTCAAGCAGGCCACAACTCTAGCTTCAGTGACTATGCTTTTCTTTCTGTTAGTTGGTGGTTACTACATTCAGAAAATGCCTTCTTTCATAGCATGGTTGAAGTACATTTCATTCAGCCACTATTGCTATAAGCTGCTGGTAGGTGTCCAGTATTCAGCAAATGAAGTTTATGAGTGTGGACCGGGGTTACATTGTATGATAAGAGATTTTCCTGCCATAAAGTGTCTGGGGCTTGGTAATCTTTGGGGCGATGTGGCTGCATTGACGGTAATGTTGATTGGATACAGAGTTGCGGCATATTTAGCTCTGAGGATAAGGCAGCCTCACTGACTAAGGACTTAGTAGATTAGAAAGAGAATATTATTAATTTTCTGGTTCGGTTGTTTGAATCACCACCTTAGATAAAAGTGGGCAATTCATTGTAATTGTAAGGAGAATATGCTAAAGCCTTGTGATTAATTGACATGAAATTAATGAAGCAATCAGAAGTTGTAGCAGTATAGTCCAATTTTTTTATGGAGAAAAACCAGCTGTACTATGTAGACTTCATCTAGTGTGAGTTATTAAGAGGACAATATAGTCCATTTCTGGCATGAAAAGTTGGTTTCGGATCTTCCTACAGTTATAATTATTGCTGGAAGAAACTTTGTAACCGGTAAATGCATAATTCTCTCAGCATTTATATTTTGTCTTGTTTATATGTCAGACCAGTACATGTTTGCTCATTCTTTTTGTTACTTATGCACTTAACTAGATTCATTCAATCGCCAATGATTATACCTTTTTTTTAAGTGAAATTGCAAAATCAGTTAAATTAGTTGAAAATCCCTGCACATCATATTTTGTTCTATACATGAAGCAGTTTCCTTACCGATTCCCTGGGACCGATTTGATGAAACCAAATAGCAATACACATTGAACTAAGTCAGCGTAATTAACTTTCTACAAGGGAAAATAAACAATAGGTTCCTTGTGAAAAAATTTATAGTTTAGGAACAATTAATCACTGCATTGATTAAAAAGTGGTTAAAGATTAATCACTCAGTGACAGTGACATGACTAACTTCTTGATGGTGTAATTGTTCTTAAACTTGAAATGTTTATGTGAAAAGCACCTTTTTCTTAATAAATTTTTAAGACATCATATGTCTCATTACGTCCCTAAAGGACGTCAAAGAACCATTCATCCTATAAAGTTAAATTTGTTCATGGGAAATGCGTGGATAACGTTTTTATCTTTATCTTTAACAAAGTTAATGATTCAATGAATTTTAAGTCATTCAACTCATAAGTCATCTCACCTACCAAAATGGATACAAACTTAGATACCATTTATTAATACCAAAGCTTGATTGATTAAAGTAATTCGACACTTATTCCATTTGAATAAGGTCTTAGGTTCAAGTCTTGTGAATGAACAAAACTAATGTTGAGAGAATTTTATGTTTATAGCTACCCAACTCTACTCATATTATGTTAGTTAAATATAATGGGTTCCGATACTGGGTTAAGAAAAAAAAGAGAAGATATTGACCATTAAAATACATTATCAATTATCAATAAATAATAAATACGTATATGAATGCACAGATACATACATATTGCAAAATTTATGTGGCGTTGAACACAGATTTGGTTATGAGAACACCCATAGGCAGACAATAAAAGCTACATGCACATCAGCTTATGAACTATATTGTCAATTTATTTGTTCTTAGACAATGACATGCATGAATTTTCTCTGTTCTTGCCTTTACTTTTGTAAAAAGGCAAAGAACCCATTATCTATAACCCATTAGTCTAAAAGATCTATAGCTGTTATCAACCAAATTACAAGAAGAAAAAGAAAGATCTAGTTGATGAGATAAGACAATACCAGTCTTCAAGAAGGGCTTCACATTTACTGCATGTGTAACTTGTAGCCCTTAATAGTTCCTAAACAATATGGTAGAATATGAATCAAAATAGGCAATAATATCTGCCAAATATGCCTTAGGTAAAGCATCAGATGCTGTTGCAAACACCTCTCCACAAACTGACAGTTCAGTTTATTCCATTCCCTCAACATGGTAATTAATTAACTAGCAATTTGGTGTAAAAGAAATGCTCAATTTTCAGCTATAAATGGATGTGCCTAGTGGTGCTATTACCTAAGGCTAGTAAACTATAGGTGAAGAACTCTATTCTTAGAAGAGTAGTGTAAAAATAATGGCATCCCTCAAAGCTGAGAAACCTGTTGAGAAACCTGCTGGCTCTCAACCATCATCAGGGCAAGTCAAGAAAGAGCCTGCTGCCAAATCTAGTGGGAGCACTCCCAAAGCCTCCAAGTCAGCCCCAAAGAAAACTGAGCAGAAGTCTAAGAAGAAGGTATGCATATGACAAAAATAAATTAATTTCGGTATAGTTAGATAATAGGATACAATAAAATTCACCCCGACTTTTTTCTATTTGTAAAGTAAATTTGTTCAAAAGGTCTTGAATTTGTGAAATCATTACACTAAACTCTCTTGAGTTTATAAAAGCATCACACTACCCTTCCCTCTATTATACATTGAAGGGAGGTTAGTGTCGCTCTAATAAATAGAGCGAAATCGAAGTGAATTTCACCAAACTTTGGAAAAACCAGTTGCCCTTATATATATATATATACATATATTCAGATTTTAGAAACATTGTTTTTGAGCAATACACAAAAATTGTACTCATGTCACACCACTACATGCATGAAATCTATCTATACATAAAATTAGACCATGTTCAATTTGTGCCATTGATTAAATAATCTTTTGATGCTATTTTTTCAGGGTAGCAGCAGTAAATAAGAGGAAGATTACTCAGTCAAATGTATATGACTATAAAGAATAGATGTTGGGATTATATGAAGAGCCCATTAGGATAGTATCATATATGGTGCTCTTCCATGAAGTTTATCGAACAGTAGTACTCTAGCACTGGCTTCAGTTGCTTCGTCTCCATGTATCCCCTTGTCGACTTGGCCTAATAAATAAAAGTTACTTTTTTATGATAAGATTATTCACATCAGTATCTGAATATTGCATCGTCCGCATGAACCAATAAGACAGTTGCGTACTTTACTATTTCTTTCATAAAATTTTTAAAAATATGAAAATGACTGAGATCAAATGATGCTAAATCTCCCACGTTGCTTAGGGAGCAATTAATTATATACTTGGCCTATAATTTTTGGGACGTATACCTTGAACCTTGTGTTGTTTCCTGACTATAATGTTTATTTTCGTCATTTTTTTGGTGAAAAAAAATGAATTTAATATAATCAGCTACTCAGTGGAAATTTTGTACTATGACCAAATTTAATATAAACTTTGATTGATGAGGAACTAAATTTTGACAATAAGCTTTTTGAAGCTCTTTGCATTCTTCACATGATATTTGACTATAAGCAATTTCACTTCATTTGCATACATAAGCTCTCATGTATATATATCAAACATGAAATCTATCTCAGAAAGAGGTGAGACAGATGAAAATAAAAACTATGTAGGAGTCCTACATCGGATATGAAAAGTCTTTATGTGAGATTAGCCTTTTGGTCCCAGTCCAAGCTAAAGCCCAATAGCTTAATTGTGTAACAGTCCATCACATCTTCTAATAGAAAAGCCCAAATCATTCAAATCCAATACAAAACAAGCAAGATCATGGTAAGGGATTTGGAATTTTAAAATCAGATAACATTTGAACCAAATTAAAAAAAAAAACAGAAAACATTTTCCAAAATAATATCTTTTAATAACGATTGACAAAATATTACTACTAAAAAATAACAGTAGTTGAATTGCGGCTTAAAATATAGAGAATAATTTATACTGCCCGTTTGAAAATTCAAGCGAAAACATTTTACTCATTAAGATGTGTTTAGCACATGGGTAAAAAAAGAGAAAAAATTTCTTGAATGAGTTTTATATATAAAATTACTCATAAAACTCATTTATATAAAAATTAAATTTTTTAATTTTATTTCTCAACCAAATTCACCATAAATAGTGTAGGATCACAATTCACAATATGACAACCACGTAATAACTCATAGTAGAAGGAAATAAAGTATATCATACTCAAATTTACCGAATTAAATTGTCTAAACATTGCCAATTATTTGATATACCACCACCTAGTTTAATTCATCATTACATATACCTGCTTTTGGAAGGTTCATAAAAGATAATGCATGTCAGAAAAATTTACTGAGCATCCGATGCTAAAGTTTTTTTCCAAGTGATCTCCATGTCATTTATTCCATTCCCATCAACTCTCAACCATTAATTTACCATCATCAACTCTAACTTTGGATTCGATTTCTCTTCACATTATATTGCTACTGCCTAGTATAATTAGACCCTTATAAAAAGCATTGTGCTTCAGAGCTCGTATAGACGAGAACAACACATCGATTTATGTGTATATATATCCTTAAGATATTTTGAGCAATAATATGGCATCCTTGAAGGCTGACAAATCCGTTGGCACCCAACTTTTTGGGCAGGCCAAGAAGGAAGCTGCCCCTAAAGCTAGTGATTGTGCATCCAAGGGTTCTGCTTCAAAGTCAGCACCAAAGAAAGCTCCAAAGAAGCCCCAAGAATCTAATAAGAAAAAGGTATCTTCTTTTGGAAACTGGTAATTCATTCGTTCATCATAATAGTGAGAATGAGATTTTGCATGAGTGCTACATCTATATGGTGGGTTTAATGATTGCAATGGTATTACGTGCTTGAAATAACTAAATGTAGCTTTTTGATGTTTTGGTTGTGCATAGGGAAAAGGAAGCAAACCAGCTGCAAAGCACTAGCCAATAGCTATATAGGCCGAAGGCAAGTGTGGTGTGTAACAAAAGGAAGCCAAACCAATAGTGGATATAATAATGCTCGTACCTTAGTTTCAAGCTGCACCCACCATGGGATGCTGGTCTCCTTCTAAATGATCAGCTCGCTCTAGGCTTTCATGTTATAATCAAAATAATACTTTTTCATTGTAGAACATGCACAATTTTAATTAGGATCTCAATGTTATTGACATGTCCTTGATTAAAATTTGGGAGATTTGTTGATTTAACCCATCAAGTTTCATTATCATCAATTTTTTTTTGGAGTATATAGAAAGGACATGGGAATATGGTGATAGATGAGTGGTCACATTAAATATGATAGAATTAGGAATGAAATGGTAGATTCTTGTCTTAAGTTGTTTGGACATGTATAAAATAAATTGTTCCAAACAAAATTTATATTGATCTACCAAGATAATTATTTAGCAAATTGACTTTGGCCTTGGCTTATTATTCTTAGCAAGATTCTAAGTTTTGATTGGCAAGCCAATAGAGCTTGTTTTTGGAAGGTATGTTCCAACTTAACACCGATCATAAGCCATGAGGTACTTTGAGTGTGAAAGCTGTGTGTTAAGTTGGAATATGCCTTTCAATTGGCTTGCCAATTGGAACTTAGAACCTTACTAAGAATAATAAGCCAAGCGGCCAAAGCTCTATTTGCCTTACGATGAGATTCTCATGTGACTGGTCACTTAATTTGAACCTTTATCTGGAACAAAAACCTATAGAGGTCCCAATAAAGAAAATGGATAAGATGGTAGTCCTACAACTAGAGGTAGACACGAAGACCTAAGATAATTATAGGGGGAATAATTAGAAAGTATTTAAATATCAATGGTTTAAACATAAATATGATACATATATGATTGAATATTGAGTGGTGTTATTTGACCCATATGTAGCTTTTAGTGGGACAAGATTTAATCGTTGTTACCTATAGAGAGGACATAAGAATATCTCAAAGAAAATTGTTAAAAAAAAAACCAAAATTTTATTCTCGATTATTATCTCAAAATATTTTGTATCTTCTTTCTATATAAATGTTTACTACTTCCACCTCCTAGCATTACTCTTACCTTTACAGGATCAATCTTTTGCCCAAATCTTTATAATTTTTCTTGCCCACTCAATGTGATATGCACTGAGTGTCTAGATTTTGATTTTTGAATTGGGATGAAATACCTTTAAGACCCATTACCACTAGCATTTATCCCTTTATATGAGCCTACAATAAGTGAAGGGATTAATCACTGTATTTGGTAGTAGATGTCCTTGGAAATAAATAAAAGGGAAATGCAATGGGATTTTTATTTTTATTTTTGTTTTCATTTTGTTGGGCTGATTTTTTTTTCTGTTTCTTTTTTCCTTTGGTTTGGGCTTTATAGTTGTGGATTGGAAGCATGGGCTTAAAATGGGAAAACCAAGTATCTGTAATGCAGTACGCAAATTTCGGGGGACAAAAAAACTTAACATGAACTCTGAATTACCTTGAAACTATGAGTTAACCCAAGAATAGAAAAACGTGAATTATGACATATTTCTCGTGTTAATTTTTTAAATGATTTAGAAAATAGAAATCAAACAGTACATATTTTTTTCATACACCAGAAAGCGGACATAAAACACAAGATAACTTAATTATGAGATATTACCAATAACAAGGTCATGCAAAAATTTAGTATGAGAAGATTAATTTTGGACCTATGACCAACAGCAACCAATTAAAATTGGGATTGAATCTCTAAAGTCAGCATCTTACTTTAGATAGTGAAGTAAGAAGATTTTATCTTTGATCAATAAAATTAGAAATGGATCATTTTCACTCTATTGGTTTAAGGGTGAAACTTTTCACTTTAGAGAATCCAAATCCTTAAAAATTAATGCGTGAGCACTATGACCAAAAAGAAATTATTATTATCTCTTGTAAATTCTAATTCCACTCTATTCAACGTTTAATATGTTAATTTGTAAATTATTATTATCTCTGGTTATAGCTATATTTTTAATATAATGGTTGAAAGTGTCGAGTTTCTAATGAAAACAAATCCTAATTTTTTATAAAATCATTCAAAGGGCGCTAAATCGCCAACGGTGAATGGCTTAAAAAATATTTTGAATCTCATCAACAAAGAAAAGAGAAATCAGGGAAATAATCATTGATTGAAAAGTTGGGATATTTGGGGCATTCAGAATGTGAACTGAAATATTATGGGCATGGCAATATTCAATTTGAGCTCCATCTTGTTGGAATCTTCATACCCCTTTAGGACGAGTCTCCAAGCCCATGGCCAAGAGCAATTACGTCGGATAAACGAAACAATGAAGCATGCAAAACATAGTTATTAAACTCAGACTAATGATGAATTCAACCAAAGATATTAGGTTATTGGGTCATTGGTTTAATCATTAAATCATTTATTGAACTAGATATAATTAAATAAATATATAAAAATATAATATAATTAAAATAGATATGTAGTATATATTATTTTATATATATATATAATATACTAGGTTGGACAAGCTTGAATTCTCAGGAATGAATGAATTTTTTGTGAATTTGAACAATTATTATTCTCAAAGGCTCATGGTGGTTTAAAATTGATTCTAGTTTGTATCAAAATAATCGGTCAAATTCAGATTTGACTATATCAATTGTAGAACAAATCAAAAGACATGTGTACCGTACAAGTGATTTGTTCATTGATTAATCGGTTGGGTCGAGCCAAGTCTTGTAACACAGTATATATTTAGTATTTACCTCTGAAAGTGCCTAAAGGTTTACTAGCTTATGTATTGACCTTTTTAATAATTTATGCAAGATGTAATAAGTCAACATTTACTTTTCCAATCTCTTTTATTGCCTATCTATGTCAAGAGAGTATTATTGTTTTTTTTTTTACGCTTTATTTTAATTTTTAAGTTTATGAACATCGAAAAGAATGGTTTTTTTTTTTATGAATATTCCCGATTTGTACAATGGCAACATCAAGAACCATTAGTACAAGAGTCGAGACAATACGGGACAAGTCCATCAGAAAAGAATGAAGAAATTATGGATGCAAAAAGCGTCGGGAAAATCTGGAATAAACCTGTTTATCAAGTAAAAGAAATAAATACTTGTTTACACTTGTGTAATTAAATAGGTAAAACAAAAAAAATACTAAAATATAATAATTTAGTAAAAAAATAAAATAGAGACACTGTAATTTTTAATATAAGAAAATTTCTAATTAGAAGGATAAAAAATTTATTAGACCTAATCCAGTAAAAACTTTTACTATGAATCAATGAGAATTAAGTCCTCCTAATAGCACTAGAAATTACAACAATCAACAGAATATTTACCCAATGAACATAATACAATTATATAACTCCACAATATCTGGATCACAAAACAGCTATTAGAGAAGACAATAAAATTAACAGATTATACCATAATATTAAGCTCAACACCTGGAATAACATACTAAGATTTCATAATAAATGAAGTGTATTTATCCATCTGATGATAAACTTACTACAGCGCCTTTTACCCTTATCTTCCTCCCTCCGCGGCGCTCACTGTTCGCACTTCAACCAATTATTGCTTTTTCAATGTCACGCTACTGTAGGATTTTTTCCTTTTTCCAATTTTTTTTCTTTTTCGGTTTTCCTCTTTTTTTGTAATTTCTTTTTTTTTCTTAAAAAATTGTTGGGCGGTTGAAGAGGGAAGTCCACCAATAAAAAGTTAAAAGAATTATATCAAGTTGCACTTGGTTACTGTCTCTGAACAGTAAAAACAGAGTTAAAAACAATAGAAATGGAGAATAAATAATATTTTTATATCATATTTGAAATTACAAGACATAATAATTATTTTCACATTTTATTTGGAAATATGAAGATAAAATAATAAATCTATAATAAAAATATTATATATCTTTACTGTTGGACCGCCACCATTGGCTGCCAAATTATCATTGCACTACCCATGATTCTAAGGGCATATAGGAAAATATATATATATATATATATATATATATATATATATATATATAATTGAAAAAAGAATTATTATACCCTAAAATAGAAAAATTTTCTGTCTTCTATTTCTATCTCTATTACCAAAAATATTTATGTTTCCAGTATTTTTTGTTTTTCTGTTCCGGATAGAGCAAGCAAACGCTTCCTCAATGATGACATCCATTTCTGGGTCTGCAAATTAATATCTGCAATCTGTAGCATTATGATGAAAGAAAAGAATAACTTTCTGAATTGAATACCACTCAAACATCAATACTTGTTGGGCTCTCAATTCTGAAAACGGTGGACGACTTCAAATTTCTCGTCATTTGTCCCATTGGATAAGAACTGAGAAGGACTCTTCTAGAACGAAATCCTCTCCACAAGCGTCCATCCAATAGATATTCCATTCCAGATCCTGGAAACAAAAGTCATAGCCAAATCATAACCAGTTAACCACACTGATAAATACAACAACACACAGCCAATGTATAATAATTTTTGGAGTTTGATTACAACGTCTAAAATGAATTCCACTTCAGCTACCTTGCAATTAAATTTAACTGGACTCTTGGTGTATATATAGAAAGAGTCTTGTGACAAGACATAAAATTTACAACTGTAAACTTTACACTTTGAAGGAAGTACTCATTGTTTTTTTTGCAATGGATAGCCTGAATTCATCTAAAATTTGTTAAATTTTAATTCTTAACTTAATACCATATATAGATATAAAAATTGATATCTGATTTTGGATTAATCCAGGCTGCAAGCTAACCTTTGAATTATATATATATATATATATTATTGTCTTTGCACCGTTTAATTAAAAGTTCGAGATTCCAATAGAGAGGCCAAGGCAGAAAGATATTTGTGGAAACATGGTGACAAAACTTGACAAGTGTCCTACCACCTGTACAAGAGGGTACACATGCAAAGCCTTTTTGCATGACACGTGTCTTCAAGCCCCTTTGGGGGGCCTCTATATATGGCTTTATAATGCCAGCACCAAGAGCCTCACCAAACAGTGAAAAACAAGTATCGTGCACAAGCAATAGTCTGTACTTTCATCTCGTGAGAAATTTCGGTGGGTTTGTGAAGAGAATACAACGTACTACTAGCTATGGCTACTGTGGGAAGGAATGTAGCAGCTCCTTTGCTGTTCCTTAACTTGGTCATGTATTTGATTGTTCTTGGCTTTGCTAGTTGGTGCCTCAATAGGTTCATCAATGGCCAAACTAATCACCCAAGTAAGTTCACTCTTCCTCTCTATGACCCCTTTTCCTTAATATTTCAAATTCGCTGTTACACCAACTTATCGAGTGATTGATTGATTCAAGTAACAAAAAGTGGTTCACTTTTTCTAACTTAACATCTAATGACACTAACATTAATTGATTGACAAACATGGAATTAATGTGTGTCTAAACTAGGAAAACAGTGGTTTGATTTGAAATTTTGTTTGGTGGCAGCAATTGTTTGTTGACCAATAAACTCAATACACAAGTTTTTTTTTTTTTTGTTGACTGGTACTTAATACAAAAGTTATCACACTAACAAATGACCCTTTGCTGCTCCTTTTCAGGTTTTGGAGGAAATGGTGCAACCATGTTCTTCTTGACCTTTGCCATACTAGCAGCCGTTCTTGGCATAGTGTCCAAATTTTTAGGCGGCAATCATATGAGGATGTGGAGGAATGATAGTTTAGCATCAGCAGGAGCCACGTCAATTGTCGCTTGGGCTGTGACTGCTCTAGCCTTTGGGTAAACTTTATATGGAAAAACCACCCTCTCTTGTTAGTTTTTACCGAGAATAGTACAACAAATTGTTTCTGTTTTGGTTTTCTGTGTTTTTTATTTTTTAGGATTATGTCAGGGATTTTTTTTTTTCATGATTAGTTTTCATTACTTGCCTCACAAAATTTTGAAAATAAAAAAATGAGAATACGAAATGAAAAACTACAAATGAAATGCAAACCAAACAGTTGTTAGTTTCCTCCATTACTTTCTTCCAAATTCTTAAGAGAGTGTTTATTCTGTGGTTTTTGTGGAATGGAACAGGTTGGCTTGCAAGGAGATAAACACAGGAGGGCACAGAGGGTGGAGATTGAGGGTGGTGGAGGCATTTATAATTATCTTAACCTTCACACAGCTGCTGTACCTGTTGCTGATCCATGCCGGTTTATACAGCAGCAGATATGGTCCTGGATACCGTGACACTGACTATGGTGTTGGAGGTACTACCGGAGACCCAATGCACAAGGGTGCAGGTGTTCCTGCTACTGGCACTGCTCGTGTCTGATGTTCATAATCCTTAATTAACTGCCCTTGTCTATGTTGTCTTCAGTCAAGTTGTGCTTTAATTCCCAAACTGTTGGGAATGTGTCTTTTTTTTTTCTTTTTCTTTTTATTCCCCACTTTTTTTTTTGGGCTTGTTGTGGAAGGAGTAATGGCTTTGGGTTGTTTGTTGCATGTGAACAATCAATCACTTGGTAGCACAACATTGTGTATATGAATGGCTGTCATTGGCTTTGTATTATTACTATTTCCTTCCTTCCTTTTATTTTCTACCCTGGATATCAAATGAATGAGTACAAAATAAAATCTTCAAAGGCCTTGCAACACTTCCAAGATATATATGTGGAGCACAATTTGTTTTCAATTGATGACAGGATTTTCTTTTTAGGTAAAATGTTGAGAGGATCTATTAGTGCATTGATAAAATTATAAATAAGGAGGAACGGATGAGGCTAGAAGCAAGAAATGCGTTAATAAAATCGTAGTAAATAGGGAGAAACAAATAAGGCTGGAGAAGAAATAATATAAAGTTACGTTGAAGGGGATATAACTGGAGTTGGAAGAAAGAGGAAGAGAATGAGTATCCTAAAAAAAGAGTATCTGACCACACAGAAGCAAGGGACGGGGTTATTTGTTGCAGTATTATTTTTGGGATATTTCTGTCTCTAGCGTGCAGAAAAGGAATTTTGGTTTCACATATGTTCTTCACTGAAAGCATAATAATAATATGAATTAAGAAGTGAATAAAATATTAATTAGATAGTATGATGTTTTGGGATTTAAAAGGAGACAGGAAAAGTCACATTTATGTAAGAAGATGACCAAGGGTTGTGTGATTTCCCTTAAGGGAGTATATAGAAGTTGTGAAGAAAGGCAGAAGCTACTGTTCATAACTAATGTGGTAAGGAAATTGTTTGAAGTGGAAGTAAAGGAAATACAAAGAGAAAAACAAATGTAAAGAGATGAAAGGCAATATTTAAACGTGGCTCGTCTAAAAAATTTTACTATTAGTAACTTTTGTGCGCAGAAGTTATAAACTATTTTTATAAATATTTTATAACATAGGATTATATATCCTACCATTCTCGCTCTTTGAGGGTCATATTTATAGATTAACACTTTAGCGAGGTTTCCATTAATTCCTTCAAATCCCAACAGAAATATAATTCAATCAAACTCGCAGTAATTTTGAAAAATAACCACGTATTTGCTGAATGAAAGTGACTACGGATAGGATAAAATTAAAGGAGTAAATATGGATTCATCTCACACGAGAAATAGAATTAACCGTCTTCACCTAATATTGGTAATTTAATTCTATCGCAGCGGGACACACAATAATGAAGAGTATAAAGCAGGCAGGCTTCATTTTCAGATAAAGTCGTTGTCTGATGTTGGCTCTGGTTTTGTTGTTGTATAATGAGACGCACTTCGTCTTTTGATTGAGTGATATATATCTCTAGGCTGATGGACACAGGGCCAATGTTTGATATATATATATATATATAGATGCAAGCCGTTAGACTTCGAAGATTCATTCAGTGAACTTGTTGGAGCCTTGGAGCTTCCACTTTTGATGAACTACTTAGGTAGCACTAAAATGTTTAAATATACTCGTGAAGCTAAGAGATAACATGACTACATCCATACTTTCCTGATCTTGCGGAACGTCCGAGTTTCGTGGCTCTATGGGTGAGTGACTCTGAGAATCTATAAGTACTCAAAATATTATTTCAACACTCACATAGATATAAATACTTATGATGATTTGAGAGGAGTAATGAAGAAATAATAGATTAGAGAAAAAGTAAATATTGAGATCCATGTATTTTGTAAATACAGTGTTTGAGTATTTTAAAAAATTTGGTGTTGAAATTGTATTGTTGATGAACTAATGCTCTCAACCATGTCTTGGCCGAGAAATATGAACGGGTCTCTTTCATTTGAATTCAAAGAGGATTCTTAATTTTAGGAGTGATTTATCCTAAGAGATACAAGACTATCATCTTAAATGTAAGAGTCCTTATCAATAAGGCAAGTGTTATTTCAACACTTAAAATTGAATGTCTAATTAAATATTCACTCCATCATCATTAAATATGATCTTGACATCTATTTTTTCACCAATTTACCATATCCAATGATAATGGATTAAAAACTTACTTTTAAATGTTAAAATAGATTTTCTCTTAGTTCATTAGCTAAGCTTTTAGGCTAACATAATTTTTGAGTACAAAGAGTGAGTCTGTAGTCTAATTCAAGGAGATACAAAATTTGGGGGATTAAAGTGTTTTATTTTACATATTTTAGGATTAAAATAAAATATTTTAAATCGTGAATAACTTCGAGTAGATAAGCAGTTCTAAAACAAAATTTTGTTTTTCAATATTTTAAACTGTAACCGGATTGTGGTTACTCTAGAAAAAACCGGATAGACCTCCTTCCGAGTAATATTATTTTAACTCACACTTTGAAATATCATACTGATATACTCATATTTATTATTGGATGATATGTGGGATCTAAACTAAGTGTGATCAATATCTAATTCAATAATAAATATAATATATCAACACAATATCTCACAAATATGAGTTAAAATAATATTTATCGTTCCATTTGGGCGATGACCTGTTGCCTAAATAAGAAAAAGATTACAACGTGAAATTTGGAGCAATGTGAGCTGAGGCATACACCTTGCAATTGAATCATCTCATCAATCGGGTGCTTTTACATTTGATCAGTGAGCTAACTTTTCATTTCTTCGGAATTTGGAGCTCGAAGTCTGTCATTAAATTATGTCTCTCGGAAGCTTAAGTCATTGGGTTATATTTAATATGCCCTATTAATAGCATAGATAATTGAAAGGTCCACCTATTTCATTCTGAAATTTAATTGTTTTACGGGTTTTGTTAATCAATGACTTTAGACACTTGTTAAGAATATCTAAAAAAATAAGAGTCAAAATTTTTTAATGGATTTCATGCCTAGAAAACATAAAACCTTCATTTTTCAAGATAAAACTTTATATTTCTAACTCCTTAACCAATATCTTTACTAGTTAGATAAACTCTTATTTTATTTAGAAGAATGAAGCAGCAAAATTCAACCCCATACCTTCTGGTCTAAAAGCCCCAAAAACTGTTTAAACTATTAGATTATGACATAATATCATAAAATCATTTCTCCTACAAGTTTAAAAGGGTTGGATTATAACACAATAATACTTTTATATTTAATACAGTTAGTCCAAGTCAACTGATAACTGATTTGTGATTAAACGAGCTTAAAGTAATAAAAGCGAAATAAATTTGTTGTCGAATGGAACTAGTTTCAATTGTTTAAAAACCATATAATACTTGAAATAACTTAGAAAAACAGGATACTCTGCCAAAGCCCTTCATTCTGTTGCAATTATCATCTCAATTTTCCACGGTCCTTGCTTACTATCATGATTTCGACGTCCGCTGCATCCAGAAAAGAACTCCCAAAAGGCCAAAACAGATCATAAATGATCCCTCTCTCTTTACAGAGAATTACTCATCCAATTACACAGTCCCAGCCACGTGCATTGAGGCTGGGCTTCACTACACTCCGCACGTGGCACCCTTCCATACCCCCATGCTGTAAATCATTCACCTACTCCTTTCACCATACAATTCCCAATCCCCTATTTTCTTTCTCTTTTTCCTCGCTAATTTTAAGAAGTCTTGGCTACATGATTGGGGTTTTAAAAACAAAGTATTACTTTGTGTTATTTATCAAAACAAATTAATTCTAGTTGTTATTATTTTTAGAGTTAAGCATGTTACATGTTTTTGGATACTTGAAAATAAGGAGTTTTGATTTTAATTTATAATTTTTTTATTTAAACTTATAAAAGTGTTTTGTTTTAGTTAATACAACTAGTCTATCTCTCTAAATGCTGAGTTGATTAACGAAAAATCATATTATTAAATCCATGAGTCAAATGTGATATATCATAATCATTGTGTTAAAATCCTACTATAAAATAAATTGTTAGATCCAGGAAATGGGTTAAGATGTTAGTCTAATGGTTATGTTGAGTAAGATTTCGATATATAGAATCATAATGTGTCGTATACAATTACTAGCTACAATATATGATCGGATAACGTGACTTTCTTTAGTCAATTCAACTTTTAACAAAGACATTAATTGCATAGACTAAAACAAAAAAAAATATCCCTTCATTTTTTATTAATAGTCACATCGAGGAATTGAGATAAATTGATAATTAAAAATTATTATATCTAACTATATTAATATTTTTCAATTGTACTAAAATCAAAACTTATTTTTCTGGAAAAAAACATAGTTAAGTTTTTTTTTTCATTTTTTCTAATAATTTAAAATATTTTTATATTATCATTCTATCAAACCTTTCAAATAGTGAATGAAAAAATTAATCAATTTTACTTAATATAACACATTTTTTTTTGCGGTTTGGGGGTTGTAGGTGGGGAAACGCCAAACAACAAAAAAATTCATCAAAATTTTATTTAAAAATTAAAAAGATATGCTATAGTTGCTTGCTAGCTAGCTAGCTTTTAGATGAATTAGTAGGTTATATAATTTTATTTCATCTAATAATTATCATAAATTTTGTTATATATCCTATATATATTTTTCTAAATATGTAGTATTATTTTTTTTAAAAAAATTACTAGTAATATGATTTGAACCTATTAATTTATTCATATCACTCAAACTTTTCACTATTAATCTATTTCTAATGATTTTAATAAGAATATGATTAAATGATAATATAGAAGCAAGTTTCTTATCATCAAAGTGAATCAAAATTGAATTTTAATTTTAATATAATAGTTGATATAGCAAGTAAATAATTCATGGACTCGAGAATTTCACCCTTTTTTTTATTTTGTTGTGAATAGAATTCTCAATTCTCACCCCTATGCAAACCCAACTCAAATCAAATTTTTTTTAAAAGAAAAAAAAAATAAACAGACCATTCCTCATAACAAATCCCACTCTCACCCGTTCTCACTTATCATCAGTTCCACAGTCAATAACAATCCACACCACAAGCACAAGCACATGACCATAAACATTAACACACAAACAGAGCACAACACAAACTCTCTGACAAACAATCCATCTCATGCCAAATCAAAACCATGTCTGAGCCTCCTCCTACCACCCCATTACCACCTCCACCAATCATCCCAGACCCACACCGCCAACCCCCCCACCACCACCACCACCATCATCACCTACCCCTCATCCCCCACGGCGGCGCCACCACCGCAGCAACAGCAGCACCCTCCCCGTCCCCTTCCTCCTCCACCTCCCTAGCCAGAGAATACCGCAAGGGCAACTGGAACATCCAAGAGACCCTCATCCTCATCACCGCCAAGAAGCTCGACGACGAGCGCAGGCTCAAAACAACAACAGCCTCCTCATCATCATCAACATCAACCACACCTGCTGCATGTTCTCCTTCAACCACCACTAGGAGCAGCGGCGAGTTAAGGTGGAAATGGGTTGAGAACTATTGCTGGAACCATGGATGCTTGAGGAGCCAGAACCAATGCAATGACAAGTGGGACAACTTGCTCCGTGATTACAAGAAGGTTCGTGACTACGAATCCAAATCATCATCATCACAATCCAACACCAACAAGAAGGAGTTATCATCATCATCATTGTTCCCTTCTTATTGGGACCTCAACAAACAACAGCGCAAAGAGCATAACCTCCCTTCTAACATGGACCCCAAAGTTTACCAAGCCATAAGCGAAGTGCTTCAGAGGAAACAAACCCCACAACCACAACGAATCACCACAACAACAACCCCACAACAACCTCAACCACAACCTGTCACTATAGTCACTTCACCACCACCTCCACCACCACTCCTTCCTCCACCACCACCGCCACCACCGCCGCCGCCACCACCACCAATTCCTCCTCCGCAGCAAGCTCCGACCAGCTCCACCACTCCGGCGGTTTCAGGTAATGTAAACTAGTAATCAATGTGCTACCCAGCTCACACTCACAGCAACACTTTCTTTTTTTAAAAAAAATTAATTTTATTATTTATTTATTCATTTTTGACAGTTTTGGATGTTGTGTTGTGTGTGGGTTATCGGTCAAACTTGCAGGGTCTGTAAACTCTGCCACATTTAATGGGACCCATTTTTTTTTTACCTATCATCTCTTTTTTCTCATATGGTACGATCAGTTCCAGGCTATTTAAAATGCAGCCGAAAGCTGTGAGCGCTTTATGACCGTTCGATTAATCCGCGGATTTCATCAGACGTCGCGTGAAGTGGGGTTGTGGGTGCCACTGGTGGTATCTTAGACCACGTTGCTTCACTGTACAAAGATTCTGGAGTTTATTAAATAATAATAATAACAAGAAATTCAAGATCAAGAAAGTGTTATGTTTTATATAATATAATATTTTTTAAAAAATTGTTTTTTATAGTTAAAATAATATTGAGAACAAAATAAAATTGAATAAAGGGGTATACAGTACAATCATGCAGACCAGTGTGTGAAAGGGTACCACCTCATGATTGTCATGGATTTTGTGGGCTGTCCAAGAAAATAGATTCTAAGTTGCTTAATCCTTCTGGGTGTAATCATTAACACAATCCTTAAACCCTTAATACTAACAAAAGCCCAAATCTTACTCCAAATTAAAAATTTTCGCTTTGTCAGTTTTCCACGTAGTCAATGACATTGACCAATAAAATCACATAATCAAAACTCATGCAAATTAAATACTCATTAATTCATCTTCGCATTCTACATTCATCTGCAGACACATTATTATTTTTTCTCTGGAGGGGGTGTTTTTAATTTCATGCTAAGATATTAAGATTCTTAGTGCTTATAAATTGTTCCATACCATGTGCTTCTTCTTTCATCATTTTCATGCTTAAGATTATATCAGAATGTTTATAATATTGTTTTTTTTTTTTATGTTTTTGTTCTTTCTTCATTTCATGCAATGTATGCAGCTAGCTCTAATGAACCTTGCAATGATGTTACAGTTTTTGTGATTATATAATTGTTGACCCTAATTGTTTGATTGTAGAAAGATCAGAATCATCAGAGACGGAACACACTGAGGAGGATGATGATGATGATGGCTCGGAATCTAAACGTAGAAAAGTGAAGAACCTTGGTTCTAGCATAATGCGAAGTGCATCCGTGCTGGCGAGAGCTCTTAGGAGTTGTGAAGAGAAGAAGGAGAAACGGCACCGTGAGCTGATGGAGCTTGAACAAAGGCGGCTTCAGATGGAGGAAGCTCGGAACGAGGCTCACCGTCAAGGCATCGCCACCATGGTCGCCGCCGTCACCAACCTCTCCGGTGCCATTCAATCACTCATTAATTCTGAACGCCATGGCCAAAGATAATTAATGTGCATGACCATAGTAGTATGCTTCCCTTCATTAGTTCATTATGTCATTGAAGAAGATAAAAAAAAATTATATATAATATTCATTGGCCATTATTCTTTGCCCCCCACCCTCTTAAAAATTCAATTGGAGACTAGTCTAATAGTTTTGAGTCAGTTCCACCGATTGATTTTTACATGATATTTGTCAACTGGTGATGAGTGATGCATGGTATATGTTCCATTCTTTGATGGAGAAACCAAGCCTAACATTAATTGTTCATTGGGACACTGTTTATTCCGGTGATTGTTGTGTACATAATTTAATTAATTAATGTCTTACATTTGCATTGTTTGTTTCTCTTGTCATAGATTAACAATGAATCTTCTTGCGACATCCATATGTGCTGTTTAGTTAGTTAATTTGAAAATGTTTAGTAAAAATTTTCCCTTATTTTTATCTCATACCAAATATACTCTCAAAGAGTTATGTTGTTGTTTTTGTTTTGAGAGGGGTGATGGTCTTTAGCTCTCTATTGTGGTTGTGTAAAACTTATGTTATATGATAATAATGTGTAGTTCATTGGTGAGACCAATTGGTGTGTGATGGGGATCTTTGAGACATAAATGGGCGAAGTGTGTGCAAGTAGTAAGTAAGGAGTTAATGGGAAATTTGTGTACTTCAGAAGAGAAAGTGGGTATGTGATGGATGGGTATTTTGGGGATGGCAACATACTTTTTTGGGGGTACCACGGAGTGAAGGGGTTGCTGACAAGTGTGGCAGAGGGGGCAGAGAGGTGCTCATCCATTTCTCGCACTCACAAGGGACAGTCAAAGGGGTCTGAGTCAATTGCTTTTGACCACATAGGACACCAACCCCACCACTTTGCCTTGTGTACCCTTCCCTTCCCACCTCCCCATATACGCCAAAACCATGATAGACTCTCCTCAATGATGCGTTGATATCCCCAAAATGCCCCTCCTCGTCCCATCTCTCTCTCTTTATCGCTCTTCCCTGGCCAGTACGGGGGCCGCAGACTGCCTTTCCAGGCATCTTTAACTCACCAATCCTGCTACTTTATCACCGACACAATCCCTTTGCCAATTTCTCCCTCACTGGGTTACCACAAAGGCGCATATTGTTTGGCAAGTTGGCCTTTGTCCTATTCACAACACGCACCGTTTTCGCTTTCTTGGTGTCTTCATTCGTTGTTTTGCTGCCCTAAAATGTGTTTGTATCAGAAGCACTAAACTTTCCTTGCGATTTTCAAAACGATGAAGAGCATGGACTAGCTGTCCTATAGCTTGGAGTAGTGCATTTATCACATATGAGTAAGAGTTTTAAATTGTGGTTGCGGCTGAGAATAAAGTTGCGGTTGTTGCGATTGCGTATAATGCAATCGTCGTGATACACATAGCATCCAATGTGGTGTTTTTTTTTTTGGCATTTGCACTTGAAATGAAACTGTTGTAGTCTATTGCGACATGATACTCTCATTACAGTTACATTGTAGCCAATTTATGCAAATTGATGGCACACCACAATTGGGACTTGATGTAGTTGTGGCGGTAACTGCAACTCCAATATTGCAGTTGCATTAGGTGATGTGGTCTACCATTTGAATCCATAAATTTTGACACAAGACAGGTGATAATTGAATGACATAAAATGATATTATTTTGTTAATGAGTTGTAATTCAAATAACGCCTCCTTAATACTTGTAACAAAGGGATTGTTAGCTTTAGGTTAAAGGTTAGGTATCTTCTTTTTTTTCTGATTTTTCAGGACATGACTTTTCAGACATGGTTTGTCGATACCCAATGCTTGAATTTAAGATTACTATCTAAGAGGAAGGAATATCTAGCTACTCTAATCCACGTGTTGATTAAGGTTTGGTATTTATTTGTCTATTTTCTTATCTATTTCTCCTAATTCCACTAATTAAGAGCTCCCTATAATATATATTAGACATTCCAAAAATGAAAAACCCTTTTGCTTTGTCCTGTATATCTTCTCTATCCATATTCCATGCTCCTTTCCCAAAAGCTCCTTTGCACACCCACTCCTAAACTCGAGCTGCAATTTTGAACGTGGCTGTTTGCTCGGTTATCACGAGGAGGTGGTTCGTAGTTGTGTAAGGTCTTCATTTTTTTCCCTTCTTCTTCAATTGTGTTTTCTACAGTTTACAGTTATATCTTGTAGGAGGGAGGGGATTAACCTTAACCAACCCTTGCACTGGTCTGGACCCAACCCCGTTGGTGGGTGCTGGGGAGTTGGTTAAACGACAACGGATACTGTTTGGACTCATAACTTTTATCGAGTTGGTCCAGCTAGGATGACATGAATTCCAGTTTGAAGATTTGGTACCTTTTCAGAAAACGGGACCTATGCTGAAACAGGTAATTTTGTTACAATGTATGCGACTCTATAGGTTGATTTTATACATGACCATGTGTTAATGACTTGAATTTCAATTTTTATGCTTAGAAAAAAAAATTTAACATGAAATAAATAAAATGTTTTATGTGAATCTAGGGTATTTATTATCAAAAGTGGTAACTAATCCTTTTTAACCATAGAGCTAATAGATATGGATTTTACCTATGATTAAACTCTTTTCATATACATCCACTAGAAATTATATTTTACATTGTCAGTTGCAAAAATAAATTCTAAACCTAATTATTTTTTTATAAGTGATTTTATCATGTATAAACAACTTCAACCTTTTCAATCTTATAAAAAAAACCTTTAACCTTTTTAATTATTTTGTGAACTAATATTTCTTGTAATGATTTTTAATTTAATACTCATGATTTAAACATTTAATTTTCACCTTCCGAAGAAAAATATAATTATCTCGTTACCACTACTTGATTGATTAAGTGATTCAGCATTTATTCTTCTTAACTAAGGTATTGAGTTCGAATAATAAGAGTTAAAAAACGACTAATTTTGAGATAATTTTATCTTCATCGTGGACGAACGCAAATACGTGTAGTTAGGATAAAAAACAAAGATCTCTCACATATATGCTTTCTTAACATGCTATATATCATGTATAGGGTATTGCAATAATCTATAATAACAATGTTAAATTTAAAATCTTATGATTTAAGTAGTGAGATTTACATCCCTCGTAGAATCTGTGGTGGAATTAGATGTATTAAAGAAAAGGTTATAGAATAATTTGTGCTAGCCAATATAAGGCTGATTTAATTTTTCATATATTTTCAGTGTAAATAAATTTTATATATTAATATAATTAAATTATTAAAAGTATTTGAATCTTATAATATTTAATTAAAAATTTAATAATATTACATATATATTAACCTTATGTATATAACTTATATCAAGTTTGTGAAAATTAATCTCATTGACAATTAACAAATATCTACAACTTCAATTTAATAAAAAACAATATCTTCATTTTTCAACTTTTTGAAAAACAATTTATTTAGTTTCGGAAGCTTACTGTAGTGTGTGCGTTGGAAGGGTTCAAGCTGACCAAACATGTTTAAAAAACCTGATTTAAATTGAGCTTAAATAGAGCAAAAAAAATAAAAATTGAGCTTAAATAAATTGACCCTATAACCATACAGGTCAACGCAAGCAAGGGGAGTAGGATATCAATATCAAATAAATTAAAGAAATATATTATGTTATATTTTAGGTGATAGGGTATATATGATTGGAAATAATGACTAATCTCCTCATGACGTAAAGATTAAGGACATAAGTTTGGCTTTTAGTTATGAACTCTTCATACACACTGTTAGAAAATATATTATATTATTATCAATCTTTTTTTATACTTGATTTAATTATTCTATAGGTCTATAGTTTCGCTCAACTTTTCAATTATGTCTCTATAATTTAAAATTTATAATTAGGTTTCTATAGTGTATAAAATTTTTTAATAAAGTCCCTACCATTATAAAAAAGAATATTTTATTTTCATCTCTCTTCACTCTCTCATAGAAACAAAATAGTCTATAAATATTTCGTTTCTTATAATAGTAGAGATTTAATTGAAAAATCTCATAATCTATAAAAATCTAAGTATAAATTTTTAAACTATAATAAGTTAATTAAAAATTGAGTGAAGTTATAGGTACTTATAAAATAATTTAACCTTTATACTTTGTAGCGAGTAATTTCAGTTTGTTTTGGTCGAACTACTTATTTCAGTTTGCATTCTTTTTAAGTCGTCGTACGCACTTTACAGTAGATCCTGTCCAAGTTATTAAAAGTGCATTGGGTGTAGGCTGGCCCATTTCTTTTGAGTTTACGTTGGCCCGCTAGTAGTTATACTTAGTCCACTGTCCACTATGCAGGTTTGAAGACTAAACAACTCTTTTTTTTTCCGCTACCAGAAAAAAAAACCAATTTTTTTATCCTAATATTTTTCAGTTTGACAACAGTTTAGTCCTAATAAAAAATTTCACATCAATTTAATCATAATATTTTAAATTTTGACACCAATTGCATTCTAATAAAAATTTTACATCAATTTAGCTCTAACATTTTTTAATTTCAACATTAATTAGTTCTAATATTTTTTTATTTAACATCAACCTAGTCATTTATTTAAAGTTGAAATCTATTAAAATGACTAAATTGATGTCCAAATTAAAAATTTTAGGACTCAATTGATGTTAAAAATTTTATTTAAACCAAATTGATGTCAAACTGAAAATGTTATAACCAAATAGGATATTTACTCTAGGTTTAAACCACAAACTCGTATGGAACAAAAAAACCAAGGATTTAATTGTCATCCACTAACAGTGTAAAATTTTTTTAGGTCATCCAATCATGTATTGCCACATAAGTCGTGATAGTTGACTTTTATACCCATTACTTGAAAAGTCATTTAAACTAAATATTTTGATTGGATAACAACGTCAATGTATCAAAATTAAACTCAAAAACCAAAACACATCAAACCATTTAAATGGAATTTATTTAAAGTTTCGATCCATAAACCCAAAACGAAAAAAGATAGATTAACCAATCTAAACCAAACCTTGACCATTCTCTAAATTTCTCAATTCTCACTCTCCACAAAAACTGTTAGACGTGGCTTGTCTTTTGTGAGAGTTCCTGAAGAAACAGTGACTCCACCCACATGTGAAGATCCACCGAAATCACGAGATTACTATGCATAGTAACCTTCAGGTGAACTCCAATATCATGGGAAGTTACTGCATATGCATAGTAACTCCTGAAACTCTATAAATAGAGGGAGCCTTCAACGAGAAATCATCAAAGCTAGAGGTTTTAGCCGTTTTAGAAAGAAGTAGAGTAAGCTTCTTGTAGTGAGAGAAAAGTAGAGAGTGTATGAAAGAAAATTCCAAGAGTGTAGTGTGAGTATACACTGGGGTTTTGGGGTAGATTTCTAGGTCTCTGTAATACTACAAATTGTAGTAGAAGAGTCACTGGGGATACACTATATTGTAATTACTCATAAATATAGTGGATATTTTGTTGAGTTTGGCCGTGATTTTCCCTCAAAATTACAAGAGGGTTTTCCACGTTAAATATTGGTGTGTTGTTCGTTTGATATGTTGGAGTGAAGCGGTCCCACTGTATAGTACTATTATAATAGTGACACGTGGGTCCCACTGAGCAATATCAACACGGTTTTATGCGGTACTATTCACATAAATAGTGACACGTGGTCCCACTGGATTACTATTCACATTGCTTCATTTTTCCGTCTCTTCAATTTGGCACGCTTCCGCTCGCATCCATAAAGTGTTTATTACATTGGGATGTACCTATCTCTTAATCTAGATCCTAATATCCTAACAAGTGGTATCAGAGCTTTGGTACCATGGGATTTATTCTTAGTATGCTCTATGGTTGCTTAGTCTCTTCCACATCAAAGAATTTCTCCTTGGTGCTTGAAGAGCCACTTGGTGTTAGATCGAAGATGTCAGTGCCAAAATTTGAAGTAGAGAAGTTTGACGGTCAACGACTTCAGGCTATGGAAGCTGAAGTTGCAGGCATTGCTAAATCAGCAAGGTGTTGCAAAGGCGTTGGAGGGCAAAGAAAAATTGGAGTCATTACCTGATGACAAGAAGGAGGAGATGATGGTCAAAGCGAGTACAATCCAGTTGAGTCTTGCGGACAATGTTCTGAGAAGTCATGGAAGAAGAAACCGTTGATTCACTATGGAAGGCTTTGGAAGAAAAATATTCCGTAAAGACATTGTCCAACAAGCTTTATTAGAGGAAGCAACTGTACATGTTCAAATATTTAGGAGGAAAATCAATGCAAGAGCATATAGACGACTTCAACAGAATGATCTCTGATGTTGGAAGCTGGAATTAAAGTAGAAGATGTTGATCAAGCTATGATCTTGTTGACTTCACTACCTTCGTCTTATGATAATTTCTGTGATACCATACTTTATGGTAGATCCATATCTGAGTGAAAAATGTCAAAGAATCACTGATGATAAAGGAGCATCAGAAGTTAGTATTAACCAATGTCGAAGGTCTTGTAGATGGGTTGTTCGTGACGAGAGGACGTAGTCAAGAAAGAGGATCAGATAGCAAAAGCAAGAGAAGATTAAAGTCCAGAAAGCATAAGTATGTAAAATGCTTTCATTGTCACCAATGGGACATATCAGAAGAATTGCCCAGAAAAAAAGGAGAAATTAGGAAATTCTGCCAACATAACAATTGAAAGTTCTGATGATAGTGATGCTAATCCTGGTACGGCCTTGACAGGATTCACAGGTGATCCAGAAACCAATGGATCCTGATTCTGGTGCATCTTTTCACATGACACCTAATCGAAACTTTTTCTCATCCTATAAAAAGCGGGAGGAAAAGTTAGATTGGGAGATAATAGAATTATTCCAATTGGTGAAGGAGATGTGCAAGTAAATTTGGATGATGGTACTAAAAGGACATTTCAAGCATGGCATGTCCGAAGCTGGGTAGAAACCTGATCTCGTTGAGTGCCCTAGATAATCGGGGTACAAGTTCACTGGAGATGGTGGTTTCTTGAAAGTAATCAAAAGCTCAATGGTGGTATTGAAAGGAAAACTCAGGGCGGAATCTATCTATTGAGAAGCAGTGATGGAACTGCTACTATTCTATCCTCTGAAAGAAATGATGATGCTACACGATTGTGGCACATGCGGCTTGGTCATATGAGTGAGAAAGGAATGACCATACTTGCTGGAGAGGCTTGTTGAAAGGCCTAAAGAATTGCAAACTTGGTTTCTGTGAAACTGTGTATTTGGAAAGCGAAACGAGTGAAGTTTGGTTCTGGTAAACAGAGCAAGGGAATCCTGGAGTATGTCCACTTGGATGTTTGGGGTCCAGCCCTTAACTCTTTAGGTGGAGCTCACTATTTTCTTACTCTAATAGATGATTATTCCAGGAAAGTTTGGATTTATTTCTTGAAGAAAAAGAAGAGGTGTTCGACAAATTCAAGCAATGGAAGGCCATGGTCAAGAGCAAACCTGCGGTCATCAAGAGACTAAAACTGACAATGGCGGAGAGTTTGCAGTAAAGAATTTTCAGAGTTTTGTAGAAATGCTGGTATAGTGAGGCACCATCCTACCAGGAACACCATAGCAAAATGGAGTTCCAGAACGGATGAACAGAACACTTCTGGGGCGTGCAAGATGCATGCGAATCAATGCTGCACTTCCCAAATCTTTTTGGCTGAGGCGGTCAATAACTGTATACCTGGTAAATAGATCTCCATCAACTGCTATTGATCTGAAGATTCCACAAGAGGTATGGTCCGTCGACCTGTAAACTATTCTAATTTGAAGATATTTGGTTGTCTTGCGTATGCCCATGTGAGTGATGGTAAACTTGAGGCAAGGGCAAGAAGGTGTATATTTCTAGGGTATGCACGAGGGGTGAAAGGCTCCAGACTGTGGTGTCCAGAGAAGGCAAGTTCACCAAAAATCATTGTCAGAGAGATGTCACTTTTGATGAGGCGACAATGCTAAATCAGAAGAAGGAATCTAACCTAGATGAGGGAGACGGATCATGGTGCTAGGAAAGGTGGAGCTAGAGATTGACTGTGGGAAGGTGAAGCAAGAAAATGATGCAATGAATCAGCCGAGTACTTAGGTATTGCTCAACCTGAAGTAGAACAACAAGATAAACCTGATTATGAGAAGACTGGTGAACAAACCAGAAGAGAGCCATCCAGTATTGCTATTGGTAGAGAAAGATGAGAAATTAGAAACCAAAACGGTATCTGGATTCTCCGCCTGTGCACTCGACTCATTAGATGCAGATCCTATAGCCTTTGCGTTGGTTATGGCGGATGGTGTAGTTGGAGATGAACCATGTACCTACCGTGATGCGGAGAGTAAAGAGTCAAAAAGATGGCTGATAGCAATGAATGAGGAGATTGAATCTCTTCAGAAAAATCAACATGGGGGATGGTACAACTTCCAAAGGGGAAAAGAGTAGTTGGTTGTAAATGGGTATACAAAAGGAAAGAAGGAATTCCTGGCATTGAGCCTCCAAGGTTCAAGGCGAGACTGGTAGCAAAGGGTTATACTCAGAAGGAGGGTGTTGACTTCCATGAAGTATTCTCTCCTGTGGTGAAGCATAGCTCTATTCGGATCCTATTAGCTATTGTGAGTACGTTTGACTTGGAGCTGGAAAACTTGATATGAAGACGACGTTCTTACATGGTGAGCTAGAGACGGATCTACATGAGTCAACCATAGGGGTTCGTAGTTTCTAGTAAGGAGAACCATGTTTGCCTATTGAAGAAGTCATTATACGGCTTAAAGCAATCCCCAAGGCAATGGTACAAAAGGTTTGATGCATTTATGATTGGTCCTGGATATAGTAGAAGCCAATATGATAATTGCATCTACTCTAAAGAGCTTCCAGATGGTTCGCGGATTTATCTGTTGTTGTATGTAGATGATATGCTAATTGTAGCTGGCAACAAGGCTGAAATTAGTATGTTGAAAACTCAATTGGGAAAAGAGTTCGAGATGAAAGACTTGGGTGAGGCAAGGAAAATTCTTGGAATGGAGATTCAGGGAGCGGTATGGTGGCAGGTTGTGCTTAACACAACAAAACTACATTATGAAAATGCTACAACGCTTCAATATGCATCAGGTCAAACCAGTTGGCACTCCATTGGCTGCACATTTTAAGTTATCTTCAAAGGAATGTCCAGAACTGAGGAAGAGGTGGAGCATATGTCTCGTATACCTTACTCTAGTGCAGTTGTCAGTCTCATGTATGCTATGGTGTGCACTAGACAGATCTTTCATATGCAGTGAGTGTGGTAAGCAAATTTATGAGCAAACCTGGAAAGGCACACTGGGAAGCTATGAAATGGATCATGCGGTACTTGAGAGGTTCTCCGATGTCTGTTTGGTGTTTGAAGGTCAGAAGAATCGTGGAGTTGTGGGATATGTAGATTCTGATTATGCAGGTGACTTAGATAAAAGGAGGTCATTGACAGGCTATATCTTTACAGTCTTTGGATGTACTATTAGCTGGAAGGCGACATTGCAATCTCCAGTGGCATTGTCAACTCCTGAAGCTGAGTATATGGCATTGACTAAGGTATTAAAGAGAGCATTTGGGTGCACGGTCTTTTGGATAGTTTTGGGTTAAATCAAAATGTACCGGTTGTACATTGTGATAGTCAAAGTGCCATTCATCTGGCTAAAAACCCAGTCTATCATGAAAGGACTAAGCATATTGATGTTAGACTTCATTTTGTCAGAAAGTATTAACAAAGGTGCAGTTGGTTCAGAAGATAGCCAGCTAGAACCCAGACATGATGACAAAACCGTTGCCGATTGAGAAGTTTAAGAATTGCTTGGACTTGGTCAATATTTGCAGAGGTTGAAGGCTATTGCAAAATACAAGCCAAGGTGGAGAATTGTTAGACGTGGCTTGTCTTTTGTGAGAGTTCCTATCAGGAAATGCAGGAACTCCACATGTGAAGATCCACCGAAATCACGAGATTACTATGCATGTTCCTGTGCATGCATAGTAACCTTGCAGGTGAACTCCACGATATCACGGGAAGTTCCTGTATATGCATAGTAACTCCTGAAACTCTATAAATAGAGGGAGCCTTCAACGGAGAAATCATCCAAAGCTCAGAGCGTTCCTAGCTGTTTTAGAAAGAAGTAGAGTAAGCTTCTTGTAGTGAGAGAAAAGTAGAGAGTGCATGAAAGAAAATTCCAAGAGTGTAGTGTGAGTATACACTGGGGGTTTGGGCTAGATTCTCTAGATCTCTGTAATACTACAAATTGTAGTAGAAGAGAGTCTACTGGGGATACACTATATTGTAATTACTCATAAATATAGTGGATATTTTGTGGAGTTTGGCCCGTGGTTTTTCCCTCAAAATTACAAGAGGGTTTCCACGTAAAATATTGGTGTGTTGTTCGTTTGATCTGTTGGAGTGAAGGTCCCACTGTATAGTACTATTATAATAGTGACACGTGGGTCCCACTGGAGCAATATCAACACGGTTTCCTGGTACTATTCACATAAATAGTGACACGTGGGTCCCACTGGATTACTATTCACAGTGCTTCATTTTTCCGTCTCTTCAATTTGGCACGCTTCCGCTCACATCCATAAAGTGTTTATTACACTTGGGGTGTACTTATCTTTCTAGATCATGATATCTCCTAACAAAAACAAAACGCTAGCGGCCTCAAATCCCTAATTCATTCTTTGACTTCATGAGTTGCGTTCTCGATTTCTCGATGTTCGATCCGTGAGGTGCGATTCAAAGGTTCAATTTGTGAGGTGTGATTTCGACTTTTGTAGCTTCAACTTCACCCTATGCAAGTAATGTCCTGATCGTGACTCGAAGGATGATTCACTGGTGTACATAGAGATTTTCCTAGTGTTGGTGGGATACAAGGGTGAACAAAAAGCCCAATCCATGGGGGAAAAGTAAGAACTAAACGAATCCATGTTTGAAAGTACATTATTGTACTAGAATGAGAAATTGTGGCAATGAATTTAAGAGGCAAACAAAAGAAACAAGAATAAGGAGGAGGAAAATTAATTGCCTTGTCCTTCCTATTGTCCTTACGTTACCCTTGCTTGCCGGTTGCTTGCTAAGTGAATAAAGTTCCGCAGTAATGTCGATAATCCTTGCTTTTTCGAAGGTCAAGCATAGAGATTAAGGCTGAGCAAGCTTATTGGCATCACCACTTAACCTAATTCACTCAATAAGCAAGCATTGAGCATGGGTAACATAAGGATTAGGATGGACAAGGCAATTAATTTGCCTCCCTTTTTCTTCTTGTTTCTTCTTTTGCCTCTTGAATTCATTGTTATGATTTCTCATTCCAATACAATAATGTTTTGTCAAATGTTGATTCATTTGGTTCTGGCTTCACCCCATGGAGGCATGGACTTGTGTTTCCATTCACCCTTGTATCCACCATCACTATCACCATATACTTCAACTGGAAGGAGGCTTAATTGTTGTGTTAGGCCTTTGACATTGCCAGTCTTTACCACCAACACAGGAAACTCTCAATGTACACCAACTATTAATACATGGGTAAGTTTCGCTATAAGGTTGCGGTTAAGTCAAAATTGTGTTGCTTTGGCGTTGCAATTGAGTATACTTTCTATATGTGACAATAAGTATATAATTTAAAATTAATCGCAATATCAATATTATGACATCTATTATGTAGATATATTATTAAAGCCACTTGTATTGATCTAATGAGGGTTTGGTAGATGCATAAAGTCCTAAGTTTAAATTTCATTGTAGTCAATGTAGATATGTTATTACATATAGAGTTAACTGGTAATCCAAGTTTGTAATGACAAACTTAAATATTTGGCTACGTTGTTTTATTTTTTGTGAATTATAAAGTAATTAAAACGTTATAATATTTAAAACATTATATTTTGTTGATTTCCACCACTATACTATTTTATAATAAAAAATTAAATGCAATTTTAAATTTATTGAATTCATCTTAAAATCATAATTTTTAGTATGGTTCTTAGACATGATTTTTTAAGGTGATTTAAATAAAATAAAAATAGAATAAAAGAGAGTGCAATTACCTTAGAAGAGTTATTTTGATACATTAATAATATAAACAATTATATTATGATCTAATTAAATCCTTCTATTTGCATAACTTTTAAGTAATGGAAATAAAATCAACTATACTTACTCTCATGACAATACATAATTGATGACAATGTATAATTTTAATACATTATTTGTGTATCAAGATTAAATTCTTGCTAAAAAATGGGTCAATTCTTATTGCAATTTTTTATATCAAATTGGATAACCCTACCAAAACAACTATCTATCATAATTTATTATTTTCCTCAAATTCTATTGTTAGAAATCAAATTGTATGAGTAAAGGAAAAAAAACATAATTAAAGAATCGAATTTCAATAGTATTATAGATTTTGCCTAGGCCTAATGTTAATGGGCTAGGCACTAGCTTCTAAGCCCAATAGGAGCGTAATTGCTCCCATGATACCTCTTATATCTCTATAAATAGTCTCTTGGGCATAATATCACACGCTGAAAGGTATGCATAATTCATTTATTATTGTAAACCTCTTGAGCACTCATTGACTTGATCGTCAGAGTATTTGAGTTAAACACCCTTTGTTTGGAGCATGGAGCAAGGAGGATCACATGCAAGTTCGTGTTTCCAGCCATTTTAGATTCCAGATATATTCTATCTGAGTTACTCGTTCATAATAAATAGTTTATCAATATAAATTTTTTTACATAAATATTTAATTATATATTGCATCCTAACATAAATATATTTGACTCAATTACTCATTATTTTAAGAGTTTATTTTCTATGTGAACTGTTACATTGTCATTCAATTATACATTGCCATAATACTAAATTAAAATGGTTAAGTCCGTAAGCGCTATTTAAAGAGTCATGTAAATCGAATGATTTTATTGTATAACAATGTAAAAGAGTTTTACATTACTAATATATAGAAATTAAATTCTTAATTTAAATATCTTGTAGATAAAATCATATAATTAAATGACATTATAAAACTCTCTTCGGTATATCAAAATTAGCCTTTTAAAAAATATTTTTCAGAACAATAACAATACATTACACTTCACTTTTTCTAATAGATGATTCTTTTGTTGTTGGTAGAATTCTTCTTTTAACTAGTGAATAGGAAAAGTATGCCATGTTGATGTGATAATAAATAATTAAATTATATCATTAGCACAAAATTAAATCATGTACATATTACATATGAGTTTAATAATTTTTTAAACATCATTTGTAATGTGGTAGTGTAGTAGGAGGTCACCTAAGGAAAGGAGGATGCACGAAACTATTTTCTTCCCCTCATGGTATGGCTTCGTGTAAAATGAGATGGGAGGTGGGTTACCTGCATGCACTTTACCAAGGTATCAGTATTGAGTTAGGTTAAAGTTAGTATTAAGAATGAATAAATATCTACCACTTTTGAATTTCCCTTAAATAGGAGGTTGAATGTCCGTTACCACGTTCATCATATTTCGGGATATGGTTAGTTATAGTGGGATCGTGGGATTCATGGGTTCGTGTGTGACGAAGGCCTAACGTTTACGTTAAAGGTCGGAAGGTTGAGACGAGTTGAGTGCGCCTTGATCATAGATCTACGGCTTTGGACCTTTGACTATTATTTCAGCTATTATCTCTTTTTCAATTCAGGCTTAATGTGTTCCATTTAGCTTAGTTCGTAACATCATTTAATTAAATATTTTCATTCATATAACTATCCAAATAATAGCTATGAGAATTAATCAAGTTTATTAAAGTGAGAGTAGATCATATTTTCGTGCATCAAGATTGAATGTTTTGTTCATTTCACGTTAGCGAGGAAAGTATTTTGAATTTAAATTAAGTAATTAACGATGCTAGAAAAGTAGAAAACAACAGTTTGTGAAAATGAAATAATAATAATAAACGCGTTTAAACGACACGGCAACGTTGGAACTTCTGGTCTCGTCTGAATTGTAGAGCAAAGTTTTCTTTGCTCCTTTCTTCTCTGAATCAATCAAAGCACAGCACACCTTCACTTCATCAAATTTGCCTCCGCAAACTTCAAATCCGACGTCGTTTCTCTTCGATCCATTCAGTGCCTGAGACCCCCTCCCTCTACTTCAGGCTCCTTCCCCTCTCAGGTTCTACCTTTTCCTCTCCTTTTCTTTTTCAAATTCTTAAAAAAAAATGACACTTGGAACTTTTCAAATGATAATATGGCATATGTGGGGTCTAATAATTGATGGGTCTTGTTCACTTTTTTCTATTTTACGTTATATCCAATAAAATTTTGTTTTTTAGTTTTTTTAAGCCCAAATCTTAGTGGATGCAACTGTCTCTGCGTTAGTCTAGCTTGTTGGATCTTAAACTATTCGATTTTGAGGTTTCTCTCTATTATGCTGATTGAGTTTGATAGGGAAAAAAAATCTTGTTATAGAAAGAGGATAATTCCCAAGGTTTTTTTTTATACATGTTGAAAATTTCAAACTTTAGGCCATGTGGGTTTTTGGTTGGTGTTTGATAATTCTCTTGTGTAAGTTAACTAAAGGAATTGGATGAATGATCATATTGATGTTGAATGAATTGAGTGGCTTCTTTGTTGTTCTCATCATATTTCATCTTAGTTCTCTTTCTTTTGAATTTGATTGATTAGATTTTTGTGTGTGTTTCTAATCCTTGACACTGTTTTCTTTACTGGGAAATCGGATGACATACTTTTTGAAAACTGAAGATTAGGCTAAATGGCAAGGATTAAACCTCAGGCTCTGCTGCAGCAAAGCAAAAGGAAGAAGGGGCCTTCTCGCATAAGCACCGTCACTATTATATTTTACATGTTGATTCTTGCCTTGATTGGGTTTTTCCTGTTTGCTACCTTCAGATATTGGTCCAACAGGTTAGTTGAAAATTTCTAATTTTCTGTTTCTATCTGCGGAGGCAGAATCATAATGTGAGAAATGATGTGTAACAGGTTTTTGTTTCTTAGACAGAAATCAATATAAGATGTGTTAAAAACTGATACTTGGGAAAATTTGAGCTGTAGCTTGGAATAATCTTGACTTGTTCTGCATGAATCTATGTGATTGTGATTGTTGATGTTTTCAATGCTATTGCTACCAGATAGAGGAACATCTGAAAACTGCCCTTTTTTGCTGGAGGATTTATTGTACCTCCATCTTGATTGACTCTCCACATATGTTGTGGTGATTGGACCTTTTGCTTTATTCTGATGTCACTTTAGTTTATGCTCTGTCACAGGAAGAAAAAAAATGGTTGTTTGTTGAACATGAACAGAAACTTTTCCATTTTTCCATGGAACTTTTTAAAGTGATTTTTATTCTTAACAAGATGGGTTTAAATGGAACAAGCACTGGTAATATGATTCTAATAAGCTTCTTTCTCATATAGAGTAGAAAAAATTTAATCTTTAAAAGTATCGTTTGTTGCCTAACAATTCATTTTTTACTGTCATTCAGGTCAAGATTTCGATAGAGAATCACTTGGCAGTCTCAGAGGTACATGCTTAAATGCATTTGTCCTTTCATAATTGCCTTTTATCTGATGCTGTTGCTAAGTGTTTCTTCATTTGATTTGAAGATGTATATCATGTCTATGTTTGAGTTTTCCCATTGAGATAGGCTGCATGGTCTTTTTTTTTGGGCTTCAATATGATTTTAGTGTCTATTTTTTTTTCCTTTTTGTCCCTCATTTTTCTAATATTATTTTTTGTTCCCTACCATTATCCAGTTGTGTTAAATGATTTTATTTATATAGACTCAAAAAAAGTATTAAATATTTATAAGGACTAAAAAGAAAATTTTCAATATTCATAAGGGCTAAATGCATATTCTAAAATATTTCTAGGGACCCAAATTTAGAGCACAGGGACATAAAACATAATATTGGAAAAAAGACGGACCAAAAGCCAATTTTTGTGTTGGATTAAAACCAAAGTGACCCATATTTATAGGTACCAAAAACATATTTAAAGCCTTTTTTATTTTGCGTTCATGCGTAGAGTTGTTATTTCTAATCCAAACTTCTTTTTCAGCAGCATGATAATACTTTCGTGGACTCAAAGAAATCCGAGCTACCTGGATATGCTGTAAGTATCATTTACCTGACTGCAGTAATTCCCTGATTGAACATTTTATAGTCAATTTAGATCTAACTAAAGTTTAGAATGCTCACTAATTGAAATTACCTATTTACCATATGAAATTTCATCTTATAATGTGACTTCCATTTTCTTTGTGATTATAGGTTTTAGATACATCTAAAGGCTCTATAACAGTAGAACTTCACAAGGACAGTGCTCCTGAAGTTGTTGATGAATTCATTGACTTATGGTGAGTACTTGGTTTTCCTACAAAATCATAATTTGGAGGCTGTTGAGTGGTTAGGGTTCTATTTTGGGAAACTTGTTTTGCCCTCTCATTCTTTTTGGTTGGAGGAGAAGAAATTGTAGTTTAAGTATTACTGTTACTTGATAGACAAAAGGTGGAAAAATAGATATTTGTTGGGTGACATCGAATGAATTGGTATAAAGCTTTATGTTAGCGTTATTTAGTAATATATTCTGATTGGTTTTAGACTTTTAGTGCATATCTAGATGATTTTAGATAAGACGTATCTTGGTCCTTGAAAATTGACCCTTTTACTCCAACTACTAATTTCCCATGAAAACTCATTATGGAACTTTCATTTAAGATTGAAGTTCTTCACCATAATACACTTTGTGCTGTATGGAATGTATGATTAGCAGATGGCGCACAAATCTTCGCTTAGAGGTGAAAATTGGGGAGGTTATCATACCACAAGTCACAAGGTTTAAGTACCTTTGATGCATCATCTAAAATGATGGAGAAATAGAGGGAGATCAAGATGGGTGGATGAAATGGGGGGAGTTCGTTGGGTGTTACTTGTGATAAAATAGTAACACAAACTTTAAGGAAAAATTTTACTGTACAACTATATGATTGACGATGTTGTATGAGATTGAATATTCTTCAATGAAAAACCAATAAGAAAATAAAATCAATTTTGTAGAGAAAAGAATATTGTGTTGGATGAGTGAACACACCAAACAAGATAGAATAAAAAATGAATGTATTACAAAGAAAGTTGGTGTAGCACCTATTTAGGGAAAGATAGTAGAACCTCACCTTAGATGATTTGGGTTTGTGTGGTGAAGGCATGTGAAAACCGCAGCAAGGAGAATAAGTTAGATAGAGGGTAACCCAATAGTTATAGTTATAACTATTAAAAAAGATTTAGATCTTAATGGTATGACTGTAGACATAGTTTATGATATGATACTATGGTATCACTTAATCCATATAGCGGAACCTACCTAGTGGCCTAAGGCTTGGTTATTGTTGTTATAATCGTATTACATGTCACATCATCATTTTCTGACTTTAGTGGACTGCAGCATTTTAGTATCTCTGCAAATAACAATACTTATCGGTGGAAGTCCAATCAGATATATGCAGAGCATGAACCAGGCCTATAAGCTAGATGCTTTAGTTTCTCTCATATTTCAAAGTATAGACTCCTGAAATTAGCATGTTCTCTTCTAGCTGGAGAGAACACAGGTGTTTGTGGGGCCAGCGCTTAAATGAATGGGAACCTTTCACGATATTTCTTTAACTTTTGTTGGCATCAAATTGTGGCAGTAATGTACTAGTGTGTATATTATAAGTGGTTTGCTGCATGAAATCTCTTTAAAAGTTTAAATATATTTTCTTATGCTTCCAACCTAAACTACAATCGTTTTTGCAGTCAAAAAGGGCATTTCAAGGGGAAGTTTTTTCACCGAGTAATTAAGCACTATGTGATTCAGGCGGGGAAAACCAAGGAGCAGGAGCAACTGAAGATTGGAACTTGAGAGGAAAGCAACATACGAGGTTTTCTTATTCTTTTGATTTTTTTCTATTTAAAGTTCTTGATGTATTTCCATAGAAGAATCTAGTGATTATCTACCTACCCATGAGTTGCCTAATGTTTCTAATTGATAGAAATTGTGATTATTAACTAGTGTGAAACATGAAGCATTCATGCTTGGAACTTCCAAGGGCAAACACAACCACAAAGGATTCGATCTTTTCATTACAACTGCACCGATACCGGATCTAAATGAGAAGCTTATTGTGTTTGGGCAAGTCGTCAAGGGAGAGGATGTTGTTCAGGTGACTGAGTTTACTTCATTCTCGTTGTCATCTCCACAATATTGTGTGGAGAAATTTGCTTTCCCTTTCTTTGTGTCGCTTATTTTGTCTTTTTCCTGTAAGTTTAGAAGGTTTTGTTGGCTGTTAATATGCAAAAGGAAAAGTCTAAAAAACCCTTTCAACTTTGACTCATATGCACTTTGGTCTTGTTACTTTAAAAATGTACAAAATAGTCCTCAAGCTTTTTGATACAAGCACATTACTACAATTTGATAGCGAATGTTCAATTTCTGACAAAATTGCATGTGTGGGCTCTACAATCTCAATAGGAAATCTCATGTATTGAAAAATAATAAGATAGTAGTGCATCTAGATAAAAAAAAATTAAAGGTTTTTTATAGACTTTTCACGTCAAAAAATACACACCTATTAGCATATTGTATTATTGTGCACAGATAAAAAATTTCAAGGATAATTTTGCACGTTTTTAAAGTAACAGGAGGACCAAAGTGCAAATGTGTCAAAAGGTGAAAGGGGTTTTCTAAACTTTTCGCTATGCAAGATGTGCAAACTCAACCATGGGTTTTCATGATTAGGGTATCTGATATTCTGGCTACATAACTCTCTCAGGAAATTGAAGAAGTTGATACCGATGAACACTACAAACCTAAAGTTTCTATTGGGATACTTGATGTCACTCTTAAACAGAAAATCTAAAGGCTCTTTGCTAGATCAAGAGCATGATGATGTCCCATGCTTTTGCTGATAACCTGTTTTGGTAGACTGGTCGAATCTTCTCTACAGGGACGATGAATCTTGAGGATTTCACCTAGGGTACATCAATCAAGTGTTTGAGCCTTGATGTTGTATTTGCTATTACATGTTTTAGTTCTTAACACAGGGATTATGCAATCTCCTTTCACCTTTTTTTTTTCCTCTAGGATTTTGGCTTCTTTCTTTCTATTATTATTTTTCTTTGGTCTCTTTTGTGAGGTGGGGTGGGGGTGTGGGTAGGGTTTTGCAATTTGCTTGTAAGGTTTGATAATAGAAACTTTTTCCCCCTTTTTCGTTCAAATTTATCTTGGAATTACTCAACAGTCTTCATTTGTAACCTGAATGAGATCACAAAATCATTTTGCTTTGCCTTGCTATGCAGTTCATGTATCTTTTTGTATTTCCATTGATGGCCATAATTCTATGCTTTATTTATTTGTTTTTTCTGTAATGATGCTTTTAAGTCACATTTCCTTTTACTTATGATCGGAGTATACCTTTTAACAGCCTTTTGGCTAAGAATGTGAATGGTGCTATGGTGTCCTGACAATTGATTGACTATATTATCCAACATGATATGACGGGTAAATATGATCATTATCACTTTTAAAAATTACATACAAGCATTACAGTATATATATATATTATATCTGCGTGTGTGTATAAAATGGTCTGGATTAAATAAAATATTTATATTGTGTTATGAAGCTGAACCGTTCCACTTGTCATCAATCCAACCTAAATACCAAATGAATGGGCCAACGTGGAAGTAACTCATGACCTTGGGCTCTTAGTTATGGGCCACCTAACTTCTCTTTTATTGGGGGACTTGGAATGTTCTGGGCCCTGGACTTGTATCTTATTTCTAAACCCAATAGCCTGCACTTGCATCCATCATCTTTAGACTCTTGCTTTAGAGATGAACCCAAACCGGGAGAAAAACAAAAAAGATTCTTTCATTGGGGGTCTCGCCTCTTTGCAAAAACTAACTAGTGTTATTTTGTGGTATGTTTGATTAGGGATTAAAAATGAGGTGTGAGTTTTTATGGATGAATTTTATGTGTAAAACTACATATGAATTTCATCCATGAAAATTCTACATTTGTTTAACTTTCCAACCAAATATACTCTAAGTATGGTTTCTTTATTTCTTTCTCTACATAGGCTCATGACCAAAAAAAAATTTCTCTCTCTACATACTTCATGTTATTGTTTTGAGACTAACTTAAACGTTGAAATGTCTGTAGGAGATATTCTGTCCGCATCTCTAACTGAATGACCCTGTGCAATACACATCATAAGTTTGACGCACTGTTGATATTATAAATAAATGAAATGGTCAGCTACTCATGCATGTCGAGTAGCCGTTTCTGCAGAAACATTCTTACAAATTAGTTGACATAAATAATATAAAATAAAATAAATTATAAGATAAAAAGTGTAAAATGAGTCGCTATGTATTTTTTTCATCTAAATTATTGGTAAATTAGAGTTTATATTATCATTCATTTTCTCTTTTCTTTTAACAAATGAGTCAATAATTTTCTTCTTAAACATCTTTTAGGCTCTAAAAAAAATGTATATCAATGTATCATTTAACATCAAAATAGAGCATTATAAACAACTAACTAGGAAGTAGCAACTTCATTAAGTGAATAAAAAAAGTTAATAAGAAAAAAATATTAAAAAATATATTCTAGAAACATTTATATGTTTCATACTTCCATACCATATATGTTACTACACCAAGAGCCTTTTATTATTTATTACATATACTATGTGTAGAGATAATTGGCGTTTTTAAAAGGACCATAATCCAAAATATACATATAATTATATAATAAAAGTGTAAAGTTTGGAAGGGGACCATGGCATCCACTGGTCCCCTTCCATCCACCCTTAATTGTCATCAAGCATGCAAGGCTATCCCTTAAGGGTATGTTTGTGAGTTTATAATTTGAAGGGGAAGGGAGGGAGGAAGGGGTTTATAATATAGAATTTTAAAATCTTATCCTATAGTCATTTCTTCCCTCTCATCCCTTCCAAATTTCAAAGTCACAATCATATCCTAAGTAAAGGATGGAACAGGATTCAGATGTAAGAAATGCTTGATTGTTATAAGATATAATAATAATAATAATAAACACAATATGTCCTGCCATCGGATAATTTGAAAATTTGTGTAGAAAGAGTACATGTGATGTTGCTTTGGGTATGTTTGATTGGGTGGTAAAAATGAGGGTAAAATTTTTATGAATGAATTTCATACCAAACTTATACTTAAAACTCATTTATATTTATTCTCATTTTTACCATCCAACCAAATAAGCCCCTGAAGTGAAATTTTAATGGATCGAAAAGAGAAGTTTTTATATCACTATCCTTTGCACGCGTAATTTTATTCTATAAATTCATTGGTCTATTGGGTGAAATTCGTGTGTTTAGGTTCATTGACAAAACAAACGTGTGAAAATCTTAAAGTGGCCTGAGCTTGCGTATTTAAATTTTGGATCTTTATCATTTTTCAATATGATTCACAAACAAATTCATTTGGCGTCAAAATCCTGTATTAAAAGCCCGTTGGGCATATAAACAGGTCAAAGGGCCTTCTTTTATTCCTAAATTAAAGCCGGTTGCTTATTTACATCACCTTTTTGGTCGGGCGTTAAATTTCGTGAAAACAACTTTCTTTGTACCCAACCAAAAAACCACTGACAGTTTTTAATCTAATCTTTTGATCATAATAAAGATAATACAAGACATGTCAGTATTCTAAGACATGTACGCGAGTTTGGTTTTCGAAAATAAGCGGAGGGAAGACGAGGACTTTATAGACTAAAATTTCAAAATTATATTCTATAATTAAATTGCTTCTTTTTTTTTTCTCTTTCTTTCTAAAATCAAACTTTCAAATACTCCCTTAAAGATGACTCGAAAATCCATATTTTAAGCGAGATTTTCAAACTTTTACACAAAAGAGGGAGTTCTTTGTATGCCATAGAAGTGAGATTTAAAATTTTATGAGAAGAATTAAAAAATTGCTTGTTTTATATTTCAATTTCTACTTCTCATATCATATATCATATATGCTAAATAAAACTGGGTTGTACAAACAACGGGATCAGCTGAATCAAATCAAACCTAAATTCTCTCGATTTTTAGATTAAGCCATTTATTGGATTCAAAATTGATCCAATAATAATCCAACTAATAACCAATTCAAGTTAACTCAACTTCAAATAATATATAAAGATTTAGACATTATATATGGTAAAGTTATAAAATTTTACTAGTAAACAATAAAATTTAAAAGATATTATGCAATATATATTTCAAAACAAATCATATCAACTTAATATAAAAGTAACATGAAGTTATATAAAATGTAATAATTGAATAATAAAATCTTATAATTATATTTTCACTAATTATTATAAAAAATATAATTCTAAAAGAATTATTTGACTTTGTCTTTGGAACTGAAATATGATCCGAATTGAATCCAAAAGTGCTCTAATAGGATTTTGAGACCCAAATCCAGTCAAATAATCTTCAAGTTGAGCTGGGTTATGAACACTTCCAATAACAAAAGCTATGGGATTGGCATAGCAACAAAAATAAAAAATAAAAAACACGTTTCTGCATTTTATTCTCTTGTAACCCATTCAGCTTAAAAAGCTTTACAACTTTAACTTCTCACATTAATATTAATAATATATACACAGAATCATATGGCTTTGAGCAAAGCACGGATGCTATTTTTCTTCTCCAGAAAACATCTACGTCCAGAACGTTAGTACATTATAGAGACAACCCAATAGGATTTAAATTTCTCTTTATATAAGAGCAGCCAACATTGATTATTTATTTATTCTTATAGGCTATCCTCCACCCAACTCCTAGTGGAATTTGGACTTGGAACAAAAGTGTGAGGAATCCACATGAAAGTAGAAAACACATCACAATAGAAAAAGCAGATGAAAAGCCCTATGATGAACATGCGAGATAACTCCTCCACAAAGAGAAAATAGGTCAACATGCTTTTATTTTAATTTGTGATCGTATAATGTAGACAAGCAAGCACCACCAGAGACCACAAATAATTATATTTTAGCAAATTCTTTTTGGTTTGGTTTTTTTTTTTTCAATTGCCAAAAAGTCTTGCGTATTTTTTTATGATTACTTGAAAAGGGTCGCGTGCAATGGTCACAATCAAAACTTGTCTTTTCCAAATTGTGTTTTTAATTAATTGAAAAGTAGAGGACTCGTGCTCTCTACTCAGAGGTGTAAAGGAGGTCTTGTAATTGACATTTGTTTTCTTAAAAAGAAGATTACAAAGCATGAAATGTTAGGACAAGGGGTGTGCCACTATTTCTTGGTTCATTGGAGGGCCTTATCTAATTTGGTTTTAGCCACTCAAATCAAAGGGTTTCGTCTGTATTCACCTGATTTGTTCTTTATACGGGAAGGTCAATTGTTTATGAAATCTGTCTTACCTAAGAATGATCTAGTGGACTAAGGATCCGAGTATTACACGGCTTAATACTAGTGGATGGAATATTGAGAATACATCCCCGGTGTTCGTGGAATCAAATACCCATGAGCCAAGGCGCAGCAGAAAAATTAGGAAAACAAATTTCAAATTAGTGACCCTAACGGACGGAAATCTGTTTCATTAAAAAAAATTTATCATGTTTTTTGTTCCAGAATAATTTGTTATCACGTAAAAAGCAAATGATTTATATTTAGTAACTATTTTAAATTTTTTATAATTTTAAATATTTATCTTCTATATGATAAAAAATGATTGAAGAAAAAAAAGAGTCATAATTTAAAGAAAAATAACTTTCGTCCAACACAAATCCTTCACTCACAAAACAGTCAACATTATCACTATCAAATTAGTTATCAACATACACCCCAGAGAGAGAGAGAGAGATTAGTTCTTGATATTAATTGTTTTCAAAATGCAACTCTCTAAAATCTTCAAATAAATAAATTATAGCTACCATGGAGAAAGCATATATATCTTGTTGGTTTAGATTAGAACATTTTAAAATAACTGATATCGATGGAAGGAATTGAGTTTTAAAAAGGTCGTCTAGTAGCCCGTTGAAAAAGTAAAAATAGAGTAGTTTCGCAAAAAGGGGTTATAACCTTAATTTTTCATCCTCCTTCAAATGTATAACATTTTCACATAGTCCTATGATTAAAATATTATTTTCGACCAAATTCTGTTCCATTCTGCCACTTGCTACTTAGAGTCAATTTGGTTAGGATTTTAACACTTCCCGTTGGCCCATGAAAAGAATTGTTTTGTTTCTAGTTGGTGTCTCATTTCATGTCCACTAATGAAAAAATCAACATATATAAATTATTAGTAGTTAGTAGAAATTGTTTTTAAAAAAAATTCAAAATGATATTATATAATAATACATTTATCAACACATGGTGGGGAATAGGGAAATGAATTTGAGCACAGAAGATCTGGATTTGGCCAACACTTGCAGTCTCATGCGTGCCTTCTTATAGCTTAACAATATAATGGGCCATGATAGCTTTTCAATATGCATCTTCTCCACCATACCCAACTGTGGTTAAGATGTCTTTATTGCCATTAAATTGCTCTACTTGATGATTCTTAATTTATGGGTCAAAATATGTTGAAGTTCATATCTATGTGGACATCGGCCTCTCGTAATGATTGAGGGGTGCAAATATTGTAAACCGGGGAAGATCAGATCTATGCGGTTTTGCTCCTTTAATTAATTAGTTGGCCTCATTTTGGTGAACATTTATCTAATACTGCTGTACCTCGCTTTGGTCCAGCCAGATCTTCCTAACCAACCAAGCCTGTTGAAGCTAATTAAGGACTTCTAAGTGGAGTGTCTTTGCATTGTGGAGGCTACTGCTATCTCTTTTCTATGTGCTTATGATTTGTTCTGCTCATGTGTTGTTCCTGTTGTTTGTCTCGTCTTTTTAATAGTATATGTTGTTAGTGGGCACTATTACTATAATAGGCTTTCCGTCTTCTTGCTGCTAGTTCTGATAGGCAGCACAGCAGCAATCTTGGTTTCCTTTTCGCTGTTATGCATGTGTATTTGAACATCAATATGGGTAAGATGTAGTGTGAGATGAGTGAGAGAGAATAAGTTGGAAGAAAAAAGTAAGTGGTGGAGATATTATTTGTGAGTAGATTATTTGGGTGTTTGAGAAATTAGGGTGTCAATAGCAAGGTTGAATTTGAATATGTAAGTTTTTCTTTGCTCCTCCAACTTATGGAGTTTGAGCAGTCATATCTATCCCAAAAAATTGAAAAATAAAATGGCTAAATTCCCAAATCAATGTCATAAATTTATAGTAGAGGCAAATTAGTTTATTAAATTTGAAAAATGTTATATTAGTCTCTAAAATTTTATAAATAAAGATAAATTAGTCTCTGTTAAATTATTATCTAAACTGTTAATAGAAATATCCACGTATTCTGTTAAGTTGCTACATATACTGTAAATTTTTAAGTAAATCTTAATTTGCCTCACTCTTCTATTTTGCACAAAACGAATGATAACTTAAAGTTAAAATCTTTTTTGAGTAGAGAGTTATGGTAAAAGAGAAGATGAAGAAGAAGGTTCAAAGACTTCATTTAAAGGGATGAGACAAGTTAAAATTTTTATGAAAATTAACATAATATGAGTAAAGGACTAACTTTCCAATTTGTAAAATTTAAGAGATTAATATAAGATTTTCTAAATTTGATAGATTAATTTATTCCTCACTATAGATAGATTGGGGTTTAAATCAAATAAAAAATGCATCGTCTCCACCAAACGTGCTTATATACAATTTCACGCTGTGAATGCACGTCTAGCTGAATATGATGGGATGCGTTAATTCACACATTATTTAAAAATACAATATATATATATATATATATATATATAGTTTAATTTTTCTTTATTTACAGTGTAAAATATTTTGACACCACTATCCAATCATATATTAACACATTAATAAAAGTAATTGAGTCTTATATTTATTATTTAAAAAGTTATATGTTCAAATGGAATGATTTGATTGAATGACAATATAAATTTTTTTTACATTATCAATATATAAAAATTAAACTCATATATATAATTTGTACAATTATTTGGACTATTCTTCTCCTTAAACCAGTTTTTGGGATGAAGTTAGATCTATAATTTTATTAGGGAATGGAATTTAATTAAAGGGCATAGAGTTAACTTTTTCAATAAAAAAATTGTGCAAATTAGTTAATTTCTGCAAAAATCCTTAGGGTTGTAATCAATTTTATATATGAACTCTGGCTCATAGTTTCTTAAAAATTATTTCTTTCGTTAGATGAGCCATGCTTAATCCAGACAAATTATAAGATTAAAATTAATTCCTCATCATCAAATTTTCTACAAAGTTTTTTTTTAAAAATTAAACTAATCTAATTAAACATGTAATTCGGAAATCAAAACGAAATCGTATAATCTCCCACTGGAGCCTCTAGCTCTCAGCTGTATCAGAAAAATAAAAGAAACCAATGTTAATGTGTTCTGTTTACCATAGAGTCTTACATAATGATTATAAAGTATTTGAAAACCTGATATGTGGAATGGATTGGAAGTCGGAAAGAAAACATCAGGGTAGGCCCTCAATTTGACAATCAATACAACACCGTTCATTCAGGTCAACTTCTAACATTCCTTGTCCCTGATGTTAGGAAAATTTAGGTATTCCAAGAGTAGTACTCTCAAAAAATTAAAATTGTTCTAAACTTGTAAAAATGAAAAAAAAAATCTAAATTTATAATGTAATATATTTAAATTAAATAATAACATGTATTTTACTTACATATCTCAAGTTGAACTTCTTAAACTTAATTTTCTTCTAAATTAGAAAATCATGCTTGTCTCTCTTAAATTGTTAATTAAAAAATAAATAAATAGATAAATAATTGATGGAATATAAAAACCTACATAAATTAACAGGAAAAGTTGTTAAATATTGCAAAGTCATTATATAAAGTCAGATATATACCGGCGTAATTTTTCAAACTAAAAGCGTATCTAATAGTACGTATCACCTCACATAGTGTAAGGTAGTTGTTTCTCCTGAAGCCTAAGATTCTTGTTGTCTGTGGCAATTGCAAAATACTACACTTGCATAATTATGTAAGAGAAATTATTTATCCTCCAAACAAATTTGAAGGAATGATGCAATTTTTCTTTGTTTGGTTGAAAGAAAAATAAGAAAGGTAAAGTCAAACAGTAAAAATAACCATATGAGACCCACTATTTTTCTTTCCTTCCCCAACTCGACAAAAAAATGAGGGAAACTGCTCAATGCTTTCCCTTTCCAAAATAACCCCTTTCTTCATGTTTTATATCAAGAACCAAGGCCCTTTCATCACAACTCCTATACCCTTCAGTATTATTTTACATTGAACGTCCACTGTAGCCGCCGCACATTATTTTCAATGTTCTTATAGTATTGTTTTTCAATTTATAAGTTATAATATCAGTTATCATTGATGGATAATTTACGTATTTTGGATTTTTTTTTCTCTTTTTGTAATACGAACTGTTTTGCTAGCACAAATATTTTGCTTCTTCTATATTACGTAAGTTAAAAGAAATTTTATGTAAATCATAAACTTTTAATAATTTATTGTTTTAATAGTAATATTGTTTCAAATAATTTATTTTAGTTAGTCTAAGTTTAATCTAATAGGTTGATATTATTTTAAATTTGTTAATTTAAAAATACTGAATTTTTCTATTGAATATTTGTTAATATAATTATTAAATATAAATTAAAAATGTAGACGTGAATGCTTTTATGCAAATATGGAAGATTAATTTTCAAGGTTGCAAATTTTCCACCTGACTCCATATTTTGATTAAAATAACATCTTAAAATAATATAATGGTAAAATTATCATTTGTTATCATTATTTTTTCCTTCCTCTTGTTTTTCCATCCAAAAAAATAAAAGAAATTAATTATCTTTCCATTTTCTTTCCTCTCATTTTTCTTTGATCCAAACATACTTGTGCAAAATAAAATTTCATTCAATTTTTTTTCCTTTCAATTTCTACCATCTCATTTTTCATTCCTCTCTATTTCTTTCCTTTGCTAAACATAACCACTATAAAGGAAGAATTGATTATGTTTTAAATTTTTATGACATTATTTGTATTTATTTATTTTTTACCTTATTTAGTATTAAAAAGATATTTAGGAATACTTTTAGGAGGGTATAGATCCACTCATCGTGTATACAAAAAATCAGTTATAAGTAATAATCGGGTCAAATCAAAACCAATCTCTACTTGATAATGATAAGAAATTTTATTATAAAAGAAAAAAGTGGTATGATAACTTTCAATCGAATAGATGAATTTGTGTCAAACACATCTTGCACAAGGAAATTCGCAACCCTTCGTCCTCTTCTTGCAAATTGTAGCTTTATTCCTTTTGGCACAAGTAAATTAAATTTCTTAAGTTACACGTTAGAGAGATTAACACTAAAGAATTGAACTATCCCTCTCGTTGCTATCAATTTTTTTATAATTGATCTGTACTATAACAAAGGACATCGATTTTAAAATAAAGCCACCTAACCCATCTATCTTTCAAATTATAACTATTAAAGTATACATGTTATTATTTGGTTATTATGGCTCACTTTCGATCTTAATTAATTAATTTCGTTGTAAAGTGAGTGGATTATGTGGCTCAGGAACATCTGTTTATTGCAGTGGCGGTTAGTGCAGGAACCAAAAGCTAAGGTTTCAAACATTTGAATTTTAATTATTTGTTTTTTTTTTCAAAGAGGAGGGAATAAAAAATTGTAACTCCTACCAGCCTACTACAGTTCTCTGAGTCTTACGTACATATATGGAATATGGATGTGGGTTGGTAGGTCAGCAGAAATTAAAATGATCATGGATTAGTAGTATATGCTTAATGCTTTACATGATATATTGTTAAACTCATGTGAGCCACGTACACTTCTTAGCTATCTAACTTCATTATTTATATTCCTACCGTCGAGCAAGGAATTTATTTGATTGTTGGGAAGGATCAATATTAAATTCAAATTATATAATAAGGTCTTTGAAATCATTTTTAAGAGTATATTTAGTTGGGGAGTAAAAATTTGAATGAATTTTTTATAGATAAATTATGGATATAAAATTATATTAGAGTTCATCCTAAAAATTTTATCCTTATTTTTACTCCTCAAACAAATACACCACTAGAATTGAATAAGAAATATTATTCATTTATTTTTTTTAAAAAAAATGGTACATTTCTACAAGGTTGGAGTCTTGGGGTTTGAGTCCGACACATAGGCTAAATTCATTTCTACAAAAACATTTCCTCCTCTTTTGAGCTGATTAATTTTGGAGAGTTAGCTAGACTCAGTTTTAACGAACAAAGTTGTCAAAAAAATATATACCTAATCTTTAATCTGATAGAAATCATATAATAATTATTAAATGAAATATAATGTTATGACTAATTATTTATTTATTTAAAGATCAATAATCCGTGTTACATCATTTTGGTATCAGACTTTTGACAAAATTTCTAACTTTCTACCCTTGTTCTTTTAATAGAGTAGTAATATAGATACTTTCCGGCGTCAAATATTAATATTTCGCTGTTCAAGCTTTACTTCTCAGTGGATGAAAATGGAATCCTATAAAAATAATAGAGGTTTTTATCTTACTGGTATTCAAACACCATGTTGGATCTAGCTGTTGAAGGGAGTGCGAGAGAGTGCAGTAAGAGCCGTCGAAATCTGTTATAACAGACTATTGCTACCTGTCACTAGCCGTTCGTTGAAGTTGTTAGAATAGAAGCTGTTAAAAGAGTTAGTTTTAGTTTAGAAAGAGATCAGCTGTGGGAGCTTGCGCGCTGCATTGGCTTAGACTTGGCGTCTATAAATACAGATAGAAATCTTCTGTCCCAAGCTATGTCTTCTTACTTGTTCTACCGATTATGTATTGCCGTGTATGAGAAAAAAATAAAAAATGATTTAAAAACTTAAAATAGTTGTTAAATATGTAATGTTATCTTCCGTGCGCCATACATAATTGGTGGGATAGGAAGATGTTATGATTTGGGTGCAAAACATTTCTATCCCTATAAATACTGATCTTCTCGCGTATAAACTATCCATTCGATCATCATTTTCGCGGAAATACCTTAATCTCTCTACTGTCCTTGCTCTTTTTTCTTCATTTTACCACTGCTTCTTGCTTTAATTTCTTAATAATAAAACTGTTATAGTTAGCAAAGAGTACTGCAAGTGAAGGACGTATAGGAAGAGCTTGGATTGCATTTGCTATTGGAATTAAGTCGTTTTGCTTCCCTGTAGTCTGATATATATCGAAAAGATGGATTTTTTGAGAGACATTACTTCTGCTCTAAATAATGGGACACAAGAAACTTCATAGGTTTTGGCCTTGGTGTCTCTTCGATCAAACACGGGGCCTTTTATATATATGTCCAACAGATACGAGCTAACTTTGTCCCCTTGATATTTTAATGTCCAAGCCCTTTAGTTTCTCTTTAAGTATAATTAAGTTTGACTCATTTGATCAATAGCAATGCTGTTCGTCGGTGCCAAAAAGAAAACACAGCCAAAAAATAATACGAACTGCATGTCTCAATAATACATTAGAGAGTAAACACTTGGTTTGTCCTTAAGATTTTTATGTCGGATTATTTAGTCCCTCAAAATAAGAAATTGATTTCATGATCCCTTAAGATTGAAAATGTTGAACAATTAATTCTTATATTAGTTATTCGTTAGTAAACTTACACGTTGCACAATATAACAATGATAAGTGATTAAAAAGTTGGACTTAAGCAAAATGACACCGTTCTAGAATATCTTGTACTCATTTTGGTGGGTAAAATTGTATAAAATGATCATTTATAACTTATAATAGAGATTTAAATAACTCATTACATATAATTTTAGTCATTAAAATAAGTTATTTTAAATTCTATTTTAATTCAGTGACACACGCATCACTTAATATTCATGTCAATAGGTCACGTGTGCAATTTTATTATTATTTAAAGGATTAAATATATAAAGAAACTAATATATACTATTATTAAAATCTTAAAGGTTTAATTTCAATTCTTGAGGAACTAACTTATCTTATAAAATCTTTTGAAGGGACTAACCGGGTCTTTATTCTAAATTAAAAAGAAAAGTGGTTTAGGCCTTGCACAAAAAATTCATGAGTAAAATAAAAGCATAAAGCAAACATTACAATTTTTTTTATGAGTAATGCTACATAGTCAAAAAAATATATTATCAGAATTTTTAAATAGAAATCTTGATTAATTGTTGAACAAAATGACGAGATTTGACCCACTTATTTGATCATTTAGAGTGTGCTTGAGTTTGAGTTTGAATTTTGAATGAGAATAAAATTTTACTCTCCTTCAAAATGCAAACTCACTAACATATTTTTAAAGGCTAACAATTATATCACATTATTCTGATAATAAAATTTTGGCAATTTTTTTTTTTTTTATATATATATATATATTGGTGTGTCATTTCAAATACTGTTATTGTTGCTGTCTGGCTAGAGGTCGGATAGGCTAGTGTTTACGTTAAGGATGAAGTTACCTTACTCCCTGCTCCTGGGGTATATAAAGCTGAGATATAAATGAGGGGAGCTATGATTGGGGGCGGCGATCAATTGATCAGGGTGTCATTATGACTCTGATGGGGTTATATCATGGCCTTGATTAGGAGGTGGTATCCAGCACGTGGGTGCTGAGTCAATGTTAGATGGGGAGTGTCAAAGGAGGAGTGGTCGAGCTGATGGGGAGGTTGAGGTAAGCCAACAACCTCGAGCTCGAGCTTGAGTGAGAGTAGAAAGGTTAAGGATCAGGGTTGGTTGACCAACCTATACACAATTAAGCCCTCTAGCTTCAAGCTCGAGTGATAACAAGCAAATATCGATTGTGCCTGGCCGGCCGACTGGTTTAGTTACTCTTACGGAACTACATTTCTATTTGATGGAATACACAAAATGTTTGGAGTCTCTACATTTTATTGCTTAAATTAGGGAAATATGACTTAACGAGATGATCAGCATGACTACTTGAGCTAATTGGCTCATTGGTCCCGTAAAAGGTTCATGGATCACATGTATTTACTACAAACTAGCTAAGATCATGCAAAGATTCTGATACTATATGAAGATGCTGTATGTTTTGAACGAAGACGGGTTGATCAAGTACGAGTCATACTAGAGAGTTTATTACAGAGAGATAGCTAGCTAATAGTCTCTGATAAGATAAAGATAAACCTATAAATAGCAAGGTATAGAAGATCATAAACCTCCAACTAAAGATATATTGTTAATCGGATAAATAATGTTGTGAAAAGCATGTAACATAAAGTTAGTCTGAGAATATCAAGAGGGAATAATAACCCAAATCAATTTAGATTTGAGTTTTTGAGTTCATTAAAAGTAAATCTGATCCATCCAATACATACTCCTAAATTGTGGTATCACAAGAATTAAATGTTTCTATTCCCTTTCACAGAAGAGTTTCCAAATCTTGTGGTGCATGGCGTTTCTTACTTCAACAGAAATACCGTGTAGTGCAGTTGCACTGAAAGTTAAAAAAAATATTTAGTCGATCTATTAATTAATTGACACATCAATTTTGTGATTATTATTGTTTCTATTTTTCTTATATTTTTAATGTAATAATTAATTTATTAATAAAAAAATAAAATAAAATAAATATTTTATCTTCTCTAAAAACGTGTAAAAATTTCTCCTTCTTCAATTCAATGAAGGAAGCTCTGTGTGACCGAAGCTAAGAACAGAGAACCCAATCAATTAATGAGCTCAGGCTAGAACCCGTTTTCTTGAGTGATATCATGCATATATAATCATGAGTAATGTTATGTGAATAATAAATTTATATAACAAATATACATCACACACCTTATCTCTATTAGACGTAATGAGTGAGTTGGATGAGTGAGAATACTCGTCACATCTAATAGTAATAAGATATGTAATGTGCATTTGTTGTGGAATTTTATTCTCATAACATTACTCTATAATTATTCCACTAACTCAACCGTCTTTCTTGACATTCTCTTAATTTAATTTATTCAATCCTACCAAATTAAATTTGCTTGCTTCTTTCTTCAAAACACAAATACTCATTGATTTGGTTTTCGTTATAGCTAGGCTTTACGTACGCTTGGAGTAGGAACCCTAACACACAACACCTACATTTTTATTGTTATTGGGGCAGGAGGGTCCCAGGAGCTCAATTTAGTCAAAGAGACGTAGAAAATATATTCGATGAGTCCAAAGATAGAGTATGGATTATACAAATTGATTAGTAATCACACAGGCTGTTATACTAGTTGTATATAAATAACAGCATTAATGTCATAATTGAACATAAATATTACACAAAGTTAATTGGAACATTTTATGAAAAAAAAAAAGCTAAGAACTAGAGAAAAAAAATAAAGGGCGAGGATTAATTAGATTTGTAATAACCAAATAGATGGTTAGTTGGAGCTATAAATGTTCTTTTCTCTTAATTAATGATTTCAATTTTGAGTCTTGAATATGGAATAATTAGTGTTGAGAGAATTATATAATATGTGATTTCAATTACTCGAACATGATTAATTACCTTCAATAAGAAGAAATTTGTGAAAAAAAAAAGACTTGTAATGTTTGTGTTATGTGCTTTTCGTGCAGCAGAACCAAAAATCCTAAAAATAAGTTAGTCTTTCGCAACTAGTTAGGCCTGAAAATTCACTTTTAGGTAACTTTTCCAATTTTTCTCTACATAAGCTGATTTAGCCCTTTTTTCTGTATTTAAAGGCGCGGAAAATATTCGCAACTAAACCTATTATCTCTTCCTAAATTCTAGTTGCAATCTAAACTAATCAATGAAATTGGTTTGATTTGGTTTGGGTGATCTTTTTATTTTTAATTGAAATCGATTCAAACCAATTATTATTGGTTCAGTTTTAAATTTATGAATTTCCAGCCCAATTGTCTAAATATCCGATCTGATGAACTAAAGTTTTTGATAAAATTTATTATCTCTAAACTTTCAATGTTTTACACTTAAGTGTTTAATTGGATTTGTTTGGTTTGGGTTTAAAAATTGAATCAAATCAATCCAATTAAATTTAATCGATTTGGATACATTTTTTTATCTTAAATTCGATTCAAATTCAATCACACCTCCGCTAAATTCTACCTCGCACGCTCGTGAAATACACTACGCCCAAATAGTTTTTATCAATTTTTGGCTCACAACGTTAATTCATGTTCAGATTTTACCACATTTAAAAGGAAAAAAACATTGACACATGGAAACGAATGGTGGTAATATATATTCTTGGTGAGGGACAAGGGAAAGGAAAAGAAATGCACGTTGTATATAGTGGGCGGTAGCAAAACTAGCAACCCTAATACCATACTCACCCAACAATAACATTTTGCAAGCTCAGGCCAAACTCATGCTGGCCCCTCACCCCATATAATAATTACCCACGAACGTTAGTGGAAAAACTCACGTTGCATATTTTATTGTCTCCCCTATAATTCATGTAACCTACAAGCTTATACGTCACTTACAATAGAGCAATCCCTCCATAAATCCCCACTCCCACAGCAACAATGAAACAAAGTGTGTGTGTGAGAGAGATAGATATCCAACCCTAGCTAGGTCCGTCATATTCCACCAATAAAAGGGAGAGAAAGAAAGGAAAAAATAGAGAAACACAGAGAGAGAGAGAGGTGGAAATATGGCCGAAGATTGTGCTGGGAACTCAGTTGCAAGCACTTCTCCTACCCCATTAAACTGGTGGTATATCCATGCAAATTCTGTTTCTTCATGGAACAACAATACTAATAACGCATGGAACAACCAAACAAACCCTAACTCGTCCTCATCTTGTGAGGAGGATATTTCTGTTTCCACATCTTTCACTAATGCCTCCAACCATTCAAGCCTCACCGTTGAGTCCTCCCGCAGACTCGTGGAGCCACCTGCACCTTCCTCTAACGAGTTGATGGGAGAACATGCTTCAGATAATCAGCTTTGGAGTCATGTTCTATCGTAAGTTTGTATGTTAGAAATGATTTTACATGAAAAGAAAAAAAATGATATATACAAGAATATTTAGAGTATATAGATCAATATGTAGTTGATGATGTTTATTTCTATGTCATTATTGACTGAAATATGTATAGAGAAATAATCTTTTAGGTTATAAAATATATAGGAGAAATAAGGGTGCTTTAAGGTATTTATAGGAGCTATTGATAGGGTTAGGGACTATACTTTCCTGTGCGCAAATAATATGTCTTCTAAGCTTTTGCTTTCCACTAAATTCGTCAATGTTTTCATACTATAAAACTAAGATTTCTTCAACTTAATTTCATAGTTCCCTTGTATTCATCCACATCAAGCCACAAACAAAACTCCTCTTGGACACTGTATTTAAGGTATATATATACTTGATTTATTATGTGTTTGGTTTCATTACCTTTGAATCCAAAACAAATCTTTTTTATGCACAATTCAAACTCAAAATTGGCTTTTCGTTTGTATTATTTGATTTTTTTTGGTTTGATATATTTATCATTTCGTTATATTACAACTAACTTTTTGAAGATTCAATTTATATATATTATATAAATAGAGGTGTTGGATCAAACGTGGAGTTGCACAACGGTCAAGAAATTGGAGAGAATTTTCTTGATGCACTCTCATCTAAAAACATGGCGAGCTCTATGTTTGAACCAGCATGTGACTACTTGAAGAAACTTGATACTAGTTGGGAATATAGTGGTGGCTCAACTTCGTTCAATGGTTTTGAGAAGCACTTGAATGGGTTCAGTGATGCCATGATTGAGAATAATGAAAGGTTGACCAAGCTATCCAATCTTGTGAGCACTTGGTCTATTGCCCCACCTGACCCTGAAGTTAGTAGCCACTTTGATCCACCAACAAACAACATGTCTGTGGGTTCTAATTCCATGGATCAATTCCCATCACAATCTGACCCTTGTCATCATTTCAAGCAACCTTTTGGAGATTCCACATCATCATGCCCTATTGGAGGAGCAGGTAGAAATCCTGGGATGTTTCCTAATTGCTATGATCAGGACATGAAGGTCAAGCAAGAATTTCAAGCAAGTGAGGTGCATGGAACTGTAGTGGGGAAATCATTCAATTCAAGTGGATATCAAAATGGATTAGTTAATAGCCTTTCAGTGGGAGAAAGTGGCAAATTTTACCATGGTTTGCCCAATCTTTCTTCATGCACAAGAAATTTCTCAGATGTTATTTCTTTTAACAGTAGGCTAGGAAGGCCAGTTATTGGGATCCATGCACAGAAGCCTAATATGAAATACCTAAATTTATCTGAATCAAAGAAGCAAGCTCTTCAGACACCATCACCAGTAAGTTTTCAAATCAATTAATGGTTTATTACTGCCTCTTCAAAAAATTTATAGGAAAAAGCCATGATTTAGGTTAATTAGTTTTGTCTATAAATTTTAAAGTTGTATTATTTGAAAATTTTATAACATGAGCCTTAATTCAATAGTAAAGTTTATTGTTTTATGACCTCAAGATTACATGTTCGAATCTTATAAATAGTCCTTATGCTTACATACAAAATTAATTCAACATCATTTCATGTAAATATACAGTATATTAACTTGCGTATCTAGATACTCAAATAAATGTTATGTATACTATGTGTATATACATGATATATATTTTGAAAACATTTCCCTAAAATTTATATACAATGTGCAGATAAGAGCTAATAATGGAAGAGGAGAGGGGACAGCTCGTGAAGTAAAGAAAAAAGATCTGAAGAATCTTCAGAAGCGATCTTGAAGAAGCCTAAGCAAGATACATCCACAGCTTCTTCTACAAAGGTACATACATACATAAAAAGAAATATACTAACAATCAATAACTTATTAGAGTGATGAAAATGAAAAAGTGGGGAACCCCTTTTTGTGTACTGATAAGAAACTTCTATTTCATTGTTTAAAAGGTGCAGGCACCCAAAGTAAGCTAGGGGACAAGATCACAGCCCTTCAGCAAATCGTGTCTCCATTTGGAAAGGTCGCTACAGATTGCACTAATGCCCCCCTCTTTTATTTTTTCGTTCTTCTCATTACTTTTATATATGTATTATATAATAAATAATTCACAGTGCTCTACTTTTCTCACTACCTACTTCATATAATGATCTATTTCTTTTGTTGAATTTCAGACAGATACAGCTTCGGTGCTGTTTGAAGCAATTGGGTACATAAAGTTTCTTCAAGAACAAGTCCAGGTGGGTATCGCTTTGGAAAAAGTTTCCTTCACTACATTATGCAGCTATATACAATTCACAATTATTGTTGGTTTTGCTTTCCTTTTTCTTCTTTCCATTTTTAATGTCAATGGAACTTGACTTCTATAGGATAAATTCCTTCTTTAAAGGAATAAAATGTTTCATTGAACGATACCACATTTTCCTCGAACTCATGCACATTATTGAGTAACATACACATCTATCCAACGCGGAATAAAGATATGCAGTTGTATTATGAACATAAATTTTTTTTTAAACTAATTAATACAATTATTCATCTTTTCTCTTTTTCTCTTTTGCTCAAATACAATAATTCTTCTTGTAATAGGAAAAGTAATCATATAAGAGTTGAACTTCTTGTCACCATTTATATTAGATATAAAACTGTTTAGTAGTCTCTACTCAACAACTTGAATGGTTGAGAGATGATTCATATCAATGCTTTTGAGAAGAAACATATTAAATATAAAATTATTCATATATATGTTTATTTGGTAGTTAATTAAGCTCATAAAAGAGAGCTGATTCATGACATTTTAATTCTTTTAACGTAAGTGTAGCTGGCTGATATTCATTTAGTTACTTACCATTAATCATACATATGTTTTGTAGCTACTGAGCAACCCTTACCTGAAGTCTAATTCGCTCAAGGTAATTAGAAATTTCTCCGATATTCTTTAAAAGTATCTCAAATTTTCTTCAGTCTTAGCAATAATAATTAATGCCCCTGGCGTCGCTTTTTCTCTTGGGATTATATATGTGCAGGATCCATGGGCAAGCTTGGATAGAAAAGATAAGGAGGACGCAAAATTAGACCTTAGGAGCAGAGGTCTTTGTTTAGTTCCCACATCATGCACCCCTCTAGTTTACCGAGAGAACAGTGCACCAGATTACTGGACACCGGCATACAGAGGATGTTTGTATAGGTGAAAAATTAAATGTCATGGCAATATAAACGTGAATGTAAGAACGCTAGCTGCTCTAATCTTGGAAAATTATAAAGGCCTGCTGAATAAAATATGTATCATGGTAAAGTTTTGAGTACCTATTTGTCTCGGTGCAATGCATGCATAGGTTTAAATGAGAATATGTATATCTTGATCCTTTAAAGGTGTAAAATCACAAATTAATTAGATTTCTAATAATAAATAAATCAAATTAAAATAGCCATTGATTAGTATTAGTATTATAGTATTATTCTTCACATCAAATTAATTGGACCAATTACTGATATTGAAGGTCAAGTTTTTAAGTTTATAGTGCTTTACTATTTTTATAATTGATTTTAAGTTTTAGTTGATAATCTTTTCAAAATATTTAAAATGATATATTAGAAGAAATGAAATGGATAAGAACGTTGACATAGTTAATGGATTTCAGTTTACTAATAAAATATAATGTTAACTATATTTATCAAAGGAAAAATATAATGTTTGCTAGAGTCTAAAAATATGAGAGGATAATCAAATATATACTGTTTTCAAATCTTGAGTCTCGAGCCTCTAACTGAGGATTAAAACACAAATCACTAATCCTTCATTGGCATAACTATCACTTTAAGTGACAATAGGATTATTTTTACGTACATGAATAAAAAATCATGAGAATATGGAAATTCCTCCCACATAATCTCTATTTTTTTTATCTGCATAAATATGTATAGAGTATAATTTTTTAAATGTAAAAAAATGAAATTTAATATACCCTATACCTTTTTGTTATTCATCATCTTGTGCATCATAGAGTTAATAAATTAGTTTAACTTTTACAAGATGCTTAATGATAGCTGAAACCAAAATACTTTATGGCTTGAAAAGTTTTGTTACGAATAGGTAACATTTTATTTTATTTATTTCCATTAAAAACCCACTTCCTAATTTTGAATCATGCATATTTAAAGAAAATTTTTTCGTCACACATAGCATTTCTCTAACTGAAATTGAATATAAAAACCGTGTGGGTTTTGCGTATGTTTAAAAGAAAACAGTTAGCGAAAAACGAAAGAGAAAGAGAGAGCGAATGAGAGGAAGCAAAGAAAATGAATTTGTGTTATCTAAATGAATTGGTGCATGAATTTTCCTATTTATAGAGCTTAATCAGAGTATGCGTCTAGCACAAGCATCGCTACGTGCTAATATACATGTAACAAACTACAAAACTGAATCTCACGTATGCTAACAAATTCTAACAAACCCAACGGTTAGTCTAGTCACTCTAACCTTGTTAGAGTTTCTTCAAGAATACACATTGATTTATGAAAACATGATTCAACATTTCATATGGTCACAAAGAAATGCTTGTTATTGAATCCTAGACTGCATCCCAAAAACATAGTTTAACCCATTGTTGCAAACCATCAACTTGCTATTGTTTCATATAATAGTCAAACAACAATAAAGTAACAAAGAATCTCACTGAATTTTTTTTATTTTTTTAAAATAGTTATAAGGTGCTAAACTCTCAAAGATATTAATAAGTAAATACATAGAAAAGAAGACAAACAAGTGATAAGACGACAAAAAAAAAAAAAGAAAAGCCTCTAAACATAACAGTTGCAGAGGCACAAATAGAAATAATGTAGAGGGTTAGAAGAACACAGAAAAGAACGCTTTCAGAGCACATGTGAAATCACCAAAAACCGCCGGCACCAACATGCTAACCGAATTAATCAAGTGTGGACCGTGTAGTCACTTCCTTCATCAAACTGCGGTTTTTCCACACAGAGAGTGTCTCATTTAGGCCCAATTGCAAATGGACCAATTAGCCTCATCAACGGCCCATGAATATATGAGGCTATAAGGTATATGTTTTTGTACACATTGACAACTATGCAACTAGAATAACCGATACACTGGCCAATTCTAACAGCTTTCTAACTGAAGCTAACTCAGCCTAACACCACAATTTAAGTATAACAGTTTATTACGACAACTTTTTGAAATATGTTCATATTAGCATTATTAGAAACGAAGCTCCATAACATTAGGAGCATAACGAACATTGTTTGAGTGAATTTTGGTCTGACAATTCACCACAACATTAAGCTAATTATAACAGATAACAATGTGGTTGGTAGACACAATATGAATCAGTGTCTCTGTAGAAAAACCAATGTATCTGTAACTACAGAAAATAATTATACTAGTTATATCTTAGTTTTATTTTGTCAATGCGACCTTTAATTTAGTATTCGACAAACTTGATATCTGAGTCTTTAACGCCCATAATGAATGAAATCTTATGCTAATAAAATGTGTGCTTGTGAGAAACAATACAGAAATAAAACATGTCGAAGATTAATGGTAATTCTCTGTAGAATACTATTAATTACAGTTCTTTTGGATCTGTAGAATATCAAAATGATTTTTTTTTTTTATGAACTAACTCTTCATACAAAATTCAACAACTGTGTAGCGTTCCTTTCTTCACAGTAATTACCCTGAGGATTATATTTAACAAAATTAATCAAAAAGGCCTTCTTGTCATGGCGCAACTACCTATGGTTCCATGCATATAAACTCTATCTCCTTGTTTCGAGAATCACATAAATATCTCTTTTAAAAATTGTGACATTATAATAATATCTAATTATGTCGTCTTAATTATAGAGAAAGTCATAAATTTACGCTTGTGAAATTACTTTTAAAAAATCCTCCACATTTGTGAAGTTATTTTAAAAAACGCCTTGTTCTTTAATTTGGAATAGGAGAAGACCCAGCTAGCTGGATGGATCATTTTAGCTTTGTGAATAGCCCTGCGCCAATCCTTAACTATTGTCCTTAACAGAGTAGTTGCGTTACAATCGGAGTTAGCAACAACAAACAAGCCTTTATTGAAATGGTATACTATTTATCTTTTCTGTGTAATTAGTTGAATCATCAATAATTAACTGACGATATGGTAGTGGAGCAGCATGAATGGATTTTCAATGTGTCCACTTGCACAAGTTGAACGATTTAGGATCCTTGAAATCAAACCCGTAATAAAAGACAACATATATAGATTCTAGAAGCAAATTAAGGTGACAGGTGGGGAAAGTTTAAGTGCAATAAATCTATCTATCTAGTTAGTTGATGAGCATAAACGGCAAAGCCCATATGGATGGATGGTTGGTGGTGCACTCAGAGGGTGCCCGGTCGTGCTTTATATAATGAGGACTTGGACACACATTGATTCTGCATATATTAAAGACGTTGACGGCATGTAATTACATAGACATATATAGCTTCCCTGAAATTATCGCAACTGGCTGGCCTTGGTTCTACTTTGGACTTCGGAGGTTGAGAGCCAGTAAATTTAATTTGGATACTAATGACAACATGGTAAATTTGAACTCAAGTAAAACCCCAATTTGGTTTTTTTTCTTTTTTTTTTGCCCATAAGAGATAGAGCTCAAACTAATCAACATAGGTGTGAGCAAAAACACAAAGTCCAAACAAATTTGGGAGAAAAGGATTACCTCCCGCTTAGAGCCAAATTTGCTTTGATGAGAAGAGAAGGAATTGGGAAAGAAGAGACTGACTCTATTTGCAAATAAAAGACATCAGCACCCATCTTGCAATAATAGTTTAGTGTTTATTTTACAAGTTTGCCATGGGACTAACGTTGGTCCTCAAGCATCACGGACCAACGAATCCTGCACCAAGATACTAAGGTATGCAATCCTCAAAAGTCATCCCAAATTAGTCCCTGTCACCTCTTTGGCATTGCTGTCAAGGTGAGAGAGATCAATAGAAAATGTGTGGCTTATACTCATCGAGAAGCTAGCACTACATCACATACCAACCACAATCCAAGCAAGAGGCAACAATAATCTGACAATAACCACAAAACTCCCTTGTTGCAATTAAAAGACATGTAAGACATGCATGGATATCGTAAGGAAGGAAGAGATGCTTACTGGCCAAGCTGTGAAACCTCCACAATAACGCCATCTAAAGTTCCCAACGTCTAACCTGCATCATGTTTGTTGCTCAAAAACTCTGATTCATATGGAAATTTATCACACCATGAATGCCTTAGTCCAGTAACCAAGTCTAGTTAGAATCATGTCAGGCATGTCCTCCCACACAAGTTTATAATTTTAAAAAATAATTATATTTCTTATCCACCAAAAAGACCAACAGACCATGTACAAAAGACATCACCAAAGTTTTTTATCATATCCTCGAAAAAGGGCTCTATTATAAGCATCATAGAAACTATTAGCACCGATAGGAAAGCCTGCATGATAATTCCATTGGTTCAAAAAATGATACCATAGATATGAAGTTTTCCTGCGTGTCAAGACTCCAACGATTCATCTTCCTTCTCACATAGAGGGCATATAGCATCATTTGCAGGGATGCAGTTAAACCTCAAGAGTCGGTCTTTGTTGTTGAGACGGCCTTGAAGAATAAACCACATCAGAAGCTCAGTATGAGGGTGTGCCAATCCTTTCCAAACTTTTGCTCCCACACTCTAATCTGACGATGTAGACGTAGTCTCCTTGAAAATCTCCTGCTCCATTATATCCCAAAAATTCTTTACAAAATTCATCTTAAATCCATCATAGCCCTTGCTTTTTGAGAGTCACATGCCTGCACTACTTGACTAATCTCCTCGATTGTTAGCCTTCTTTCCAATTTTAAAGCATGCTCCTCTGTAATCTTAGGCAAAAGGTCCATTGGTAAAGAGAAATGTGGCACTGGCTGCTGTTTGTACAGGGCTTTGTAGAAATAGAGAATTTATTTTTTATGTTTCTTGGATTTTTAATCAGTCTGTTTCTGATCCTCAGCTAATTAATCTGTTTCTTGCTCCTTCTACCCACAGCCATAACATGAAAATACTTCATATTTCTATCCTTCATTTTACAGTGCTTGTCACGGGCCAACTGCCTCTAGTATAAATCCTTCATACCACAGTTTCATAGTGCTTCAGTGGTTGTAAGGTGAGCTATATCAACCTCATTCACACTGTACTCATTTATCCTCCTATCTGTCTCATGTTGTGCTGCCTCTAATAGATTTATTCTTTTCATCAATATTACCAAAAACATCCTTATTCCACTTTCTTAACGGAGCATGAAGTTTTTTAATTATATCCTCAATCGGAGGTCCCCTCAAAGATTGCCATTTTGTCCCTACAAATCTTTCAAACTCTAGATGTGTGAACCAAGCATCAAGGTTCTTGAATGGTTTAGGGCCAGACATATTCCTTTCCAAATCCAAGCTTAGGGTCGTATGGTCTGATACAGAGTTTGGCAGGGCCATGAGCTTCATATATCTGGATATTTGAACTGCCATTCAGGTTTTCCCATCATTCTGTCCAGCCTGCTTCTTGATTTCTTTATGCCCCAAGTGAATTTACGCCCCAGTAAGGGAATATCAATGAGGTTCATCATTTGGATCCAGTCTCTAATAAATTCCAATATGCTTCCTTGACAACCCACACCACATGTTCTTTCTTCCAGCTTCAACACTTCATTGAAATCACCTATAACCAACACTGGCAAGGATATATTCTGTTTTAGTAATTTCAATTCCTGCCACAAATGTTGATTGCCTCTACGATCATTTGGAGCATACACCATAAGAATAGCACATTTAAATGATTCATTTAGAAATTCTCTTTGCACACATCCATCTCCCCCTTATAGATATGTTGGATTTAATGAAGATGGATTTACACCACAATGTAATGAGTCCACCACTCCCTTGGTTAGCTAAAGAATGTGCCCATTCTACATCCTGCCCACCCCACCATTTCCTAATCTTCAAGTTTGTCATAGAGCTGTGTTTAGTTTCCACCAAACCCAAAAAAGAAGCTTTCTGCTTTGCCACTAATTTTTCATTTGCAGCATCTTTCCCTTTGTTGCCCACACCTCTCACATCTCATCATAGAATCTTCATTATTATTAATAACGAATCCCTTTGTGCAGATCACTTCAAATCTGGGAACCCTCTTTCTTTTTCTTTGGCCTTCCACGCTTCCCCTTCAAAGTCCCTCCAGTTTGTGCATCGGCTTCCTTTTGTAAGAATACTCACCTATATCAAATCCCATTTCCTTTCCAGTTCCCATGCTTCTTTTGGGACAATATCACGCCTCCATTGTTTCGAATTTTTCTTCTCCTGCTCCGCATCGTTATCTTGGACCCTTTGGATTTTTCTCTGTGACTGCATCACAACATTGGAATTCTACTGTGGCGTGGCCTCTCTGTTGGTCACCTCACTAATGTTTCTAATGTTCTCTTTTTCTGATTAGGCCCAGAACCCAGTAGAAAAACTTGTTCAATAGAGACTGATTATGGGTCCTGTCCATATTTTTTAAAAGAGGAATGCTATATGTGACGAACAATATTTCATTGAAACGGTACGAATTGAAAATCAAAGGTGGTTGTTTTTAATCTCAACAATGTAGGGTATTTTAGTTAGAGGTAAAAATAAGGTGTAAATTTTCATAGATGAATTTTACTTATAAAATCATGAACCTTATCTATAAAAAATTTATTCTCATTTTTACTCTCTCAAGTCCTCAACCAAATATACCCTAAATCAAACTTAAAGAATAAAAGTGCAAGTAACAGCTTCGAATGTTCGTATAGTGATTTGTGTCGTTTTTCAAGTCACATTTCATTTTTGTTTATAAAATATTGTGGAATTTCATTCCCCATAAATAAAATTTTATATCAATTTAGTTGTAGAAAGTTTAATTTTCGTTTTTACTTAATTCAAATGTTAGTTTCTATATGTACAAAGTTTCTATGAAAAAGAAAAGAAAAAGAAAAGTGTTTTGACATGTCAAGTTATATGTGATGATGTATAGTAGTTATTTACTGGGATGAATCCTATATTGGCTCTAAAAAATGTAAGACATTAGTTTAGTCATTGATAAATTAATTTTCATTTTTTTCAAGATAAAATTGAAGCTCCCCACAACTCTTTTGAGAATTAATTTAAAAGGTCAATTTTGATAGATAACACATTAAATAATTACATAACATTATAATGTGTTTATTAGGTTTTTTTCTTAGTCCCGGGTGCCTATTAGAGTAAGCCTAACGACTAATCCCTTGACCTAGTTGTGTGGCCTTTTTTTGTTGTACTTTTTATGCTTTTTGTTGCAAAACTAGTCTCTTATTCACTTCTCAAAATAAGAAAAAATAATAATACTTTTCTTATTAGAAACCCAAACAAATAACCAACCTTTAAAAAGAATTTTTTCCTTTTTTTAAAAAAAAATTGCTCTTTCCTAAAAAAGTAAATTTTTCCCCCAAAGAAGCAAAAGCAAACGGGCTCATTGAGAGTGTTTGGCCTTTTTCTTTAGGCATGAGCTTGATATAAAATTGTGTTGCTATAATCGAGAAGCCTAGTATAGTTGTGTACATTTATTCAGGAGTTTGATTTGTGTATGAAAAGAGTTTCACAAGCATATATTTATTTCTTATGACTGTAAATTTGGATTTTGAAGAAAAAAAAAAGAAAAAATTTATAATGTAAAATTATATTATAAGTTTTTATTTTTTTTTTTTTTTAAAAATTCAAACTCAAATATCCTCTTAAAAAACTCTTACTTAATTACTGTTATTAACCATGGATATCCTAGAAAAAAAAAAAACCCAAAAAGACAATTGTGTTGCTATGTACACCAGAAAAAAAAAAAAAAGTGTGGCTATGGTTGACATTGCCTAGTGCGGACGTCAATGGGGTTTTGGGTGCTGAGTTGTTCACTGTCAGTTTTGCTGACTCAAATGATGCAGAGGTCAGGTTTGATCTCTTTTGTGTATCAATGAATGGTGGCAAGAACTGGATTTGTACGGGTTAAGGTTTGTGGTTGGGTTTGGTAATTTCATAAATTTCTAATTATTAATGCAATTTTTCATTTTTTTTTACAGATAAATTTGCGAGTTACATAAGTAAATCTTCATATCTCTTTTTTTTTTTTTAATCAATAAATACATCACATCATCACAGTGAGGAGTTACGCAAAAAGTACAGCTAAGAAACAAGACAAAGGGAACTAGACAAACAGGATGTATCACGCAAGCCACCGAAAGCCCACATATACCGTAAAGAAGCAATTAGCCCGTACAATTAATAGTAATCTAGAGTCATTTCAAAAGGGAGAGAAAAAATGAATAGCTTTATTATTATTATTATTATTTTGGTCGGGAAAAAGTGAATAACTTATTGGTAGTCAATTTTCGATTGGAGCCCTTGCTTAACTAAAAAAGAAAAACAATTTTCTTTGACCTCGAAATTAATTGGGATACCCTACATATACATTAGTCTTGTTAACTCAGGGTAAACAGAGCAAGCCCTTAAATCGGTCGTTAAGTAGTTAGACTCCTTAAAAACCTCTACGACTAAGCACATTTTTTGGGACCCGAACTTTTTCTTTCTTATGGACGGAAGAGGACCTCAACTTGTTTTCTTTTGTTTTGCCCTTCTTTTTGGTCTGAGGACCTCAACTTGTGTAAACATCAATTCATAGCTGGCCAATATGGAGGTGGACCTAGTTCTATTGTCATATCTAGTGGACTTGTATCCATAAAAAAAAAATGTTGTTTGAATAAAAATACCTAGTGGACTTGTTAATTGATCCCATATGTCACTTGCAGTCAAGAGTATTTGATCATTGTATATCTTAGACCGAAAATATAAATCATTGGGTTGAATGGGTGTTTATTCACAAACCCATGGGTTCTATTCACGAAAATCTAATCTAATATCTTATTAAAGGGGAACAAGTAATATCTCTTTCAATAGGGGGGTATGGAAATCTTTTGTCTGGTGTCCTTTTTCCTGTTTTTCTATTACTATATGGAAAGACAATAATCAAAATAAATTTAAAAATTTATAAGTTATTAAATATATAATATATATCTTTTACATGTTAATACACGATTGGAATTAGGAAAGAAGACACAACTTGAAAATAGAAAGTTTCCATCTGAATTAAGCCACTTGAATCGGTAGACTATATTTACTATCTAATATGCAAAGAAAATTTGGAATATATGGAGCCATGGCCCATAGGAGCACCCCTTGACTCCGTCTATAAATTAAACCAACCAAGTGTTGAAATCACATTGATTTTTCTTTTGTTGATAGTTCAAATCACATTGAATTTGATTATTAGAACATGAAATGGAAACAAAGAAATAGCACATAGTCTTATTAAAGAAACTACATCTACAATAATAAATATATAAAGAAAATTTGTAATGTATGGGGTCATAGCCCATAGGAACACCCCCTTGACTCCGTCTCTAAATTAAACCATCCAAGCGTTGGAATCACATTGAATTTGCTTATTAGAACACATGAAATGGAAGAAAAAAAAAAGAGATTGAAGATAAGATAACATTTATGCAATTAAAACTAAAAACAAAAGGCAAAGTAACCCAAAAATATTTACTACTTAAAGTTGAATATTTCTTCATAAATGGAGGGTCATTAATAATTCTTCATGTTATTGAATGACATCCCAGGAAATAACCGTCATCTAGAGCCTATGATTTTCTCAGCGAAAAAAGCTACACAATTATAAGGTTAACCTAGCCTAGCTAGGCTAGTTGTTATAGCAGTATATCGTACCTATTAATTTGGATTCTACTTTTCATCTTGGCACCTTAATTAGGTAATTATAATGGGGTAGCAAGAGGGCATAATGCATTCCTTGTGAGAAAGAATACCATGATGCATGCTTGTTCCTACCATGTCGTACTGCAATTTGGATGGACAGATTTCCAGTGCAAGTGATGCAAATAGTTCTTTTCTTCTTCAAATCGAGAAATTTCTCCTTCAAAATCTGATATCCTTTTCTATTGTGTCCCACTTGTCCGTAGCTGATTTGCACAGTGATGTGAAAGAATACCTTAGAATCCAAGCAATGGAAACAAACCCCCCCACATTTGAATATTCGAATTGAGACAAAGCCAAATAAATTCTCTGAGGGGCTTATTATTGTTTATCTATTTTTCTCTCTCAAGGGAGGGTCCTCCTGTGGGTACTTACCTCCACACAGCGTCTCAATTTTAAGCTTCTATCCAAAAGGAGGCCACGCAGAATCAGGGTCCACTAGGTGACCCACCTTCATGTGTCCTTCGAATGTCAATTCACATGTTTCCATCATGTGTGCTCCATGCTCCTACTTTTCCTTGCAATTCCTATTGGACGTGCCATATGCACTTTTCTTTTCAATTTTGTTCAATAAGAAATATATGTTTCAAATGAGATTTCATATCAGACTGAAAAAAGTCAGATTTCATTTTTATATATTGTGTTACTGTAAAATTTTGTAAATCATGTATACTAATCATATTTATTATTTATATATAATTTTTGAGAAAATTATTAAAAAAATAGTTAAATATTTATATAATAATATATGATTAGATGGTAATAAAAAATTAATGTTTTTTATTTATTCAATAAATTACATGTAAGATTTCCCTTTGATCATATAAGGTGAAAGTACATTTTTTGAAAAACAGTATTAATCGTTTAATGTTGATTTGCAAATTGACTTGTGTGTTGATTTTTTTTTTTAATAATAACAACATTAAAAAGCTCAAGTTAAAAACAAGAAAAAAAAGTTAAAGCATATGTTTTAGTATGAAAGAATAGTTAATATGTTATTTAATAATATATACATGATTTTGTTCGCTAATTTCATATATTGAAAATTTTTTATTAACTATGTATTGAATAATTTAAACATTAAAAATACTTTATTCCTTATTCATTTTCAAATTAATTAAATTATCAATACTTAGCTGGTTCAAGTGATTTAGTACTTGTTCATCCTACAAGCTCGAGTTTGAATCTTGTAGATAGAAAAAACTAGTGTCATAATAAGCACTACTAGAAATTCTGGGATACCAATGGGCTGAATTTTTGAATAATTTTTTACGGGGTTTCGACGAGTTGACATGTTTTGTCATTATTTAGCTTTTGAAAACAATAATAGATGACAACTCGTCAGTAGTGGACGGTGCCATTGTGCACCATATGGCCCACCAACCCACCAGTCCACCTAAAAGGTTCTGCGACTGTTTCAGCTCATTTTATTTGGTGGAGTGGCTATCCTCCTTTTTCGCTAGACCAACTTCATATGACATCTATCACATTTGGGCGTTACGTACGCGTCCCAGTGTGAGTGTAACATCCTAGCTGGATGCCCTTCACAAATTTGCTCTTCCTCCCTCTAAAGGGAAAACGTGTCTGCATGGGGAAGGTATCCACACCTTATAAAACATGCTCCGTTCCCCTCCCCAACCAATGTAGGATTATTTCCACTCCCTTCTAATGGAGCCCATGTCCTGCTGGCACATTGATCCTGGTACCCTCACGGATTTGCTCTTCCCCTTCTCAAGGGAAAATGCGTTTGCATGGAGGAGATATATGCTCTTATAAGGCAATACTTCGTTTTCCTTCCCAACGATGTGACTGTTTCACCTCCTTCTCAAGGAGCCCATTGTCCTCGTTGGTACACTGAGCCTAGCCTGATACCATTTGTAAGAGGAAGATATGGGAGGACAGGCATTAAGGGTACAACCTCTAAAACTAAGTTAAGGTCCGAGGTGCCAAAACCTTAAAGGGAAACTTATACTCATAAAAAATACATGCCTACTAATAATCACTTTGCTTAAGCTAGTAATATAGCCTTTATGTTGCAACCCATAGCCAAGAAATACACAAGGTATAGACCTAAAATCCATCTTATCTTGTTATAAGGTCTGTATAAGGAAGGCACAAACAACCAAACCTTCAAAATGTGTTGTAAGGAGGAAACTTGCCAAGCAACTTCATAGTAGGTGACACATTTTGTAAGACAGGTGTAGATAAGGCATTAATAAGCTGTGTTCCTGAGAAATACATCACCCTAATATTTGAAAGGCATAGCAGCTTCAACTAGAAGAGTTATCCCCATTTCAACTATATGCCTATGCTTCCTCTTGGCAATTCCACTTTGCTAATGGATATGAAGGCATGAAAACCCGTAGATAATTCCTTGGGCCTGCAAAACCTTAGATAGACTAACAAACTCCAAAGCATTATGTCACTTTGGACAGCCTTGATTTTAATTCCAAGTTGAGCTCTACCGTTTGTTGGAAATTACTAAAAACATATCTAATCTTAGATTTAAATTGAACTAAGTATAACCAAGTAAATTTATAGTAAGCATCAATGAAATAAATGTAATATCGAACTCCATTTATTGAAGGAATAGGGCCTGGGCCCCAATGTCTATATGTACAAGATCTAAAAGATGATTATAGACTGTATTAGAAACAGGAAAAGGGAGGTGATGATATTTTCCTAAATAACATGAGGAACAAACAAATTTGTTAACAGAATGAGAAATATTACATGCTTTCAACACCCTAGATACTATAGTAGATAAGGGATGTCCAAGTCATGAATGTCAGAGCGAGAAATTTGACTCATTAGTTGTAGCAAAAGAATGAAATGCAACAAGTACTTACTTTAGTCTAAAATTATGAAACTGATAGCAGCCATTATTACATGAACCTTGGATAATTGTCTCCCAGTTTCTTGAGATTTAACATAACACTTATTGGATGAAACTCCATGAATACATGATTGTCTCAAGTAAATTGATGAACATGAACAAATTCTTGGATAAATTAGGCACATGCAGCATATTATTCAACCTAAATGTGAACTCAATCAAGTTTGAGATGAATTTAGAATTTCCAACATGAGTAATAGGGGGATCTGAACCTTTACCTAGAAGAACCTTTTTAGATCCAGCATACTCTTCCTTTTCCATTAAATTCAGAGGATCAAGTGTCATGTAATGTGAAGCTCCAGAATTCAAGTACCAATTTGGATCTTGAATCGTGCTAGGAGTGGCTATTGTGATGTCAACTATTGGCTTCATAAAATTCTAATCAAAATTATTGTTTCCTCCACCATAGTTGGAGTCAGATCAATGCCAACAATTTAGTGCAGTGTGACCTAACTTTCCACAAACTTGACATAAAGGCCGATTTGAAGTAGAAAGTGTGAGAAAGATCTACCTCCTTTGGTACCAAATCGCCCTCCACCCTGCCTTTAAATGCTCCTAAAAACTTCTAGATCAACCTCATTCCTTTGTGCAAAAACTTGCTTGTGATTGAAATCGAGCCATATTGGCATGCACCATTGAATCATTCCTTCTATACTTCTCAATTAGCTCTTATTGTACCATGAGAAGAGCTTCTAATTCACCAATCAAAACAGGCACTAGCCTTGAGATGATGGTGGCGATAAATGGAGAATATTCTTCAGGTAATCTATTCAGAATTGCTTCAATGTGATCAACATCAATTACAGTTGCTCTAACAAAGATTAATGCATCAATAATCTTAATCTCTAGTAAGTTATTGCTCAATGCTCCTTCTTTCTTGATGCTTGCCAATTTGGTTTTCAATTGACAAACTTTTAAGTAATTTGAGAAGTAAAGAAAGTCTCTAACCATTTACAAATATGGTGAGTGAGTTCACACCCTACCATGTGAGTAGTTAAAGGTTTTGACGTCAATGATAATAGCCATGACTTCAATAACCCATCTTGCTTTTTCCATTTTTGGTAATATGAGCTTACAATTCTAGCATTTTGATATTCCTTGTTTGTAAATTTCTTAAGAATGAAGTTTCCAAGAACATGATCAAGCATATTGTATCCCTCTATTAGAGCTTCAACTTGCTTTTTCCATGGTAGAAAATTCTCCTCATCCAATTTCTGGGACAATGGATTAGAGAACATTTGCAGTGGAATTGATGATGAACTTTGTGAAGTTTGTGAAGAATCTGGTGAGCTCATGATAGAACAGGCAAGCTTCTATACTATGAATCAGAGACTAGGTTGAAGAAGAGAAGAAAGAAAGAGGGAGGAAAAATAAGAGAGAATCTGAAAGTTTCTTGATACTGAATTGTGAATATGATTTATGTTTACATGAGCTTATATACTGAGGCGAGCTTCCTAAAGATACGACTAACTATTAACTACTTGTAACTATTTACAATGGTATGATATCCAACTATAACTAACTCCTTGCATCCGATACCGCTTTACACTCAATTTAAGTAAAGTCACTATTATTGTTCTTATGATAGTGTGGTTGATGTTTTTCAATTTTCTTGTTTAGTGGTGTGCTCACTAAAAAAAAAAATACAATAATAAAATCAATTATTTTTGCTTTTAGAAAATAAGATAAGGAGTTTCTTATGATTTATTCATAAGCAAAAGAAAAGAGAGATTTATGTATAAATTATGGAACAAATTTTATTTTTAAAATATACTTGAAATTTTTGAAATGACATGCATACCTTTCTAGCTTTGTTCCTTATTCCCTTCTCAATATGCAACTTTCTAAGGCCAACAAGACACAAGATGGGCAACCTATGTGTGTCCTTGTGTTATTTTTTCATTTTGTCTTCAAATTCCTCAAAACTTTTTTATTGATAAAAATTAACAAGTACATAAATATAAATAATATATTTGAAAATAAAGATCATTTGGTGTTTTATGTATCTTCAAATCTAGAATACCTTTAGTTAAACAATTTTTATTAACTTTAAATTAACATTTATTGACTATATATCTAGTAAAGGCATTATTATTTTGTGAAAAATATTATATATACAAAAGTTCTTTTATCCATACATACTTTTTTTAAAAAATAATTTTTTCATATCTTTAATTTTAATTTTATAAAATATTATTATAAATAATTTAATAGTTTAATAAAAAAAATTATAATTACATCTAGGCATAAAATAATTTTACACTTCTATTTTTAGTAATTCTAATTCATTCTATTTTTAAAAGACATTTTTTTGGAAAAAAAAACTCATAATTATATAATACATTAGGTCCATGTGTCCCTAGTCAGGTCAAGTAGAGCGTTAGAGTCCCTCGAGACCCACCTATATTGTCGGAAGGCTCCAAATGTAGAAGGACAACAATTACGCAGAACAGACTTATTATTATCAAACATGCTCGCCATGCGAGCCCTTTGTACAAGGATTGCTTTCTAGAGTAGCCTTTTCTTCTGGATGGTTTTGGAACTTGGTGAGTCGCCCGCGAGGTTGAGAGCTGAGGCAAAGCCTTTTTCTTTGAGATGATTCTACAGTTTGGTGAGCTCGCTTGGCGAGGCTTATAAGCTCCAGCCGAGGTTCCTTAATGCTAGAACAATACCAAAATGATACAAATTTGGTTTAAAAGCCCCTAACCCTTTAAAAACCCTTACCACTCGGTTCTTCATCAAAGAAACCCAAAACCTAGCCTCCCAACTCTCTCTTTCACCTTCCACTCTCAACCCCCACTCAATCTTATCTCCTCCAAGCTGCAAGATAAGAAATTTTAATGGTTTATGCTCTCTTTCTCTCTTCCCTTCTATGATCTTAAGTTCGTTGTTGTTTTCTCATTGTTGTCAAGTTGGATACTCCCAATGTTATTAGAGTTGGTTTAGAGTTATTTAGAGGTTCTCATAGATTATTTATGTATTTTGTTGTGGTTATGGAGACATTTGTGCTACCCCGTTCCACGAAACTCCTGATTGTTGACACCATAGTTCTCCTTTCCAGGTGAGTGGGTTAGCCTGTGACCTATATTTTGGTCATTATAGATATTTATTAGCTAGTGACACAAATGCATTATTCTAGATACTATTTGAAAATGAGTATGAACTATTGATAATTTTATCAAGTTTATGAATTTTTGTGTTTTCAATGGAGCATGAAATTGTATTTTGAAAACTAATGGGACCATTTGTTGCTAAAATGATTTTTATGAGTAGCTTGATTATGAAGATGTATAATTAAAGAAGGCATGATTTTCCTAATGATTTCAAGGATAGTATATTTGTGAAATATTGCTTACAAAAGCTTAGAGTTAACGCTGTTATAAAGTTTTAGAGAAAATTTTTAGTTTTCATGATTTAAAGACTAGACTGTAACACCTCAATTTTTACTTAATTTTTACTGTCGTTTAGAAATTATCGAATTACCCTAGGTAATTTTTCATATCATTCAGACCCAACAATCCTCAATAAAGGAATATAACATTAGAAGAAGAATATGAGTAATTTTGCGAGAGTTGCAAACCTCGATTTTCTACGTGCAAAATGACCAAAATGCCCTGAGGTTATTTTACTCAGAAAATGAGGATCGTGGCCCCACCCATTCTCAAGGGATGTTTTTATGATAATAAGGGATTGTTTGTGTTATGTGTGTTAATAGAGGAGAAGAATCCTAATTTTGAGCTTCAACGCGAAATGACCAAAATGACCAAAATGCCCCTGCGTTTTAACTTTATTGCGTGCCCACTTAGACCCAAACCCCACTAAAATGTTTTAAAACATGTTTTTAAGCTATGATTAACCATTAGTTAAGCTCGGGTGGTCTCGGGCAATTTTTAAGTAAAATTACAATTTTGTCCCTCTCTTTGTGCAGTTTTGCGAATTTTGAGATTTTTGATTTGTATAGCGAAACCTAAGCAATATTAGGCTCAAATTAAAGGTTATTAGATTCTAATTATTAATCTAGAGTAAAAATTATTTATTTAGATTGATTAGAACTTAAAATTGCTTAAAAACACCCAAATTGCTTACTAATTCACCTAAGCCTTTAATTGCAAATTCTCTAATTTGCAAAGATACTTACCTACACCTAAATAATACATGGAACACACAAATTTCTCTTCCATGGGCTGAAAATGGCCAAAATAATGGAGTCATAATGCATCAGAATATTGTCCAAATTTTTGTGCAAAGAAGAAAACAAAAATCCCCTAAAACATGCCATAAAACATGCCTTGAACAAGGAAATGATTTTCCTCCCTTTGTCCTCCCTAAAATCAGCCAACTATGCCTCCTCCATTTGTCCATTTATGAGCTTCAAATCCTCTATAAATAGGCATGCTTAAGGAGTCTTAGAACCTTGCTTATAATTGCACAACTTCAAGTTTTTCCAAAGCTCAAAAAACTTTCTTTCTTCCTCCCCCTTGGCTGAAATTCTTGCTTCAAGTTTTCAAGAAGATTTTCTTTCATTTCACTCAAAGAAACCAAGTTCTCTTCCTTTCCTTCAAACCAAATTAGGTAGGGAGTTGTTTTTAAGCTTAATTTCAAGTATTGATAAGTGTTGTTCTTAGTTAAAAATGATAATTTTATGTACTTTCTTCTTGCTTCATATTTCGGTTTTCCTTCTCCTTTTCTTCTTGTATATTTCGGCCTTATGGCTTAGATTATGATGAGACCATGGTTTGATGATGAAGTTCTTGAGTGTTGGTTGCAAAGCCTTCACAAGTTAGACCTCTAAAACTTGAAGGTTTCATTAGTTTTCAAAGTTTTGAAGCAACTATGTTTTTATGATAAAGGTCTTGAGTTTAGAACTTGAAAAATATATTGACACTTATGTTTCATTTCTTGTTAAGCTTTGTTTTTAGTTTAAAATGATGTTTAACAATTTTTTATTTCTAGATGACTCTTGAACTTCTCCTTTTTTTACCATTTGATTTCGGCCCAAGGCCTAAGAAAGTTTTCTAGGATAGCTTAATAATGAAATCTTTAAAGCTCACTTTGTCTTGCTAAGATATATATTGGGTTGAAATTATAATTCTTTTAAAGTCTTGAAGGAGCTCTAGTAAAGAAATAAAATAAACTTACATCTATGTTTATGTTTATGTCTTGCATAATCATGTTTACTTTCAATGTCATCACTAAATTCTCAAGAATGAATAAATGAACCTGCATATTCATGTTTAAATTTCCAAGCTTGCATTTCATGTTTATGTTTCAAGTTGTCACTTAATCTTCAAAGATAATAAAGAGGATACATCTCATATTTATTTTATACTCTCACTTTATTTTATAATGGCTAAAAGAATCAACGCATGACATGTTTATTTTATGTCATCACTTAAAGATCCTAGAGTTCAAAGACTTGCCCAAGTATCACAAGCAAAGTTGGAACCATGGTAATAAAAACTCTAAAGCTTCCTTAAGATTATAAGAGTCAAATAATTCATTCTTTAAAAGTATTGAGTGTGGAGCTTAATAAGATGTAATAAGAATTCTCTTCTCCCTTCACCTTCTTGTGCACTACCGCCGCTCCCTTCTAAGATTCTTCTCCTCCACTGGTCCAGTGCTACCGCCTTCAGTTTCTTGCATATCATGTTTATAATTCCAAGTTATCATCTTATAAAGACAAGATTAAAATGAGGTTGCTTAGCATGATTATGATTCTAGTTATCACCTAAATCTCTAAAGCTCAACACTTGCTTCTTTTATCTTTAGTGAAAATTTTAATCGTAAAAATTCTTTTAATGTATAAATCGGCCTCATGATTAAGGTAGGCCTAAAGTGATTTTAAATAAGCTACTGATTTAGTTCTAAAATTTCTTTCAAGAATAACAAAAAGAATTAGTTTTTAAAAGAGTTTTAAGGCCTTGCAAAGATTTACGGGATACTAGTATCTTACTTGTACTTAAAATGTGATTTTAAGCAATTATGTGAGGTTCATGATTCAGCCACTAATCTAAGTTTAGTACTACTGTATGATGATGGTTTAATATGTTTGAAGTTGTGATAATTATGGTTTATTGCTAAAGGAATGATTCTATGCATGTTAGAGATAAAACTAGCTTCCTAGAAAACCGTAAAAGCAAGATTTCTAGAACTTTAGAGAATGAAATTTATGCATTCTGTCCAGAGCCTTTAGAACCAGATTTTATCATGTTTAGATAAGGGAGAATGATTCATAATTGGTTTAGTAATTAATTTTAGAATCATAGGGAAAGCCGGAACGAAAAGGGTTAAAAACGTAACTTCTAGCGCAGTAAAACCTTAAGAACAACTTACTATGCTGCCCCATATAGTCTAATAACGTTCTTAGGACTTATAATTGATGGTAATAAATCTCTTAGATGCATAATTAATTAGTTCAATAATTAAGGTTGCCCGATTCTAGAGTTTCGGTTGTTTAATTTTCATAAAGATTTATGGTGATGCCTCTTTGATGTTTTAAATGATAAGTCTATGTAGTGATTTGATGTTTATTAAGTATTTAACGTCATTGAATGATTTCCGGGCTTGCATGTTATAGTTGCTGTTGCAAACAATGAGAATGCTTATGCATGAAATAATGAAATATTATTTGTTATTTAAAAATTTACCCTTGTTGCTTGAAAAAAAGTATATTACCTAAAAGTGTAATTTGGAAAGGTTCTGGCTAGGAAAGACTTGGTATTTAAGCATGTTCATTTGTGACCCACTCTTTCCTGAATCTCCTGCATGATTAAATTGGTATATATATTATTCCAGAATAAGACTATAAACGAGAAAATGTTATGAATGATTATGAATTGAGAATTGTATTATGATATAACATGTAAAGACTTAATGGTGACTTAAACTTATGAGGAAATGATCCTTTGGACCCATCAGACTATAGGTGGTGAAAATGTGATTCTTGCCCCTAAACCGTTCTCAAAAGGGTAGAGTTGGGATTTTAACTTATCAAAAGGGATAAGTATATGCTAGTGACGACTAGTAAGGTATGAGCTCATAACCTAGATTACTCCCAAAAGGGTGGAGTATAGGGTGGCCCAGGAAAATGATGATGAAAGTAACTTTAAGTCACCTAAGGAACTAAGTAACGTATTATGTGAATATGATATTCTTCTATGCATAGTATTTATGATATGATGATGAGGAATATGATGTGGTTTTATGCATAGTTATGTTATTATGATATACTGATGAGATATATGATAGGAAAAATTCATTATAAATATGACATGCTAGGTTTATGATGCATTACAAGACGCATGATTAAAACTAACAGACCTCGGAAAGTATATTTTCGAACTTAATAAATGAATCTTAGCATGTTCACTATTTTATAATAACCCAAAGGTTCCTGAGGACGATGATGATGACACGATGTATATGAGGTGAGTACCCTACTGAGACTCTTTATAAGTTTCTCACTCCCCTTTCTTTCTTTCTTTCCATCTCGTCTTTAGAAAGTAAAAATGATGTTCATGATTCCCGTTGATGCTCTCACTTGGTAGATGTACTTGATTTGGTGAACCAACTTATTATCTTTGAGGAACGTATCGCTAAACTTTGCGCGTGAGCTTGGATATCTATTCCTATCTCTGAAGTGTTATTAGTAGGTGCCGTTTATGGATATTTTTCCATCCATATATTATTTATATTTTGTTTGATTGCCTACATCTAGTTTAACTCTGTTGGTAGGCAAAATATCTATGTAATATGTAATTACGGATGTCATATGATGGAGCCAATATGATGTGTTCTTCATGATATGTCTGTCGTTTCCGCTTTATCTCGATTATCATTCACGTTATGCGCGGCTTACGTTTGCAATTATGTTTTAAAGAAGAAAAAATGGCTCGTAATTTCACTAAGTATTTTCAAAGCATGATTAAGGAACTGAAGCAAAGAGTAAAGTCTAGTAATTAATCAGATACTACCTAGGTGTATTGGATTAATTATTAGGGTGTTACATAGACAGTAGCTATAAAGAAACATGCATTAAGTTAACGACTGAGAGATCATTAACCTTGTTACCAAGTTGTCCACTAGAGGACAATAACTTCAGAGAAATCAAAGATGGAACCTAAGCTAGTTAGGTGTTCAAATTAGGACCTTATGAAATACCCATAGAGATCAGAAAAATCATGGAGATTTATATTGTTATGCCATATATTTTATACATAATCAGATATTACTATTTCTCCATTAGACTACTATGATTTATGATTTACAGAGAATATTGATTTGGAGATTATTACGTATGTAAATATGAAAAATGGTTTCAAGTTGATGTATTTAATATTATGATTATATGTATTCTTTTTTGTTGTCCTATGTGGGTTACGAGTGATAATCTACTTTGAGTTTTAGATGAAACTCACCCTCTCTATTTCGCCTTATAAATACAGTTGCCGGTTCTTCTCAACTTCCTCCCCAGCAATAGTATTCCAGTTTGATGAGCTTCACTTTAGAGTGAATTATCTTTTGCTTTTTGTATAGAGTACTCTAGTGATAGTCCAGGTATGTCTAGACCATGCATGCTATAGTATTTTGACACCATGATTTACATTTATCATGTACTTAAAAGTGTATTGCTTTCATGGTTTTGTTTTGTATAGCGTAACTCATATATTTTATGTTGAGATTTCAGATTTAGACTTAGTTCATAAAATGAATTATTTATGGTAATTATGATTTCAAAATACAAGTTGATTTATATTTAGAGATGAATTTTATATTTTAAATTATGTATATAGTATGACTTCGACCAGGAGGCTTACGTGGGATAAGATTCCACGTGCAGTCACGTTTCCAAATTAGGTCTTGCCAAATTATTAACATTTATAAAACTATTTTCAATAAAAGTAATTTTGACATTAAAAACTTATAAACTATTTTGACAAATTACTCTCTCTGTCATTGAATAATTAATTGTTCATTTAAAAAAAATTGTCTAAAAATAATTGATCACTTCATAAATTTAAATAATATTAATTATTTCTTTTGAATAATATCCAAACTAAATACTATTGGAAGAGAAGATAGATGTTGAAGTATTAAAAGAAATAATGATAATTTAGTAAATTATTTTTAATTTTTTTTTACAATGATATTTTTTTTAATAATTTCCTTAATTTCAATGAGCATTTAAAATTGAACAATTATTCAAGGACGAGAAAATATTAAATGTCAGAAATACCCAAAGTATATTTATTACCCACATTTATACGTTTATAAATAAGTGTCAATATAAAGGTTTCTTCAACATTTATTAATGAATGTAAAAAATAAATTGTTAAAATACTCAATTTTCTTGTTGTTAATTTTACATTTTTGCTAAATCTTTAGTTAAAATTATATTTATTTATAATATTGAGAGGATGATTGCATATTGTGCAATGTAACATTTTATATAATGTCACGTCAAACACTATATAATATTAAAATTTGAATAAGCCTAAAGAAATTATACCATCTTTTCTTATTTTATCAAGCCTTATGTTATTAGGCATACCAAATATACCATTCAAGTACTTTTCGATATTACCATTGATGTCATGTGACTTTAAGTTTTCTAGGCCTACAACATTGCATTGTTCGGTTCCTTATTATTGACAATTAATCCATATTACCTAAGCAATCTACATTTTCTCCTTGTTGGTAATGTGCATGGATTGCCCTTGTGGGGGCGTTTGTGTGGATTACCATCCATATAGTAATTTTGAGTATTATCGTTATTGTTGTTATGATCATTATTATTTTTTATTTATTATCATAATAATTAATAATACTAAGTAGTAATGTTAATAATAATTATGAACTAATTTTAATATTCATATTATATATTATATTTTTTAGTTATTACTATTAATTATTAATTATTAATAGAACAATTGGGATAGAGTGCAATTTTTTAACAATAATGAGATAAAGTGTAATTTATCATAATTCCAAGAGTAATTTGTCCTATTTACTCAAATATATAACCTAAAGTAAAATATTTTTATAGTCAATCTAATAATAATAATAATAATTTGCATTATTTATGAAATAAAAAAATAATTTGCATTATTTATAATAAGCCAATAATTGCTTGTGTGCATCCATATGCATTTAATTAAGACCCTCACTTAATAATCCATTGGATCCAATCCAATAAATCATTATATTTGATTCAATAATAAGTTTTATAGTAGGGTTTTGAAGCATAAAATTATGATATGTCAGAATAGGATTACTATCTGCTATGTAGAATAACATGACATAATCTTCTATTAGCCAACCCAAGATTTAACATAGAAACAACATAGAATAAAATCAAATAGTTTAGAAAATATTTTGACCAAAATAAAAAATATTTGTTTAGGGATGAAAACTAATATTTGTTTAATTTCTAGAAACCAAAAAGTATTTAAACTTCTTAAAAAAAATCAATAATATCCAGTAAACAAATAATCCTTATTAATCTTACAAACCCTCACCTCTATCTCAACTTCTCCCTTTTTGGTTCTACTCCTTCTCCATGTTTGCCGATCATTCCTCCTCCTCTAGTCTCATACTCCCATGGCCGATGTCAAAATTTAGAATTTCAACCATCAATGGAAGTTTCTTTTATGGCTAGCTCTTTATCTTTCTCACACATGGTCAAAACCAACAAAATCTAATTTTCAAACATTTGGGACTCAAAATTTTATGGAAGTTATCTTTGTTGATCTTATGGATATATAAAATCTTGATGGCATCTTCCTCGATTTTGATGTTGATGAGTTTCCAGGTGAAATAGTTTCAATTGGTAATGGGATATTCTTTCTGGCAGAGGAAATGGAGCAAGGGGATATTCAAAATAATTTGTCAATAGATATAGTCTATGAAGCATAGATACACTGTTGTGTGTCTATGTGTTGCACACGTATTCATATTGGATCTTGTAAAACACATGGATAATACATATCTATATATATTTAATTTAAAATTTGGTATTTTCTTACTCTAGAATAGAAAAACATAATATAAATAAGATTATAAAAATGAAATAATACATAATTTCTTGAGTTTATAAGAAAATAAAACATAGTGAACTTTATATAAATGATATTTTAAATAATGTATCATTTCTTTAAATTTTTAATTATATATGCTTTATTCGTATTCTATAATAATTTTTCAACTTTAGGATATTCCACGTATCCATGTCACATGTCGTGTCATATCATGTCACGTGTTCGTGTCTGAGTCTATACTTCATAGGATATAGTTCACTTATGTGCAAGAAAGAAATGCATGCAGATAACGCAACTCAGCCAACATGAATCCGATTGTATGTTTTGAGGTCCATTACTTTCAAGAATGCATTTATACAATTATACTGGAATGGGAATTAATTTTTGAGGTCTAAGAGAATAAGGATCGGTTAAACTAAAAGTGGAGAAGAAGCTGGGTGCGGGTTTCTTAGACTAATAAAAAGTACTTTTTACTGTTGTATGTAGATTAATTCCGAAGCGATGCGACCACAAATACTTTGTTGTTAAATTGTTATTGGATATCAACGTTTTTTACATAGTGTGTATTGTCGAAGTGTGAATCTTGAAGTCCCTTACTAGTTAAATTTGGATTAATAAATAACTAGTGCATGACCTATAAACTCATTATCTTAGAATTTTGGGTCAATACGTGAATCCGGTCTATTTTTGTGATTTTTTTGCTTAATTTATTGGTTTGAATCTCTCCAAAATTTTGGACTACCATTTTAGCCAACAAGTGATATTAGAATCATTGGTGAGGGTTCATAGACTCATTATCTTAAGATTTCAAATTAAGACATAACATTTAATCCGCTTTTGTGGTTTCTCACTTTAGTTTGTTGGTTTCCGTCTTCATTTTACCCAACATTAACTGCAGTTTCAGAAGAAGTTTATCCTATTATTAAGGATTATATTACAAAACCACTGTTTTTATCCAGACTGTGTGAGCAAATCCTTTAAAAAAAAAACCCAGGGGAAAAGAAAACGGTGCTAAATGAGCCAATGAAATCTTTAGAACCATTATTTATATTATCAAAATCCGAATAGCAGATCGCACGAGGTGAAATTGAAGGAATCAGGTGTAATGATAACAGCAATTATTAATAATAGTTAATAACAATTATATATAATAAGAAAATAGAGCAAGAGTGTGTGGGCGATAGAAATGACGAAAGACGTTGTCCGGTTGTTGGTAATAAGATACGAAATAAGAGAAGGAGAGATAAGGAAGAAGGGTGCGTGAGGCCTACAGGTCGGTGGCCCCAAGCCATCATCTGCTACGGACACAGTAGCCTGTGCAACACTGCAGCACATAACAGTGACACAATTTACCTGTTAGTTGTTACCCTCCTAATCATTTTACCACCTCAATTTTCCATTGTAGAATCATGAGGAAAATAGAAGGAATAATAATAAAAAGAAATTAATTTTTATGCACTAATAATATAAAGGTTTACACTTTCATTTAATCATATACTATAAAATCAGTATATATAAGTGGTTAAGTTTCATGTATTATTTTAAAAGTCATATAAATAAGATAATTTAATTGGATAATAGTATAAAAATATTTTACATTTTTAATACATAAAATTTAAATTCTTTATATATATATAGTGGACAAGCATGTCAAGTGGTATTATTATTTATATTGTTGACACCAAATGATTGAGGAATAACAAGAGGGAGTAGCTAAATTTTATGCATAAGAAAACAATAGCCAGAGGATAAGTAGGTATTCTGAGTGAATTGTTTTCTTCCCTTCGTCTCCTGGTTTGTGCTGTTTCCTTAGATACTTCCTTCTTTGGTGTCTTTCGGGTTTAATCTCAGAACTTTTTTCCAACAGACAAGAAAGCAGCGAAGAATCAAACACAATATTTACTTACTTCAGGTCCTTTCTTTCTTTCACTTTCTCATGGATTCTTTTTCCCCCACTTTTTTTCTCTCTTTTTTTTTAATGCTTTCCAAGAGACAAGGAAGCATGCAATTGAATTTTCTCTTTCAGCACAAGGATTAACTCCATCCAACACTTGATATATATAGTTTTTTTTTTCACACTAAAGTTCAGGAATTAATTCCGGATTTGCAAAGCAATTATGGCTGCTGCTTCATCATCTACATCATTCTTGGGAATCAGAGAAGAAAACCAAAGCCAGATAACAGTACAACATCAACATCAATCCTCCACAGCTGCTTCCTCAGCTGCTCCAACCTCAGTGCCTCAAAAGAAAAGGAGGAATCAGCCTGGAACACCAAGCAAGTGCCTTATTTATTGAATTATATTATTATTACTTAAAAGCACATACACACACACACACTGCAGAGACAACACCACCCTATGCAATTTTTGCTGAGTTTCTTTCTTCTCACCAACAAACACACAAGCAAACCCTAAATCTTGAATATGATGAGGTTAGGGCTCTCTAGCTAGTTCTTTTATCACTGAAGAAAAGGTTAGAATGGTGGGGGGTGCTTTCATCTGAGTTTCTCTATACTCCATGAGACTTCTGACTTGTAATGTTTTGATGATTTTTAATTTTAAACTCCTTTGTTTTTTTTTTTTTAACTAATATTAGTTTTTTAAAAGGAAACTAAAAAAATAAAAAATAAAAAAAAGCTTTTGCCTCTCCTTCATTTGGTTGCTTGTGTAGTTGTGCTAATTCAGTATTCACCAAGTAATTGAAGCATGGAATGATAGAGTTTTCTAATGATAAGTTATTTGGCGTTTTATTCCCATGGCATATAATTAACACAACAGATCCAGATGCTGAGGTGATAGCACTATCTCCCAAGACTCTAATGGCAACAAACAGGTTCATATGTGAGGTGTGCAACAAAGGGTTCCAAAGGGAGCAAAACCTACAGCTCCACAGAAGAGGACACAACCTCCCTTGGAAGCTAAAGCAGAAGACAAACAAAGAGCCAAAGAGAAAAGTGTATCTGTGCCCTGAGCCCACATGCGTCCACCATGACCCTTCAAGGGCCTTGGGAGACCTCACTGGGATCAAGAAGCACTACTCTCGCAAGCACGGCGAGAAGAAGTGGAAGTGCGAGAAGTGCTCAAAGAAGTATGCTGTTCAATCAGATTGGAAGGCTCATTCTAAGACCTGTGGCACCAGAGAATATAGATGTGACTGTGGCACCCTCTTCTCTAGGTACGTATAATAACACCCCAATTATAAGTCCTGGACTTGGTTACTACCTATATAGTCTTGCACATGAAACTCTACATAGTATATATCATTGGATGTTTAATTAATCATATCATACTATATGATATTATATTATATTATATTATGTATATAATATAGATATAGATATATTATTCTTTGCCAAATGTGTCCTAATAACTAACTAGTTTGTTCTTGGAAGTAAATGTTTCTTGGTTTTGGTTAATTAGTAATTGCATGTTTAGTTTTGGCTATTATTTTACACTCAAAAAGATAATCTAGACGTGCAATAAGGTTGAACCAAAAAGGAGGGGAAAAGGCTATTGCAAGGAAGGTGAAAACACATATACTCAAAACAAAACTGAAATGAGAACAAAGAAGAGGTTTTCTCTCTCTCTCTTTTCCCTGTTAGTTTGTGTATGGGTGTTAGTGGAGGTATGGCAGAAGACTGCTGACACGTGAGTACACTATTTCAAATGGGGTACAAGAATTGAAATGTTTTTAAACAAGAGCTGGCATAGCAAGCTCAATAACTATGGTGCTAAATGTGCTAGCCAGGGAACAGTACCCTCATCCTTATTCCCCCATCTCCATTCACGTGTAGTTAAGTGAAAACATTGTAACAGGCGCAGTGTTACTAAGTTTGTTCTCACATGAGTTGGAGATGCTGGGTTTTGTTCTCTTTCGGGTTGGCTACATATGTGCAGCGGTTCAAATATATATATATCCTGCAGGTACTTTCTTGCAATGGGTCCAGTCCAAGGTGCCTAATTGTCACCACTGGCCCATTACTCTGCCTCCCTAGCTATTAATTATTTTCCTTTTTTCTTTTTCTCTTCATTCAAGTATTTTTCGCTAAAAGAAATTAACATTCTCAGCATTAATTGATCTATCTATATTCTATAGTCTATGTTTTTTTTTCTCATAGATTTTCCGAGAATTTAGGCAATCCGTTCATGGTACGATTGTGTTCTAATGAATTCTCATCGTGGAAAATAGACAATCCTTGAGGTGGTTCGCATTTATTGAGGCTGGCCCCATGCCGGGGCTTATGATTATTGACTTTCATCAAATTGCAAATAATTCTCTCTTTTATTGATCAAAGAGAGTCCTCAAAGTGGCAGTTCGATTTGGAATTCTTGGTCTGTATCACATTTTGGAATAAGCTCATGGGCCCTCTCTTTCTGTTGTAGTTTTCGAAATTTCAAAATAGTAGATCCAATTTCAACTAAAAAAAGAAAATAATATTCCAATTTAAATCGTCGCTTCACGCATTTTCTTTTTCCTTTTTCTCCTTCAATTCTTTTACTCTTTGGAATTGGTCGGTTATAGACTAATATATATATAATTGGTATCTGGCACAATTGTAATTCCAAATTCTTTAGGTTGCACAGTTGTTATGTTATCAATATTAATTCTTCATAAAACTAAAGATATGGCTTTCTTTTTAGAATATTTGGTGTTGCTGTGGCTGCATAATTATTGGGAATTTGTGACCGCCTTGTCAATAATTAAGAAAATTCTGATTATTATTTTCTTGTAGTGTGTGTTTGGTTGATAAATAAAAATAGGATAAACACAATGAGTTTGTCTATAAAATTTTAACCCTCATTTTTAATTCACAACCAAATATATTAATATCACTATAATCCGCACACACTTATAATATTAGTGTAGTTCTTAATTACTTGATACCCGGATGAATTCAGTGTTAGATTATCACCCTAGTGTCAATTTCTATGACCTTGATGGTGATCATGGAAAATGCATGTTATCAATGCCAATGACATATATACTCATTTGTTCCAAAATCTTCTTTGCAGGCGTGACAGTTTTATCACCCATAGGGCCTTTTGTGATGCGCTAGCACAGGAGAGTGCAAGACACCCTAATAGCTTAAACCCTTTGGGGACACATTTGTATGGCACAAACCACATGAGCTTAGGCCTATCCCAAGTTGGCACCCAAATTCCCCAACTGCAAAACCATCATAACCAAAGTGGCTCTAACAGCATTTTGCGCCTAGGCAGTGCTGGATCGGCAAAGTTTGAGCACTTAATCCCGCCTTTAAATCAGCCCCCTCCATTTGGACACTCACCACAATCACTGTCCAATCCCTCACCTTTCTTCATGAATGACCCAAATCAAGCATTTGAAGAGCACCACCAATCTCAGCAAGGACAATTCTCAAGCAAGCAACTAAATGGCCTAATGCAGCTCCCTGATCTTCAAGGCAACACCAACAACACCAATTCAGCATCATCGGTGGCAGCTCCCAATTCCAATCTTTTCAACTTCAGCTTCTTTCCAAATAGCAACAGCACTGGCACCCTAATCCCTGACCAATTCAACAGCATAAGTGGCGGTGGCAATAACCAAGGAACAACAACACTCTACATTAACAACAACCCTGTTGTGAGTGATCATCAAGTTGGTTCGGGTTTGTCTTCACTCTTTGGCAACTCTTCATCAGTGCAACATGAGAACATGTCCCCTCATATGTCAGCCACCGCATTGCTTCAGAAAGCTGCTCAAATGGGTTCAACTACAAGCACCAATAATGGTTCCTCCTTACTTAGAGGAATGTGTGGTTCCTCAACCAATTGTGCCAAATCTGAGAGGGAGCTTGTGTCTGACCACACTGCCACTTTTGGAAGTGATCATAGGAGGGGAGAAGGGTTAAGATCAAGCATGGAAAATGAGCACCACCACCTTCGTGGATTGATGAATACCATAGCCAATGGGAACACTTCCATGTTTGGCAATGTGCAAGGGAATGAAAACAACCTTGGTCAGTTTCACAACGCGATGGAGGAGTCTAACACTAAGTTGCAACAAAATCTTGGTGTGAGTTTTGGAGGGTCTGATAAGTTGACATTGGACTTTCTTGGTGTAGGAGGAATGGTGAGAAACATGGGTGGTGGATTAATTTCACAAAGAGAACCACAACAACAACAACAACGTGTGATGAGTACTATGAGTTCTTTGGATCCTGATGACCTAAAATCAGCACATTCAAGCCACCATTTTGGAAGCTCAACTTTGCAATGATCGAGGGAAGCAAGAGATTATGGAGAAGAAAACAATGTTTGTTACGTATCAACTTGTTCAAAACATTTCTTGTTTTGCTTTTTTTTTTTTCCTTTCCTTCGTTTCCTTTGCTTTCCCTCAAAGGAAGTCTAGTTGGCATATTAGGGTTTTCGATTCCAAAAATTGCAATCCTTGTATTTTTCTTAACCCATCTCTTTCCCCCTTCTCTCACTTTTCCTCTCTAGTAGTCATATATTCTACTCTATATCTCTTTGACAGTGATAGACAACTAATAAATTTTACTACTATTTCATTGAATTTCATGAGCCCTGATGTTAAGATAATAAACTTTTGAGACGCACAGTAAAAGGCATGTGGTAAGGCCAGGTTGTGTACCGAACGTGGATGCTGCCTTTCTCTTCTCTCTCTCTGAGAAATGAGAATCTTCACATGTTGGCTACATTCCAGTGGATGCGACAAAGCCTGATTTCCGTTCAGTTTCATGATTCATTTGTAGATGACATATAATACTAACTAAAGCTACGGAAATAACTTAAAAATAAAGTGAAGAGTTTTGTATTGCCTACCTAATACCTTACTTTTACGGAAAGCGTTATTAAAACAGATACGTAAAGATATGAATGTATGTGGCAGTATGCAAATCCAAAAGAAACTAATAAAACATAATAAACATATACAATTATATTTCAATGCACTGAAAACGTAAAACTTATTTATATTATCATTATCTATTATAACATAAGCAAAAATAGTTGAGTGTTATTCCTACTACTTAGCTTGAAAATCCATCCAAATGATAATATGATTTGATTGAATAATAATGTAAAAATATTTTACATTGGGTAGAAATTAATCTCAAATATATATCTTTTATTTAAAAAATATCATTTATCGAGCAACAGTAAATTTTTTTAAAGATCATGAGACATGGATGCACAAAATATTTACTTCTAATATAATGAAATGCAGACTCTTTTATATTGTAAGTAAAACCGATTAACGAAAAGTTTCAGTTTGGTAACTAAGTTACACCTGCAAATTACATACAACTTTTCTTCAATTTCAAAAAATTCTGACATTTTGTTACTAACTCCACAACCAAACCCTACAACTTTTGAGGGAGTATATATATGTGCAGATTTTCAGGTGCTTTTGTTGACATTCTTCTGCTTAACAATGACCCTTTAGCCTTTTCACCTTTTAAATATTCCTCACCTTGTTGACTATCTTTTGAAATTCATATTCTTCTCCTGTTAACACTTTGTTCTCTCCTTCTTACACTTAGTGTGTACTATATTGTTATTGCATGATAACATGCACCGTAGGAGCGTGGCGTCCGTTGTTACTCGTTAGGGTTAGGTCTCACGTCATTATTCATTTGGTGGAAGATTTTTTCATGGAGAGTTAATGAGGGGTCACAATACACAGTGGCTGAGCATCCAACAGAAACAGTAGGAGTCCCTGCAATGTTCGTTATTGCAATTATTAGTAAGCATTCTGTGACACTTTTGTCGCAACTGATGTCACTATTGCTTACCCATAAGGGAATCACCAGTCCGTGACCACCAATTTGGCTTCGTCTTTGCTCTCTGTGTACCACTGCAATTTTTCCTTTTGTTTGTTTTTTTGTTGTTTCATTTTTTGGAGTGACTGAATTAATTTGTTCAAAGTTGAGAAAAAGAGCAAATGAGAAGGAGAAGTATTTTGATTTTTGAGTGTTATTTGTGATAAAAAAGAGTTTAATTTTGATTTGCTGATAATTTTAGACCATCATCATTCAACTAAATTATCTCATTTGAATAACTTTTTATGTTGTGAATGTAAAATTTCATTATTTTTATTAATGTACAATACATGATGAATAATAATGTAAAAAAGTGCTAGTCAAACTTAAAGAATAAATTTTATGTTACAATTATAGAATGGACAATGTTACAATAATCTCTCGAATATTAATCGGTAAATAAAATAAAATAACTAAATGAGCACAATCAGTGAAACGAAAATATCAACTAAAAGCTCTATCCAAGCATGTATCATTTATGCCACATTTTTTTTTGGCGAAGATAGATGATATTCATAATTAAAATGAAAACGACTATGTCGCTGAGGTCCATGGGACAACCGCACTAGAAAGATAGGTATTTCCCAAAAGTAGCTATTAAGCAATTAAAATGAAAATTCTTAAGAGAGAGGAGAGAGAGATCGACTTAGCCTTCTAACTTCATTTTCTAGAGTCATCGCTGAAGAGAGTATGAACTGAGTGCTTCCCTCCAAACACTAATTCATTGCGAGCTAGCCAGATTCTCCAGAGGATGCAAGCCATTAAATCTGGCGATTTATGATTTATGGCACATTTGAGGAGAGACAGAGTCCATATGATTCGAATTCGATTATATTTCATAATGATAGTATACTTTTTTGAAAAATAATTTCCCTAAAACTTTCAAAATTTTCATGACTGGCTGGTTGCTAATCTCAGAACCGCCAGTCGCCACTGGCTGAAGTAGATAAAGTGGTTCCATATTCCATCTTAATACCATGCTTGGTACGTCTAACAAGAAATTTTCATGTGGATAAAAAGGATATGTTGACTATGTTATCTATATTTTAATCTGGGGTCATATATTCTTCATTAGACAAAACAGATACGAATAGCTTTAAACACTAATTCAAACACTAATTCATTGCAAGCTAGCTTGTACAACAAAGTTTCTGTGCTTGTTTGTTGATTGGCACATGGCGTGATGCAGGCATCCAATCTTTAATTTAAAAAATTAAAAAAGCACATGTCAATATAATTCTCAGATATTTTTTTGCAGTCTTAGTTTTTTGACTTTAAAAGGTGCAAAACTTTTAAAGTTCCAGGTGTGAATTTGATTGCGATATAAGTGAGGGAAAATTTTCAGAAGAGCTTTACAAATAAAATTATATTTTGACTCTCGTATAAAACCGATTCATAAAAATCTTCCTCTCTTTTACTCTCTAATAAAGTGGGGATAAATTTTCTAAATAAAATTTATGTATAAATTTATACATAAAAATTATCAATAAAAATAATTTACGTCTTATTTTTACTCTCTCACTAAACACATTCTCGGTTGTAAATTGTTACTTTCTCATAGGCTTTCATATGTAAGTTAAACAGACATAAAAATCATATCTAAAAGGACTAAGTTAATAACACTTATTATTGAAAAAAATAAATTAATGTTAAACCTTTTTTTAATGAAAGGCTAATTCAATATTATTTTTACTTTTAATAAAATAAAATAAGTGTTTATTCATTTTTGCAAAAGAGTGTCCATACATGAGACGCCCATGTATTGATATTGAAGGCACACCAAACAAATTTTTTCTAAACATAAATTTTATTCCAATACCTAGAAAATGTGCTAATGAAATACTCATTCCATCACCATTTAATGTGATGGATGAGTGTAGATAATGAAATATATCATCACATTCAATAATGATAGAACGAACGTCCCACTTAGACACTACTTTAAACGTCGAAATACATCGCTCTTTTCTAAATCTATGATTTATAAGCTTCCAAAGTAAGACTTTTGAGGACTTGCAAGTGTAGATATCCAAGGAAAGTGGCCATGTATAACAAGTTGGGGAAAGTAATTATTAAGGTGCTTTTCTTTGTGTAAATAAAGGAGGCGTATCTGCTGCTTAATTAGTTCTGATGCGTGAAAAACAGTACAATTAAAATAATATGAGGAAATTACCATTTCTATAAAATATAATGGAGTTAAGAGATAGCCATATAAATCATCCAAATGGAGATAAATTTTCTATGAATGAAATTTATATGTAAATTTATGCACAGAAATTATCAATAAAAGTAGCTTACACCTTATTTATACCCTCACTAAACATATTCTCATTGTAAATTGTTGCTTTCTCATAGGCTTTCACATATGGAAGTTAAACGGACATAAAAATAATATCTAAAAGGACTAAGTTAATAACACTTTTTATTACTGAAAAAATAAATTAATGTTAACCTTTTTTTTAAGGAAAGGCTAATTCAATATTATTTTTACTTTTAATAAAATAAAATAAGTGTTTATTCATTTTTCCAAAAGAGTGTGCATGAGAGGGCCATGTATTGATATTGAAGGCACACCAAACAAACTTTTTCTAAACAAAATATTATTTCAACACCCAGAAGTGTTTAAGTGAAATATACTCCATCACCGTTTAATGTGATGAATATGTGTAGAAATGAAATATATCATCACATCCAATAATAAAAGAATGAATGTTTCACTTAAATATTATTTTTGGATGTTGGAATATAACATTGCTCTTTTCTAAATCTATGATGTACAAGCTTTCAAAGTAAGACTTTGGAGGTGTAGATATTCAAGGAAAGTGGCCATGTATAACAAGCTGGGGAAAGTGATTATTAAGGTGCTTTTCTTTGTGTAATTAAAGAAGGCGTATCTACTGCTTAATTAGTTCTCATGTGTGAAAACAGTACAACTAAAATCATGTAAGGAAATTACCATTTCTATAAAATATAATGGAGTTAGAGATAGCCATATACTAGAGATTAGGGGATGATTTAATTTACCATATTTACATGAACTCCAATTATGTTTAGATGCAATGGATCTAAGGTACAATACCTTCAAAATACATTTATCCAAAAAAAAAATTACCTTCAAAATACAACAATCTTGTAATCATGTTCATCTCCCCTAAATTGCGCAAATACTGCATATAACCTTATTTAGGTACATCCTTAAATGAAATGCATTCTCCTTGGTTAAGATATTCATATCATATACGTTATATAATATCACAAGTTGTGTTTGATGCTCCATCAGTACACCACCATGAGAAAAGAGCAAATTTTTTGCATATGCCCATGATGAACACAGTACTAGATGTTACTAAGTACCCAGTTTTGGTTTATCGAGAAAATTAAGAACATAACATGACCATCATGATTATTAACACACATGCAGGTTGGTCCATCCCACATTTCCTAGCATCTAATGTCTCTCATCATGAGAGTAAAGAGCTTATCCAAAAACTGTTTACACAGTAAGTACCAAGAGCAGCAAGATATAAAGGGGGCCCACACCTAAGTATAAAATAATTCTTAAAAACAAAGAAAAAAGCACAAATATGAATTCTCCATATAAAGGGAGCCCACACCTAAGTATAAAGAATGAATGACAGTGACACACCTTTGCAAATAGTTTGCATTTTTGGATAAATAAGAAACAAAGCAGAGTCTAACCAAGTATATATATGAAGTGTCAGGAAATCTTATTTATTCTCAATATGCCGAGTATTTATGCAAACATTTAATGTAAAAATGTAAGAAGCAAAGCTTCTAGTTCTAATGTAAAAAAGATCAAGCACAAGTTGTTGTTTTATCTTTAATGATGAATACAATATAGATAACTTAAAAGGAAAAATAGTTTGCAGATAATTTTTAAAATTGCAGATGTAGTGTTAAAATTTTTTTTTTCATCAAGCAGATCCTTTACGCGTCTCTATGGTAAACACTGTCCCAATTTCATTGCGTACAAGCGATGAAAATGAAAATGAAAATATTCATTCATGACAAAAAATGTAACTAGAAAATGTAACTAGAAAGCAAATTACAATTCATGACCGCAACTTTTCCTAATCTAACCATATATATTTTACAATAAAAAACAAACCCGTCTTTAAATACAAAACCATTTAGATCTTTGCAATCAATTGTCAGAGATCATCATGAACAGAGGCATAACTAGGGCAACATATCAGCTCAAATATTAAGGATGAAAAAATGAGACAAAAATAGATCCAAGTCATTTATTCTTAAGGAAAAAATAAAGCACCACCAATTACTAAGACATGCATATTGTACTGAATTAAAGAAAGTATTTGAACCGGATCAATAGAACTCAGGAGCAAAAGGAAGTTCTACCATCACTATTGATAAACTCAGATCAAGTGGCTGGATTATTCATTTTGTTTCATCCTCATCTACCAATCCATAGCACTCCAAACCCAGGTTCAAAATCCATATTATCAGATCATAGCAGCAATCTAGCCTTAATCACTCACAAATATGACTATGATCTTAAATCCGGAAATTAACAGCATACTTGAACAACAATCAGGCAAATCAAAACAATTCAAACACACGTCTTCTAATAAACCTCTGAAGCCTGAAATATTTCCTTCTGTAGAGTTACAAAATATGAACCAAGTTTCACATCACAGCACTAAATTACTACACATTACAGCAAAGGCCCCCCACTCTTGAGTACCAGCAGCAACTACAAAAACATCAACATTATTGTACTCAACGGATGGAAAAATATTTGAAACAATTCAGGAGCAAAAGACAGCACTACCATCACTCATGATAAACTCAGATCAACTGCCGGATTATGTATTTTGCATCTTTCTCATCTGCCAAACCATAACACTCAGAACCAAGGTTCTAAATCCATATGATCAAAATTATAGCAGCAATCTAGCCAGAATCACTCACAAGATGATTACAATCGTAACAGCCTACCGGCTTCCAAATATTAAACTACAATCAAGCAAAATCAAAACAAACCAAACAGACGTGTCTTATGAACACTGAAAGCTGAAGCCTTATGAACACTTTAACAACACACCACCCAATTGAAAAAAAAAATTACGAGATAAAACCCATAAAATCCATTTACATTTCGCACGGGTCACTGAGACACACCCAGCTCGTTAATTGGAAAGAAAACACGAACCCACAAATCAAAAAGGTTTCTTTTCTTATATTTTTTGGATGATTTTTTTTTCTTTTTTGTAATTGCCCTGCTCAAGTGTTCTGTGTTCTACAAAATCAGTGGGTACAATGGAGTTATGGGGAAATATAGGGAACGAACCAAATGGGAATCGAGTAGGTAGACTTGTAACAGGGCCCTGACAAAAATCGTTGTCGAGGAGAAAGTAAATGAATGGACGAAACGAAGCCCTAATTTCTGTAGCAGTTCCTTTTTTTTTTTTTGGTCTGAATTTCTTTAGCAGGTCAGAAAAGAGTGGAATTGGGAAGGTGAAGAAGATGGAGTGGGGAAATCCCTTTATAGCCAATTTGTTTTTCCAAAGAAAACAAAAATCCTTTAAAAAAATATGGCTACCTTTTTTTGGTCCCAAAAAAAAAATTGGGTACTCCATGAAAGAATCTCAGACAAAGGAGGACCAATTTGGGTGCTAAATGAAATCATTCCCAACTCGTGTGTTAATATTTTGTCACAGCTTTTGGGCAGAAAAAGAATTCCTTTTTGGTCTGGGTCGAAAACTGTTTCAAATGAAAGAATGTCACAGACTAAGGAGTAATCTAGGCCCTTTGGTTTTCAGTCTTTGGATAATGTGTAGCCCATTAACTATTAAGGCTTTTTGTCAATCTCTAACAATCTAGGCGTTCACGACCAACATGAAAAAGGAAATTTAAGTTTTGGAGCTTTCGACCAAAAACCAAAAAAGTGTTGGAGTAAAACTAATTAAACAATCCAAAACGATACAAATTAATTTGCACTGTATTCCTTTGTAATTTGTACCAAATTAAGCCCCTCCTTTTACATACGTAACAAATTGAACCTACAAGAAAATCGTACTCGTTTTTTTTTGTACATTAGAAACTTCACAAGTAATAATATTTGGATCTATAACTTCATTCATATTACTTAACCCCATTATCATGAGCCAAATCTTAGTGGCTTTGAAAGCACATATCTTCAGTCCTTAGTGCATGATTATCATCTCGAAGTTTTATATGTCGTTTGGGTTTTGATCACTATTTTTTTTTTACTTTGGTTTTGGCCCATTTTTTCCATGATTGTGTTTTTAGTTTCTTTTGCGTAGATCTGATATTAGGTGGTGATGATGTTTGTAATTCAAAACATTTGGTCTGCTTAAACGCATATTCTAAAGTTCTCAGGACTAAAATTTAGAATGACGGAAACCAAAAACAGAAAGAAAAAAAATCGACACACAAAAATCAAAATAAAAATTTTAGATGAATAAAATAAAAAATAACTTTTATTTATAGAAACTAAAAACATATTTATACAAGCTTATTGTGTTTTAGTTCTTTGTTTCAGTTTTCACTACATTATTACTGACATTTATTCTCTGCTTAAAAAAAGGTAATTAACGTGAAATATGTAATATGTAATTTAATCCATTTAACATTCGCTAATTCATCCAATTTGTAGTGATTAAGTGTACTACAAAACCCAACAACTATCAAGCTTGATTTCATGTTTCAGTTATGAAAAAAGACAAGTTGCTGGTACCTCCTGCATAACATATCAGTGCATGCATATTTGTGGCATATTCATCAATTATTGGAAAAAAAAAAATCTTATAACACATCAAAACTTTGCTTAATGAACATGGGATTGATGATCCCGTAGTTTTTTATGATGACAAGTTGGGCCATATGTTCCTCCTAGGTTCAACTCTAATAGCATACATTTAATGTAGCCACTCCAGTTTTAGGAATCTCATCCTTTATATAAGCATACAGTAATTAAGAACTATTTTGGGTCTTTGCCTACACTAGTACTACATATCTCCATTTGGTTCAAAGGTTGCATTAAGTGTCGGAGAATTTTTTTACCTTTATAGGTTCTCTGACCTGACTCCAATCGATGGCATCATTAAGCATTTAATACAGGCAGGAACATAAGTTATCTCTAAAAAAATTAGACCAAATACACAAATTAAAGATATGTTCATGTTAATATTTAAGCATGTCTGACCAAATTAAATTAAGCATTATTTGATGCTTTGTGGCTTCCATTATTATATGGGAAGAAGCAAGGCTCCCGCTCCGCGAATAATGGGTGCGTGCTCTACCCAACGAGTTGTTAAGATGGAAGATTCAAAGAAGGATTTGGAAAAACAAAAGTATAAGCCATCATAGTTTGATGTCAACGAGTGCATGTGGAAGAAATTCATCTATTGTGTGGCTTGAATCCAACCACACTTTCTAGCACTTGGTTTCGGCTAATGTTAAAGTTGCCAAACTGCTTAAGGATTTGGTAAGTAAAAGTGCATTCACCTTATATTTAGTTATAGTACTCATTAGTAAAAGGAATTAGTACTATATTAGGTATGAGAGTAAAAAGAAAAAGGAAAATTTTATAAATGAGTTATATGTATAAAATAATTATACATGGAATTTATCTATAAAATTTTCTTTCTTCATTTTATCTCATACCAAACATATGTTTATATACGGTGGACATTTCAGCAACCATCAAATTAAATCCCCCACAATTTGCACTGCTGAGTTCAGAATTTCATTTCTTGCTAACAACATAAATGCTATTAAGATACTTCTAAGTTCTACCAAACTCAGGTTGCAAGAACCAATTAATGTGTAATACTCACTAATAGCTAGGTATTAAGATTCGAGAACCATTTTATACAATATAGCCGTAATCATTCATTGGTGGCTTTGTACGAACATTATTTTAAAATTAACCAATCTGTTGTTTACACTGGTAGATGTAAAAGGCAATATTCAAGCTTCAAAAAGTGTGTCCTTTTGATTGACTCTACACCCTTCTTGCAGACACTGCGATTGATAATTGCGCAAATGCATATGCTAACTGCCGTACCAATATATAAATTTAACCAATTGATCGATTAATTATTTACCCTATGTAGTTAATCGTTATCTTTAGCTATTTTTCTAATGACATATATGCACATGTAAGACATGTGTCGGCAAGGCACCATGGAATACCTGGACAAAGAATAATAAATTATACCGAGAATCACTCAGAGTCTTGCTAAATTAAGCCAATCATGATTTTTGAAGATTTCCTTATCAACATTTCATCTAACTAGCTAGGTACGTAGATCTAATCGATGTCTAATACTCGAGATTTCAACTAAGTTGGTGAAATGGAGTAGCCCTGTTGAGGAATTTATCCTTGACAAAAGGGGTTGGACTTTAGAAAGATTGTAGTTTAATCAAAATCTTCATAAAATTCAATATGGTGTGCGCCTTTTGCTGAATTTCGAGTGATATGTGAACACCATTACCAGCACGGTTCAATATTCGCTCCCTATTCAAGAGAAAATTAAGGAACAAGTTGCATTAATTGCAGTATTATCCTCTTTCATTTTCATTTCCTTCAGATGAAATAGTGAAATAGATATTACATTGGATTAATCATAGTCATAGACTCATAGTCATCACCTACTCCAAGTGAGTTGCGGGCAAAATATTGACAATGGCATGTGAAAGGGTTCTCTGAAATGCAAATGGTTGGTCAGTGTCACATATATAAATATGTATGATTATGCTAAAGGTCAACACCGACATGCTTTGAGCTGGCTTTGAAAGCTCAACCCCCTTTTCTGAAAATGGTTTTCAACTTTAGATTATGCTCTGGTATCCCCTTCCCTAAGTTGAAGCCTTCCCATTTCCCCTTCATATACGTGAAATGCTTCTTTTTTTGTATAAAACATTTAAAGAAAGGTTTTTTTTTGATATCCATTGGTATGAGTATCAATACCCTTCTATAATCAACAATTATTATTTGATTTTTAATTTAAAAGATTTTAAAAACTTAGATAAGTAGAACACGGTTCATATTTAATCACAAATAATTAAAAATTAATAATATTATTTAGTTTTATAGAAATACTAGAGAAACCCTTTAGAAAAAAAGACAATTTATCTAATTTTAGAAGTAAAATATATCACAAGTCGTAACAAAAACGTGTAGATTTTTTTCGTATAAAAAGTAAATTAAAGATCATTCACTCATAAAAGTTTGTAAATATAAATCGAAATCAAAGACATTTATTTTTTTTCTATTATGCTTTGCAGATTGCAATGCTTGACTTTAAACAATATTGACGGTGAATTATTTATAAGAAATAAAGATCTACTTATATAAGACTACAGTAGCTTTCCCGCGTGGATTCATTAATATTTTTGGACTCACCTCTTACTGTTACCATTTTTAGACTTAAACTACAGAAGTTCTCAACAATGACCAAACGCAAAGGTCGCTCTCTCTCATAACAAAATCTCTTGTAACAAATGGATAGCTAGCTACCAAAGGTGCTACTTATTATTTTAAATTGGATTTATAAATTAGTTAATTAGTCCGTAAGAGTTTCTCTGTCCTCATCTCTTCATTTACCCCTTTTCAATTTATATGGTCACTCCTACAATGATAGCGATCGAGGATGATCTAATCTGAAATTTAGTTAGTATATAATCAAATCAGCTATGACTATAAGAATAAAAATTGAAAAATTATTAAACGTAAAAAAAAAACCGAAAATTTATTAGAAATCAAAACAAATAAATAACAATTGGAAACCCACACCAAATTGGGAAAAAAAATGTAAAGCCCGCTGTTCTAAGAAACCGGACTAAGCGGGCTCCCCAGCTAAGTCATATATATATATATATATATATATATATATATATATATATGGGATTGCTAACTTTTCTCCACAATTTTATGTGTAAGTTAGTATCCTCCACATTTCATTTTAGACATATATAAAATCCAATCTTTTTATTCTAAACAACATTTATAATATGGGCACTTCTATAACTTAATTTTATTCTGATTAATTATCAAACTCACTTTCTCTCTCTTCCCCCTCTCTTTCTCCCTTCCACTCTCTTCTTCATTTTTTTCCTTTGTTGATCTATTCACCTCTAAAAGGTAAAAAGATAAAAGAGAATTTAGTATCTTTTTTTTCCCAACGTACTCCAGGTGTTTTGTGATGAGAATTTCTAGATTGCAATTATTTTGGATGACTTCCCATGGAATATTGCTAATGTAATTTCAACTAGACCAGGAATCAAAAAGCTTCAATTCAAAATCTGATGCAGTGCCAAGGTGAGTTGTGCGATGATTAACGAAGGGAAAAAAAAAAAACAAGAGAGAGAAGAGTGACAGCATTAGCGTCAGAGAAAGTGGGAGAGAGAATAAAGTATAAAAAATTAGTTTAATAATTAGTGATAATGAAACAAATTTACAAAATCATCCCTATTATAAATCTAGTTCAACATTACTGGAGTTGAGTATTGTGTCTAAAACAAAATATGAAGAATACTAATCTAGACATAAAGAGGTGGAGATTAACAATCTCTCTTTTTTTTTTTTTTTGGTCTGAAACAATCTCTTTTATCTATATATATATAGACAGACTTAGCTAGTGAGCTGGTTTAATCCGGTTTCTTAGAACAGCGGGCTTTACAATTTTTTTTTCCCAATTTGGTGCGGGTTTCCAGTGGTTATTTATTTGTTTTGATTTCTAATAATATTTTTTTACGTTTAATAATTTTTCAATTTTTATTCTTATAGTTATAGCTGATTTTATTATTGTTTCTTACCGCCAAGTATCAATTGTAGTAACATTATTTACTTATATATTTAAATTTTGATCTTCGACATTTTCATTCATAAAAATAAATAATATTTGCTTTTTACATTAGAGTAGTCTTTATCCATTGACTTATTAAAGTGTTAGTCTTTTAAGAGATAGTTCCATATATATATATATATATATATATATTATAAGGACTATAACAAAAAAAAAAAATTATAAGGACTAAAACTTTCTAATAAGTGAAAAATTTGGGCATCAAAATATACTTTAACACTTAATTACATTATTATGCAATTATAAGAGAGAAGGTATTAAGATAAATTTAATACCTGATTTGTATTATATAAGTTATACTCAACAAAATACATCACCCATGATGTATCTGGTCAACATTATAGATATATTAACAATAATAGTGAGACTTCAACGACTAATCAAATAATTTAAAAAATTAATCTTTCATGTCACCAAAATCAAATTTTTGGATAATTTGCCATCAAATCACAGATTCAACTTTCATTGCGTTTTAATTGTACAAAAAAAACTTTAATTATTTGAAAATTTTAATATTATAATATATAATTAATGATGAGGAGGGCATTCATTGACACCATTATAAGACTTGATATATTTACACTATCTATAATATTTTATAGAATATAGTTTATTTCGATCTAATAGTTAAATTATAAATACATATTATATTAACTATTTGTGTGTAAAATTTTAAAATGATTGGAGATTTATTAATTATTAGGATGTGGTCAAATAATCTTATTTATATATATATATATATATATATATATATATATTGAAGAAATATTTAATACGTTTTACATGCATATAAAAAATAAATTAAATAATTTCATATGAATTATGTATAACTCATGTTTGAACCTTCAATTCAACAATAGGTTTGGTAAAATTTCTTTAATAAAAAATAATTAATATTAAAATATATGTGTCGAGTTTTATATCAATATCAACGCATCCCTCTTTTTTAAATATAAAGTCACATGTGTTCTTCAATTTTAATCCATTTAATTAAAATATTTAGAATAACTACTCTTGAGATTTCATCCGTAACTATTAATTATTAATTATTTTTTAAAAAATTTAAATGGATTCAACACCGATCATTCCACTAAGATGGCCTTAAAACTCTATAAACCCTTATAAAAAACTTACGAAATCGACTATTAAAAATGTCTTCACAATAATAATAAAAAATTATCAAACTGTATTCTTACAGGATACAAACTCCCTTCTCATTATATGTGCCAACCTTTATTGGCATTAATTATTAAGTATTCCAACAAAAGACAACTTAGATGCACAAAAATAGAGACATTGTGGGGGACAACTAGGTGCCCAAGTTGATGCCTAAATTTAGGCTTTCAATCAAGATTTATACAGATAATATATCTTTCACATCGATTTATACAAACAAAATAAAATAATGTTGAATAATTACTTTAATTGTTCGAGACGTAGCTAGGTACAATACATGTATGTAACCAAAAAAGGTACAATACATGTATAGATTATTTTTTTTATTAATATACATGTATAGATTATGCAGCATTATCTTTTGTTATATAATTTGTTTTTCTGATCATTAAATTTTATTTTCTGTATATTTTGATTTTTTTATATATTATTCATCTCTATTAGCCCATGAAGAATTAATTTAAAGTAAGATATAGTAAACACGTATCTGATTACTATCAAGCCTATGGCTTGTTAAAATTCCTCATCCCTTAAGTTTGAAGTTAAAATTTCTCAATAAATTTAAAGAAAATTATTTTTGTTGAAATTTTATATAAAAATAAGATTTTATCGAATTTTTTTTTGTATTTTAAGGATTTAATTTTATCATTTTATTAATTTGAATTCTTTTTACACATATTATTAAAAGCCTCACTTATGATAATGTATAATTAGTTAACAATATAAAACACGTTACATTAGCATAATATTAAAAATTAATATATTGTTTAAATTATACTTAACACACAATATAGTATTTAAAAAAGTTAAAAGAATTGGACAGTTTTATTAAACATATTTCATAATGCAATGGCAATTCGAATATCCACACTCATTGTGAGCATGACAAGGAATAGTTTCTCATATATAATTGTCAAACGTTTAGCTTTAGCTGACACGAGACAGAGAAAGATGAAAAATCGATAGAGTAGTCCCCTGTAAATGACGCAGGTCTTAGACAACCAAGCAAAATTTCGAAATCAGGTCTCAGAAGCAACTGACAGAAAATATAGGCTAATAAATAATTTCCGAAAGGCAAGGTGTCACAGTTTAGAATCACTAGATATCCTTACAAACCAAAAACAATAAATAAAAAGGTTATTTTAACACTTACATTCATTCTATTATCATCAAATATGATAATAATTTCAATTTTATTTTACTCATTTATTACATTTAAAAATAATAAATAAATATCTCAAATTAAACACTTTCTTTTAAATGTTAGAATAACAATACTCAGCAATAAAATCATATTCTTGTCCTTTCCTATGGGGCAATTAAAAAACAAATGTTTGTGTCTACACGCTTAGCATGCTCTACCAAATCCAAATCAATTAACCTTCCAAAACACTTTTGGGGCGCATTGTTGTAGAAGTCAATAGCAATCACCAATTCAAAGTTCGCATTTTATAATACCATATGCTTCCAAGAAGGTGAGTGATCTATCAAGTGGAAAAGCAAACTTACCAAGATGATTGGTTAATGGTTATAGTTAAATGGCGAAGAAAGAAGCTATAAAATGGGGAGGCACTAGATTGGTATGAGCAGAACCAAAACCCACCTTAGAAGTGAAACTTGGGAAAAAATGGGGTCTCTAGCGGCCTCCTCTCTCACTCTTGCATTGGCCATAATCCTTTTCACTTTGCCATATGAAATCTCAGCAAAATACCCCTACCCCTCTCCTCCACCACCACCCCAGCATGCACCTTACCACTACCCATCTCCACCACCACCACACTCACCACCTCCTCCAAAGGAGCCTTACCACTACCCGTCCCCACCACCACCCCCAAAGAAGCCATATAAGTACCCATCTCCTCCACCCCCAGTGCACGAGTACCCCCACCCACACCCTCACCCTCACCCAGTGTACCACTCTCCCCCACCACCCTACAAGAAACCTTACAAGTACCCATCGCCCCCACCACCGGAGCACAAGTACCCTCACCCTCACCCTCACCCAGTTTACCACTCTCCCCCACCACCCTATAAGAAGCCCTACAAGTACCCATCACCCCCACCACCAGAGCACAAGTACCCACACCCTCACCCAGTGTACCACTCCCCCCCACCACCATACAAGAAGCCATACAAGTACCCATCTCCTCCACCACCAGTCCACACATATGTTCCCCACCCAGTTTACCACTCTCCTCCACCACCATACAAGAAGCCTTATAAGTACCCTTCACCTCCTCCTCCAGTTCACTCCCCACCTCCTCCACACTACTCTTACAAATCATCTCCTCCCCCTCCTTACCACCACTAGAAAATGATTTGCATCACACCACATATATGGTAATGTTTACATCTAACACTATTAGTAAAAGACCACAATATTACTCTTCACCAAGTATTATTTGAAGTACACTATATTCTTAGTAATGTAATTTTAACATTAAAAGTGGACATAACAGTAGATATTAGTGAAAAGAGAGAAAGGTATAAAATTTCTTGTAGTGAAAAGTGAGGCTTAAACTTTAATTTTATCCTTTCCTTTGTGTGAATCTTCACCACTTTCTCTACTTTCTATTTTCAAAGAACTTTACTCGTATTCTTAATCTCATCACAATTCATGCTTAATTATTATTGGATTTGGTTATAAGGGGTCAAACATGCACTGAGAGATCAACATCTACGTACGTATTTTTGCAGGGTCTAAGCGGAAAGTGTGAAAACAGAGAAAGACATATATTACAGGGACGGAGCGCTTTTCAGATGCACATAATAAGCGGAAACTTGTCACATAGTTGGTCATAAGCGTTTATTACATTGTTTAGAGAACTGGGTTTTTTATTCATTTTTAACTGTGGTGTTGTTTGTATTAGACAGTTGTAAGGCACTAGCCTCTTCCATGTACTTGAAGTTGCCTACATGTATTGTCATTTTCGGAGTTTCTGTTTTGAATAAATATTCCCTCTCTCATTGGGGAGAAATTTGTCCCTTGCATCTAATTTTTTATTTCAATTATTTTCACCATATCTTAACAGAAAAATGATATTCGGACGCAGAAATGGTGACACGCAATTTCTCTCTTATAAATAGAGTTGTGTGATCTTGACATTCAAAATGACCATGCACTCCGGCCCAAATCAAAAGGCGGATAATAAAGTGAAGGATTATAAATAGGGTTCATAAGATTTAAAGATAATAAATTGGATATTTATACAAAATATCTTGTATAAAGTATTAAAATAACATTTCTCTTTACAAATATAATGGACAAATAAAATTAATCATATTGATACTAAACTTACATATCTATCTGGTTGTAATTAGTTATCATTTATTAATTTTAGAAAAAATTTTAGGTGTTATGAGAGCAATAATTTTTACTCTGTATTATTCATTGATTAATAAATCAGGTTATACATTATAAATTTTGAAAAATTGAGAGATTATAATGACTCATAAAATTAATATAAAAAATGTCAATTAATGAATGAGATAGAGCAAATATTTTATTTTGCTCTAGATCACTTAAATTTTTTTCTTAATTTTGTCATTTTTTAGATGAATTAAGAGTATTCACAATCAATAATAATGATTAATTCTTCCAAGATATAAAGTACATAAATATAAATATCACCTCATGAGAATCTTTTCATATGCAACGTTAAAATTCGAATTCCTATCTAACTACTTAAAGAGCTCACAAACGACTAAATGGGCTAAGTCCCATGATTTCTTACTTTTATCGCTGTTAATTTAAAATTCAACTTAACGAGACAAAACAAGAGAAGCAAAATGAGACATAATTTCGCTAAAATTACAAGAATCTTCCATGAGCTCTTTAATATTACACATATCCTCCTTTAATTTTTAATATATTACACTTTCTTTCCCTGTTTCTTTCTCCTTCTACCCATTCCCCACCAGTATGCAACTAATCCACAACAATTCCACCAAGCTTCGGGCCTAATTAATGTTGTCGCACATGTCACCTTCGCCTGAGCTGCTACTGCTATATGTCGCACTCGGGTGATCTATGCGAGCAACGAACACAACACCGCTGCGTCACTGTCACTGTCACACCAATTGCAAGACATCACACCGCAGTCCCAACCCTTTCCGTATTGCTCCGCCGCCACGATGCCCGCATCACCAGAAAAAATGGCTGATGCAAGCCATTCAGGGGTGGTGAGTATTGATGGTGAGGGAGGATAATTAAGAACACATGTGTAATGACCAATAAATAATTAAAAGAGATGTGTGTAATATTAGAATTTAAAGGGAGTTAATATAATATTGGAAGATATCAGGAAAGTTCCTATGATTTCTCCAACGATTTTTTTTAGTGAGCACAATTATTATTACTTTTCCTAGTTAGTTATATGCAGTGCCTTCTTGACAAACAAGGTGAAGAGATTAAATCTCAGGGTTATTGACATTGTTATGGGTGCATTTTGTTGTGCTTCTAGAGGGTCGGAAATACTTTCATTTTTTTTGGGAAAAAGTATTTCTAAAAATTTTAGCATTCTTTGTGTTTTTTAAGAGATATAGAAGCATAAAATAATCATTATTTTTCTTTTTTATAAAGTAGGTAGAAAACTACTTTCCTTGGAATTAGAAGTAATAAAAGAGAGAAAAAATGTGTCATATTAAATGTGCTAATTATGTTTATGAAAATATCCTTAATATTTTTTCTAAATTACAAAAGATATCACCGTCTCACCTATATTATTAAAAACTATACAAATGTAAGATATCCCTTAACATAATAACAACAATAATAAGAATAATAATAAATATACTCTTTATCAATAAATCTAATATGTCTTTATTAAAATAAATTTTTATTAACTTTAATTTTTATATAATTTTAAATTAAAAATAAGAATATAAGTTAATTATACTTTTAAAAAATATTTGCTATTAATTTTTTACTTAAATTGAAAATTGAATTTTCACAGCCTAAAGTGTAATTTTATCAAGAAAAATACTTCTATTTCCACCTTTATTTCTAAATTTTGCTTTTGAAAAATTACTTCCCTTAAAAGTTTAACCAAATCAACGCCATATTGAATATAAAATATCCTTTTTATACAATGGGTAAACATTTGTCTCTTATCCTTACCTAACAGCAGGCACGTCGAGCTTGACTACTCACTGCATGGTGCCACTTTTCCACGTATGTATGTACTGCAGGATTCACCGCTAGCTGTACCCCTCCATTCACCCATCGCTATCAAGTCAATTGAAGCCACGTCAAGATCTGGCCTGGTCAAAGAGAAGAAGATCAACGTGCATCTTGCATCGTGGAAAATTCCAGGAAGCAGAGGAGAGTAACAAGTAATTGCAGGTGCAAGTGAAGGGACATGGGATGCTTTTCTTGAAAAGAACGTGGGCAGATCATAGGCACTGTAGAGCATCCCTAGCCGGCTCGATGTCACTGTTCATCTCTAGCGAAGATCATATATTAATTAAAAATAAAATGATGACTTTCATAAATACTATACTTATATCATGCGAAAAGCTAATTAATTCACCGCCTTTGGAGTTGGAACGTCTGTCGGAGAATTTTGATTGGAGAGAGAAAGGGTTCTTGCTGAACCAAAGATGTGCATGATTATGAACCCCTTACTTTAGTTCCTTATTTCATGTTTATAAGTTATTTTAGTTTTTAATTTTTAAAATAAATTAAATTAATTTTTGATATTATAAAATATAAGTTATATTAGTCTCTTAATTCACTCTTATTTAATATTCTATCAATTAAATGATGATAAATAACATTAAGTGATATCTTGCATATTATATGTCATTGAAGTAGAATAAAGTTTAAAATGAGTTATTTTTATGTCTAAAATTACATAAAATGGTCATTTAAATATTCATTCTAAGTCATAATATGACTCATTTTGTATAATTTTAGATACTAAAATAAGTTTTTCAAATTTCATTCTACTTCAGATAACACATGGTATGATGATATATTACTTAACATTACACATTATTATTTAATTGATAAAATATTAAATAAAAGTGAAATGATAGACTAACTTGATTCACATTTTATAATATCATGGACTAATTTAACTCATTTTAAAAGTGAGGGATTAAAATGACTCATAAGTAAACGTAGGGATTAAAATAATCAACTTATCCCAAAACAAAAAAAAAAAGAAGGAAAGTAAGTAGGTGTATGTGTTTAGAAAGAGTAGACATTTTATGTTGTTTGTATATAAAATGTAAATAAAAAATGAGTTTAATTTTGATGCACTAACTTTTTTATATTGCCATCCAATCAAATTTTTCTAATTATATAGCTTTTTAACTAGTGAGTGTGAAATTCAATTACCTTAGTTGATGTGATAATATGTGATTGAAATTGGATGATAATGTAAAATTTTTTTACACTGTTAATATATAGAAAACTCAAAATATATATATTAAAGAGTTAAATGAAAAATATAACCATTTACTATTTTGAAATTTAAATCTATAAAAATGTTAAATAAAAAAATATTTAATATCATTTTCCTTACAGTATACATTAATATCTTTTAATTGGGTAGCAAATTTCTATTTTTAAAAAATTTAATTTCAATATAATGTCAATGTAAGATTTTTGTACATGATCATTTAATCACATATTGACATATTACCATACTCCCAAACAACATCAACATGACATGGGTTATACTCATTCCAAAACTGATATGGCAAAAGAAATGAAGGATTTGCGCCTTATTAGCATGGTGGGGTGTGTATATAAAGTGATATCAAAATTGTTATCTCAAAGATTACAAAGGGTGATGAGCTTAGTGGGAGAAGAACAAACTACCTTTGTATAAGGAAGAGAAATTTTGGATGGGACCCTGATTGCCAATGAAGCGGTTCACGGTTAAAAACAAAGAAGCAGGAAGGGGTTTTAGTTAAACTCGATTTAGAAAAGCGTACGATTTAGTGCGTTGGTGTTTTGTTGAGCACACGTTGGAAAGAATTGGGTTTGGTGCCAAATGGAGAAAGTGGATAATGAGTTGTGTTACCACTGCATCCATGTTAGTAATACGAACGACTCTCCAACCAAGCCGTTCAGGATGGAGTGCGGTCTTCGACAAGGGACCCCTTGTCTCCATTTCTTTCTGTTATGATCGTAGATGTACTGAATAAGTTGTTCCAGAAGGCAAAGAATATAGCTCTTGTTGAAAGCATCAAAGTGGGTTATGATAATATCGAACTAACATACCTTCAATTCACGGATGATACCATACTTTTTTGTCCTGAATTATGGTGTACTCAGGAACTACAAGATGATTTTTGACTGTTTTGGGATGATGTTAGGCTTGCGGATTAATTACGATAAATCTGCTCTTATTCAGTTTTGTATTGACGAATGGATAAACCTTACTCAATCATTGTTGGGATGTGCAATTGCATCTTTGCTTGTAAAATATTTAGGAGTTTCGCTTGGAGCCAACCCGAGGAGAATAGAAACATGGAGACCAATTATAGAAAATGTTGAGAAAAACTTAGTGGGTGGAAAGCTAGTCTCTTGTCACAAGCTGGGCTTGCACTTATCAAATCGTCGTCAATATAGTCTCCCTATGTACTATCTTGGTTTATTCCAAATGTCGAAAGCGATAGATAAAAATATTATCTCATTGGAATCAAGTTTCTTCTAGGGCTCTTCTAATGCTAGGAGAAGAATTCCCATAGTTAAGTGGAAAATGATTCAATTGCCAAAAGAAAAAAGGGGCCTTGGGTAGGCGATATTCTTCAGAAGAATGCTGCCATGCTTTATAAATGGTGGTGGAGGTTTGCGGTTGAGGAGGAACCTTTATGGAAGAAAGTAGTGAGTTCATGTAATGGGATGAAAATGTCTCGACCAATTATTGATCAGCATTGTAAAGGGAATAGTGGACCATGGAATGGTATTTACAATATTTGGAAAATGAGTAAGGAAGTGGAGCAAGTGGTTGTTAATGGGTCGTGGATTCTCGTTGGTAATGGGCGGCACAAATTATTTTGGGAAGACCCTTAGGTAGGTGACCAAAAACTTAAGGATCAATTTTTAGGGCTCTATGCAGTAACATCTCAAAAGAACTATATGATCTCTGAGTGTGGGTTCTGGAGTGGAAGTGAGTGGGTGTGGAACTTACAATGGAAAAGGAACTCTTTTGAGAGGGAGAAGCACTTTTTAGAGGATTTTAATGCTTTGCTTTGACAGGTAATTCTTAATGCAAATGTTAAGGACAAGTGGGTGTGAAAGCATAATAAAAAAAAGTGATTACTTGGTAAAATCATTCACTCAACAACTATATGTGGAAGGTGGATGCCAACTGGACGCGTTCAATGTCTTCCAAAATTTATGGAAGGGTTGGGTGCTGCCTAGAGTGGAATTGATGGTTTGGTTTGCTCTTTTAGGAAAGTTGAAAACAAAGGATTTTTTTACATAAAATTGGGATTCTTCAAGCTCGATCTAAGGTGCATTTTTTGCGAGATGGCAAATGAATCTGTTACACATTTATTCTTACATTGATCTTTCACTTGGATAATTTGGAGTGCAATTTTGAGGGATTTGGGGTTGCCTTGGGTTGCGCTTTCCCAACCACAAGAATTCTTAAATATTTGGCTTGATTTTCCATACAAGGGTCGTATAAGAAAGAAGTTGGGTGGTTTATTTTTTGTTGTTATATGGTCTATTTGGAATGCAAGGAATAGAATTATTTTTTATAAAGGTGTAATTAGTATGGATGAATTGTTACAAAAAATAAAGTTAAATTGGAATGAGTGGTGTGCACCACCACATGTCACAGGTGAGTAGATGTTTTGCAAAATTTTTCTATATTTCCTTAATGGTAATGCCAAAAGAGACCAATGGAAATTTCCTAGAAGTTAGTATATGCATGACCAACATTAGGAGGCTTGGTTTGATATAAGTAGTCCTGGAGTATATTTGGTTTGAATGAGGAATATGGGAGAAGGTTATTGGTGGAACATTAGTGTATTTAAGTACTAGTGTTATGGTTATGGTTTGGTATGTTATTTTTTTGTTTTCCTTATTGTACCTTTTCTCCACTTGCTTTGGTGAGTGTTTGAGGACTTCAATAATTATTGAAAAAAAAAACTCTCACCCAATTATTAAACCTTTATTGGTAGGGAGGCTTGAACGAAGGAAATTGGCTTTTTTAATTTGGTTGGAAAGAAAATAAGTGAAGAAAGATTAAATAGTGAAAAGTAGGATGCAAGACTCGCCTAATTTTTTCCCTCCCTATTTGGGTGGAAAATGAGATGGAGAGTGTTCAATTTTTTAACATTCTAATAGTACCCTTACATAGGAGAATTCAATTAGATAATAATATAAAAAAAGTTTACATTGCTAGTTTATTTAAATTAAATAAAAACTATTTGAATATTATAACATTTTTATACATATTCTTAATTACAACTACTTTAACAACATGTGATTGAGGCAATTTCTAGTGCTTATTTCCTGCATTATTGCTCCCTTAGTTTAATATATATATATATATATATATATATATATAATTTTAACAACGTACTCATGAATGTGACTATCAGAACTATCAAACATTTAATCGATAAGTGAAAGATATAATAAAATCAACTTAGCACCAGATAAGTCACACATCTAGGGCAACCTAGGATAATGATATTTTTGCATCATTTCTTTTATATTAGATTATACAATATCTTCAAGGTTTTAAAACAAGATAAATACGTAATCAAACAAGTATTAACATAAAAGGATAAAAGATTTGATACATAAAATCTTTTCTCTCAACCGTACAAGATTTCCAAGTTAGGTATCACAAGGACAAGCCAACAAACAAAGGATAAATAATTTTGGCAAGGCAATGTTTCAATGTTATGTTAGAATCAATAGGCATATTCACTACATTTTACTTTTACAACCAAAAATAATTAAATCGATCAGATTCTTGTCTTTTCTTTTGGGCATCTACTTTCTAAGGCAGCTACTTTATTCCTTGCACCTTGCAGCCTGTATCGAATCCGAATCAACCTTTCAAAGCGCCTTGGGTCCCATCGTTCTAAAAGTCAATAACAATGACCCGTTCAATGGCACCAGTACATGATACAATCCGTTTTTTCTAGTAATAATAATATGGTATCGAATTTATGATGAATTTTATATGTAATAATATATTAATTATTTAAAATTAAAAATATATAAATATGATAAAAATATTCATTGAGATAATGTCACGTATAAATTTTTTTATAAATTTGAATCCATATTAATATTTTTTCCTGCTTTAACGTGAATTTATATTAGAGACGAGACAACTCAATATTCATAATGGGTGCCTGAATTATTATATGTCAGAGTAATGGTAGGTTTCTAAGACAGAAAGGGTTGAGAGAAATTTGAGTGAATAATATTTGCTTTATCGAGTGAATGAATAATTAGAGTTAAATATAGAAAAATGTTATTTGTATTCAATGAAATACTTATCAACTCACACCTTATTCATCATTAGATTAGATGTGGATCTCATTCAAATAGGGTTCACATCCCATTCAATGGTGGATAATGTGTGAGTCGGCAAGTGTCATACATCTCATGAGTATAAATAACACAACTCGTAAATATATGAGTGAAGATACAAAAGAGTGTCTAGATCATAGTTATCAGATTTGACCCAATATTGACTTAACCAAGACACTAGGTCACTTGGGTCATTTGATAAAGGAAACGGATATAATTAAATCATTATATAAAAAAATTATTAGGATAAATATATGATATATATAATTCTTTACATATATTGAACAAAGAACAAGGCTGGCTCAATGGGTTGGACTCTTGCATCAAGAATTTTTGGAAAAGAATTTCTTAATGTGTGGCCAAAGCTAACTAGCACGGTCAAAGCGGGTTCACTCTCGGTTGAACCGGGTTTACTCTCAGGTTAATCCAGGTTTGATCAATTCATATGCAGAACCGGTCCAATCAGAAAATTGAATCGAATTAGTGGTTGATTCATCAATTTTCAGTCAAAACGACTAGTCCTTCGGTTGTGATGACTGTGGTCTAGATACAATGAACGTAGTACGCAATATACAAAGCTCTAACTTAATGGTTAGTGGCCGATGGTGGAGCATCTCCAACTAGCTTAAACTCATCTCATGCTCCAGCATTAGTATATAATTTTTTAATAAACTATTAATCTAAAATTGTTTAATGTGCTTATTTGGTTTATTTTTATATTGTTTTATTTAACTTGATATTTAAATATTGTAATAGATAATATGTATGTGTGTGTTTTCCTCACTGGTTTTAATTATAAAACGTTTATTTTTATATATAAATATTTTAAAAGTTTTTAATAAAAATAAAAATTATACAATACATATATTCTTTATGTAAAAATAACAGTATTAAATATTGGCTCCTCTTGATCGAATTGTCTAGCTCCGCCCCTGAGAGAACCCTTATCTCCTCATTTCGACTCGCGTGATTTTATATCTAATAATATGGTATATTTATTGCAATTATTTGTATTTGTTAAATGATGCAAAAATTATCATTGATTTCTATTTTATATTTGTTCCACGCGGTGTCGGTTCCTCATATACAGAACTATGAGGTGGCATATAGTGCCATGCTTCCAAGAAGGTGAGTACGTGAAATAAAAAAAGTAAATTTAGTTGCAGTTAAATGGTAAAAAAGAATCTATAAAAAGGGAAGGCACTAGCTTGATATGAGCATAACCAAAACCCAATTTGAAGTGAAATAGGGGAAAAATGGGGTCTCTACTGGCCTCTTCTCTCACTATCGCACTAGCCATAATCCTCTTCTCTTTGCCATCTGAAATCTCAGCAAACAAATACTCCTATTCCTCTCCTCCACCACCTAAGGAGCCTTACCACTACCCCTCACCACCACCACCTCCAAAGGAACCATACCACTACCCATCTCCTCCACCACCCCCAAAGAAGCCATATAAGTACCCATCTCCTCCACCCCCAGTGCACGAGTACCCCCACCCACACCCCCACCCCCACCCTCACCCAGTGTACCACTCTCCCCCACCACCCTACAAGAAACCCTACAAGTACCCATCGCCCCCACCACCGGAGCACAAGTACCCTCACCCTCACCCTCACCCTCACCCAGTTTACCACTCTCCCCCACCACCCTATAAGAAGCCCTACAAGTACGCATCACCCCCACCACCAGAGCACAAGTACCCACACCCTCACCCAGTGTACCACTCCCCCCCACCACCATACAAGAAGCCATACAAGTACCCATCTCCTCCACCACCAGTCCACACATATGTTCCCCACCCAGTTTACCACTCTCCTCCACCACCATACAAGAAACCTTATAAGTACCCTTCACCTCCTCCTCCAGTTCACTCCCCTCCTCCTCCACACTACTACTACAAATCACCTCCTCCCCCACCTTACCACTACTAGATAGTGGAATTTGCATCAGACCCCATGGTACGTAATTAATCTTTCACATGCAACCTACATTATTATGATGAGTATAAATTTCCCTTCACAAATCTACTTATATTCTCTCCTCGCCATCTTATCAGTATTTAGTTGTAAAATACGTATGATCTTGATTTAAAACCAAAATTCTTCTTATGAAACATTCTTTTGGGATTTAATATATACTTCAATATTCCGCATTTAATGTGAAATCTTTATCTTACTGTATTTGGTCAAGGGATCAGATATGGACCGACAGACCAACTAATGTATGTGTATATATGTTTGTAGGATCTATGCAGCACGAAGTGTGGAAACAAAGAACGCAAGCCATGGATGGAATGGAGCAATATGCGGAAGAATCCTCCTTTGGCACATTTCATCTTAATTAAGTGCTTGAATTATTTGTTCACTGCATTATTTAATTATTTGAATATTGTGTTTTTGTTGTATTAGACAGTTGTTAGGCACTGTCACCTCCATATGGATTTGCAGTTGCCTGCGTGCATTGTAATTTTTAAATTGTCTGCTTGAGCCGATGAGCCAACAATATATAATAATAAATGTTCCCTCCACCGTGGTGGGAAAAATTCGATCGTCACTCCGATCTAAGGCTGCTTTTATATTATTTTCACGAAAATATTAACTTATATTTAATTTTCTGTGACTAGTGATTATTGTATGGATTTAATTTCTATAGACGGTAAATGTAAAAAAATTTACACAAATTTCTATGGATTGAATTGTTTACTATTTAAAAGTCTTACAAATAAAAATATATTAAAATATAATCAAACTCATTTTAATATTTAGAGTGTACTTGGATAGAGATGAAAATAGAGATAAAATTCTCATGAATAATAAGTTTCATAAGTAAATTTACAAATGCATGAAACTTATCAATCTATAGAAATTTTATTCTATTTTTGTCCCACCATCAAATACATCCTAAAGATGTGTTTGATTGAGAAGTTAAAAAAAGAGTAAAATTTTCTTAGGTTAGATAAATCTATGTGTGAAATTTTTATAGATTAGCTCTATGTGAGGAATTTTTACTCCTTGACCAAAAAAACTCATGGCTGGGGTAAATATTAGCTGAAAATTTTAATGGCGGTATGGTTTTTGAGATTGACATTACTTCATATACAATAAAGTTTATTTTCAAATAATTAATGTGGGCTAAATTTGAGTTTTGATTCAAATAGGTTTTAAGTTGTTTTGTTTAGATCACAAGCCAAAAACTCGAAAATTTCCTTTAAATCATGAAAAACAAATCTAGAGCAGACAACTATTATACCACGACCACGTACCTTGAGTACTCTCTTCATTATGAAACCACCATAATCCAAGCCGCAGGCAACCTCCCTCACAATTCCTGCTCTACCATAAAAATGACACCGTCACCAAACAGCCTCTCCCTTGTCGACGACGTGATCCACCCACTCGTCACCGTATAACCATTGCCTCAGCCACCATCAAGCCCTCATGCCGCCACCTTCAACACAGAAATTAGCCTCCATCGATCCAAGTCGCACCACATAGGAAACATGAAAATGGCGTTTCCAAATTTTCAATGATTTTAAGAAATATATTCTAAAAATATTTGCAATAAAATCAAACCAATATTATTCTCTGTTCTCAATGAAAATTGAAAACATTAAATCAAACCAAACAGCCACTAAGAGAAATCAAATGGATACAAATTTGATCTCAATTGCAAGCACATGTAAGCATAACGAAAAATATGGTGCACGGTACGAATTATTCTCACGAAAATAGAATACGAACGAGTTGGGAGATTTTCTTTAATTCTTCATTGCAGATTTGCAGTTGCCTTTAAAAAAATTTAACCTCGTATATGGTTGTAAGGAGGACATTTGATTAGTTAAAGTGAGTCATGCCATTTTCCTTTTGGTTTTATTAATAACAAGTACTACTCAGGCGAATTGCTTAGTTTTACTATTATCAACGACAGAGGGAACTACAATTTCCTTTGTGATGATACGAGTACGTCAAAAAAAAAAAAGTTTTGAAATACTTACAAAGAATGTATATTATTATAAGTTTTTTTGTATTTTAATAAATTTAAGTTTGGAACATGATTTTACTTTAAATTTAATGATATCAAAATCATTATTCATTAATTTGCAAATAGCATATTTAACTACTGAAATTGAACTAAACTGACCATATTTTTTTTTTTACCATTTTCATTTAATTCAAAACTTTAGAATTAAAAATGATCTTTAAACAATAAATAAGTAATTTTAATTACATGTATATATACATTTTCACATTATTTATATTATATATATTATCTGAATATAGTTTATGCTACAAAAATTCTGCAAATAATTCCACATATATTACTTCAATTTATGTTATTTTTATCATTTAAATATTGACTTACATGTTAATTAATTTATGTATATTTCTATCGGCTTAAATATTTCTTTAGTCCATAATTAATAAATAAATGAGTTTTAATTTTAGGTATTAAAATATATTTTCATTTCTTTCCTAAATATTTGCATAACTACTTGGTTAGTCTCCTCTATTAGTGTGTGCATGTTAAATGTTGAGCTATCAACAAAAGGTAATGTCATCCAAACATGACATCCACTTAGAGATGTCAAATAAGCCAGCTCACCCTATTTGGCCCTAGCCTATGGTTCAGGGCCAAAAAGCCCACAACTATAAAAAGCCCACAGGGCCAAAAACCCATGTGGGCCACCCACTTATAAAAATTTAAAAATTCATCAACACTTAGAATGAGCTAGCCCATGGGTTGACCCACTTATAGACTAGTCCAACTCACCTATATTTTTTATTTATTTTTTGATAAACTCACCTATAGCTTATATGGGTTAGCCCATAAAAATAAAAATAAAACACGCAACATTGTATAATTATCCAAGCTCTTTGATCAAATAAAATTATCATTAAATTAAACTTAAAAGCCATAAAAAAAATATACTTTAGTAGTAATTTAGAATTTTCAATAAAAAAGGGAATTGTTGATGAACCTTTAGTGAACCATCGAGAAAACTAATCACATGATATAAGTTTAGATAAATATATATTAAAAAAGGAAAGTGATATTGCCAAGTTGAGTTATATAGGACTTGGGAGGGACTTAACAAAGCAATCATCGTCGATGGTGAAGACGTACTTCTTCTGGAGACCAAGAAACCGAAGCAGTGGCAAGCATAGTCCTTGAAGGAAATGCAGGATGACTTGGGCCCAAGATGCGGTTGATGTCATTACGATTGAGTCCAAGATTTCGCAGCTTCGCCCATGTCTTCATGAAGAACAACCCTTGCAATCTCATAGATACATTCAGCGACGGTATTGCTCCCAGTGAAGAGGTTCAATCTCGTACTAAAAATGATGAAGAAGAAGGTTTGATTTGGGAATTTGAAGATTTTTTTTTTTTGTCAAAGGAATTTGAAAAATTGGGATTTATGGTTCTTCATTTTTCAGTTTCCTTTTTTTTCATGAGTTTCCTACTTTTCTAATGGTTCATTCCCAATGATATCAATTTGAACTGAAATGTGTTTAGTCTAATATTATTTTTAAAAGAAGAAAAATGTTAAAAAAATATAAACTAATAAATAGGGTTGACCCATGGGTTAATCCACCCCACCCCACACATTTGGGGGGCTTATGTGGGTTAGGGCCAATACAACCCACTAATGTTGTGGGCCACTTCTTCATAGGGGTTGGGGGCCAGCCTTAAGGCCATGGGCCTTTTTGACAGTTCTAGAAATGAGATTTCTCACGTGCCGATCACGTTCACAAATCGGGTCGTGATCGTGAGTAATTGGGAAGTCCCAAGATTTGAGCGAATTCTACTCTATTTTTACGATTCAAACACTACTACTATTAAGATAAAATAATTAGAAGCAAAATCAATCAAATAACATGCAGCTGAAAGTGCGATAATAAAAAGATATAAAATAAAAAACATAGCAAAAAAAAAAGGAGAAAGGGATCACCAAACCCCATGGAGGGGATCCCACCATAGGGCGGCTCCCCACTTTATTGGTGAAAGTGGTGGTGCTTCAAGCTATAGAGAAAAGGAAAGATGCTATCAAGATGATCTACCATGAACTTTTTTTTGGTCGAACACCGTGGGGTTGTTGAGTTGTGTCTCTTTGGGAGTGATAATGTTGATGGGCCTAGCCCAAAACTAATCACATGATATAGAGTTTAGATAAATATATATTAAAAAAAGAAAGTGATATTTCCAAGTTGAGTTAGATAGGACTCGAGAAGGACTTAACAAAGCAGTCATCGTCGATGGTGAAGACGTAATTCTTCTTGGATACCAAGAAGCCGAAGGGGCCAAGCAGAGTCCTTGAAGGAAATGCAGGATGACTTGAGCCACAAGATGTGGTTGATGTCATTGCGATTAGCAGATTTTGCAAGGCTATGCCCCTGTCTTCATGAAGAACAACCCTTGCAATCTCAGATACATTTAACAACGATATGATCCCAATGAAGAGGTTCAATCTCGTAATAAAAATGATGAAGAAGAAGGTTTGATTTGGGAATCTAAGATTTTTTTTTTTTGTGAAAGGAATTTGAAAAATTGGGATTTAGGGTTCTTCATTTTTCAGTTTCCTTTTTTGTTTTTGTAATGAGTTTCCTACTTTTCTGAATGGTTCATTCCCAATAATATCAATTTGAACTGAAATATGTTTAGTCTGATGTTATTTTTTAAAGAAGAAATATGTTAAAAAAATATAAACTAACAAATGGGGCTGGCTAATGGGTTAACCCACCCCATCCCACACATTTGGGGGCTTATGTGGGTTAAGGCCAATACGGCCCACTAATATTGTGGGCCACTTCTTCATAAGGGTTGAAATATGCGGGCTAGAGGCCAGCCTTAGGGCCATGGGCCTTTTTGCAGTTCTACACTCAATACTCCTATGTGGTATATACTAATCCTGTTACAACATTGTGAGCCAATAACTCATTAGATTAAACCCAATAACCCACCTTAATTACTCAACTCCATAGCCCATTTTACAGTACATTTTATATATAGGATTATGATTTATTAGGTAAGATTATTCACTACCATGTAGGGTTAGACGTTATCACCTTTGTTGGTCAACTTAACATTGAGACAAACAAACTGTAAGAGTAAAACCAATAAGAAATATTTGGATTAAAACTTAAAAAACAATCAAAGACTAAAAAGCAAACTTTACTTATTTGTCAACCGTAAAAACATCCATATTTCATGTGTATCTCAACTTTCAAACTTGTCGGTGCAGCTTGCAGCCTGAATGGAATCCCTCGCCTTTCCAAAATGCTTTGGGTCCCATCGTTCTAAAAGTCAATGACAATGACCAATTCAACGGCAGCCTTATATAATACATTTTTTTTCTTTTTTTCCCCTTTAAAATGAATTTATATATACCAGGTAGGCTAACCAATATTCATATTAGGTGCATGAATCATTTTATAATTTTTTCTAATGAACTATAGATATAAACTTATTTTCTATAATTATTTAATTATATATTAATATATCATTTAAAGTATTTTATTTTTATTAACTTTATTTCCAAAATTATACAAAAGATAAGGTATATAATTGATTGATAGTATAAAATATGAATAATAATATACATTAAGAAAAAATTATACAGAATCTTTAACAGAAATTATGGTGATTTTTGGATAAAATAAAATAAGTATAGCTCATCAATCATTTTGGATATAAAATTTTAAATAAATTTATAGTTATTTAATATTTTCTATAAAATATTATGCATCGTCGGTGTTTTATAGATACATTATTAAATTACTATATTAAATGCATGCGTCATTAAATATACTCACATTATTTGTTACAATAAATGATTAGTAAATGACAAAATGGTCTATATTTAGTGGTAATCAATCTTGCAATGATGATCTGTACATAGTGACAAGTAGCCATCATATTATATTTATTGTACTCATTTATATATTATATATTAATAAATTGTGCATAACATACCATTTATGTATGAAAAATATTATTTGTATTTATTATGTGTGATATCATCGACTCACACCTCATTCATCATTAATATGATTTGACTCATTCAAGTAGTCATACTCCATCTAATAGTAAATAAGATGTTAGTTGAGCTGTTCATATATTATGAATAAATTATTGTTCATGTTAATTTGTGGTCACACATGGTGTTGGTTCCTCGTATACAAAATAATGAGATGGCATATAGTACTGTGCTTCCAAGAAGGTGAGTACATGAAAATAAATAGTAAACTTGGTTGTTGCATGTGAAATGGTAAACAAGAATCTATAAAAAGGGAGGGCACTAGCTTGATATGAGCATAACCAAAACCCAATTTGAAGTGAACTAGGGAAAAATGGGGTCTCTACTGGCCTCTTCTCTCACTATCGCACTGGCCATAATCCTTCTCTCTTTGCCATATGAAATCTCAGCAAACAAATACTCCTATTCCTCTCCTCCACCACCTAAGGAGCCTTACCACTACCCGTCACCACCGCCACCTCCAAAGGAACCATACCACTACCCATCTCCACCACCCCCACCAAAGAAGCCCTACAAGTACCCATCTCCCCCACCCCCAGTGTACTCACCACCTCCTCCTGAGGAACCATACCACTACCCATCTCCCCCACCACCCCCAAAGAAGCCTTATAAGTACCCATCTCCTCCACCCCCAGTGCACGAGTACCCCCATCCCCACCCACACCCTCACCCTCACCCTCACCCTCACCCTCACCCAGTGTACCACTCTCCCCCACCACCCTACAAGAAGCCCTACAAGTACCCATCACCCCCACCACCGGAGCACAAGTACCCTCACCCTCACCCAGTTTACCACTCTCCCCCACCACCCTATAAGAAGCCCTACAAGTACCCATCACCCCCACCACCAGAGCACAAGTACCCACACCCTCACCCAGTGTACCACTCCCCCCCACCACCATACAAGAAGCCATACAAGTACCCATCTCCTCCACCACCAGTGCACACATATGTTCCCCACCCAGTTTACCACTCTCCTCCACCACCATACAAGAAGCCTTATAAGTACACTTCACCTCCTCCTCCAGTTCACTCCCCTCCTCCTCCACACTACTACTACAAATCACCTCCTCCCCCACCTTACCACTACTAGATAGTGGTTTGCATCACTCCCATGGTAATTAATCTTTCGTGCAACCTACATTAACATTATTAGTACAAAATTTACCTTCACAAATATGGTTCTATTCTCTCATCACTGACTCATCATTATTTAGTTGTTAAATATGTATAATCTTAATTTGAAACCAAAATTCACGTCATGAAACAGTCTTCTAGTATTTAGTACTTTAATATTCCGCGTTTAATGTAAAATCTTTATCTTATTGGATTTGGTTAAGGGATCAGATTTGGACTGACTGACCAATTAATGTATGGGCATGTTTGTAGGATCCAAGCAGAAAGTGTAAAAGTTAACAATGAAAGCCATGGACGGGATGGAGCAATGCGCAGAAGTCATTTTTTAAATTATTTTAATAATGTGTTTTTGTTGTATTAGCCAGTTGTTAGGCACTGCCCCCTCTATGGATTATTTGCAGTTGCCTGCGTGCATTGTAATTTTTAAAGTGTCTGCTTTCTTGCAGATCAGGCCGACGAGCCAATATGATAATAAATGTTCCCTCCCTCGTGGTGGGAAAAATTTGTCACTCGCATCTAAGGCTTCTTTTCTCTTATAATAATTAATTAATGTTAAATTGATCGTTGTTGCATGTAAAACTGAATTAGGTAGCATATTTTAAGAGAAACGAAATTAGAAATAAACATAAAAGAATATAGATGTAAAAAAAAAATAAACATGATGACCAATTAGTACCTTTTGGGTAAATATCAATTACTTTTCTTGAGGTTTCTCAAGATTGCATTTAACTCCATTCTTGGTGAAAACTAACACCTCATCCCATATTTTCACCCCCATCAAAGTGTTAGGGTCAACTTTCTGGTGATAATAGTCTTACCAGAATATTCTATATTAACCAAAGTTAAGTAAACGTATTTTAGAAAAAAAGTTAGAAAATCATAGATGAGAGAGGTGTGCGGAAAGAATTATGGAGATGATGACAAACTGGGGAGGAAGATGCAAATGAATACAAAGGGTCACCTACAACTACCCAATGTCTCATAATCAGGGCGGATCTATTTACTGGCCATATGCCCCATTGAAATTTGAAACTTTGGTTAGAAATACTATAGTATATATATGCTTTGCCCCCAATATTTAATTAACTTTGACCCCATAAGATAAAAATTATGTAAAACTCTTTATTATGTTTATATATATATATATTGGTCCTCACTACCTAAATTTTTTGGATGCTTATAACACTCCTTTCATATATGCATCTTCAGCTACACCACATCACTATTAGATCAACCTCGATACCAACAACTCCAAGCTAAGCATCTCAACTCAATGCAATATCATCGCAATTTACCGTCTTAAGCCACCGCCATCCAATGAAGAGCTATTAGCCCAGAAGAAATTGCATACCCCTCAAAATGCCCACTGCCACCATATTACTGTATAAACGCAGAGGAAAAAAGAAGCAAGGAGCAAAACCATAAAAATAGCAAAAATGTTATTTTAACACCAATGATGGAGTGGTTCATCACATCACATCAAATCGGAAACCCACTTTTGAGTGTTAACATACCATTGCTCTAAAAATAGAACAAAGATGGGTGAGTGGCGTGTTGGATGAGTGAAACTTGAACATGAGGAGGAGTGGTTTCAAATGGTGGTTCTTGGTTGTGTAGTTTGGGTAAAGAAAGTGGGTTACTACAGTCGAGTACCATGGTCATAGAAAAGGATAAAATTTTCAAAGCCATTAGCCCACATTGAATATTTGGGTCGGGTGTTATTTTGCAAGAAATAATGGAGTTAAGTGTCGTACATAAAAACCTGAAGGGGTGTTAGTGATATTTACCAGAAGGAAAAAAAAAAGGACAAATACCCATTGAGGCATTTCATCAAATAGCATGAAAGCACCGTCAAAGAGGAGAGACATCGGAGCTCAATCACGCACAGCACAAATATGATAAGCACACCACGTACAAATGCAATACATATATAAACATATATAAGAACTTGAAATTGAAATGCTCACACGGAAAATAAGGGAAACGAGGTTGAGAAACTAGGAACTTACGCGCTTGGTGGAGCAGTGGCGGTGATGAAGGAAGATGAAATTAGCCATATGTCGCAACGATGGAAGCACCAATAGCAATCTGGTGATCATAGCAAGCGAACGGTGGCATGGGCGAAGATGAGATTTTCAAAAGTGAAAAACATTTTAAAAAGAGGTCAAACGACATCGTAGCTGTTTTGGGTGGTCAAGCGTTATAATGGGCATCCATTTATTCTAAAAGTAAATCTTATATATTTATTTTATTTTATAAATTTTTATCATATTGAATTTAATTAATTTGATCATTGATTTATATTATATTATTTTGATAATCAAGTGTGTTATATTTCATAAAAATTAAATAACAATAACTATGTAATCTATTAATCGATATTTACTTGTATTTTTAAAAATATGTTTTTCGTTAGAATAAAATTAAATGATAAACTATCAAATCATTTTTAAATTTTATATATTTGACCTATTTGGAAGGAATTATATATATATATATATATATATATACACACACACACACAATTGAATAACATTTTATTGGATTAATTTTTAATAAAATCCATCGTTAGATTAAAAGTCGACATTCGATAGATTGAATGGAAATTCTCATTTCCCAAATGGTGTCTCTTTCTCCCCCCAATTATTTATTGACATGCGAAAAAACAATCAAAACATATTTAAAAATTTAGAAGTTACCAAATATATAATACTTATCTACTACATGCTAATAAATGATTGAGGAACAAAAAATAGGACACCATTTAGAGACAGAAGATTTCTATCCATGTAAATTATGCCTATAAAAATTTATATTAATAAAAAAATATTTAGCATAATTTTTATATACATCAAAATCAGCGTAATATATTTGTTTGAAATGAATAAGAATAAGAGCTTTGTGATAATATTCTTATTAATGTTTAATTTTTATAAAATTTAACACAAATAATCTTTATGATAAGTAATTGTAATTCAATTGGTAAAAAAAATATTTTATAGAGAGTTACTAATGATGTAATTTACTTAAAATTATACTAATATAACTTGATCATAATCCATATATATATATATTGTACTAACCTCCACACTTCACGTGAAGATTAGCAAGGTAAACATTTTGATTTGGACAAAACTATCAATTTTCTATTTCTTGAACTAATAACTTATCCTTTTGAATAATATTGTAATTCTAATTTTATTTGTATTTATTACAATTTTGATTTTTCCTATCACCTAAATGTCATCTCTCCCCTAGCTAATTCTCCCTCCCCACTCCAGCTGTTTCTTCTTTCCTCTCCAATGGTTTTCTTCTTCGACTTACAAGAGAAGATGAGATCGTATGTGTATGAAGATTTTATTTTTATTTTTTGTTATGCCTTATGATTTTTTTTTTGGTCTTAGAACGTTAGGGTTTTAAATGGTGGTGGTTAGGTTACGTTGTTGCATTTAGGAGTTGAGTTTAGTTTTAGGAAAAATGTAATTTTAGGCCAGGGATTATTGAGGCAAAAATCTCTTGATGACGATTTTTAAGTCTTTCATGGTCATTGTAATTGTAGCTTTTTCTTATAGTTTGTGCTTAGTGCCCCCCGTATTTTCCAGCCACGTTGAATTTGGTCAAGTGTTTAACTTTCTCTTTTTTCGGTTCTGCTATGACAGAGGAAGACGAAACCATTGGAGAATTAGGAGAGAGATGACATTATTTAGGTGAGAGAAAAAATCAAAATTGTAATCAACACAAATAAAATTAGAATTACAATATTATCCAAAAAGATAAGTAATTAACTCAAGAAAGAGAGGGATTTTTGTTCAAATAAAAATGTGTCCCTTACTAACCTTCACATTTATGTGGAGGTTAACAATATATATATATATATATATATATATATATATGTGTGTGTGTGTGTGTGTTGTCATTTCTTCGACTATCATGGCGGGAGAGTGTTTTTCAAGGGCTAAAAAATCTGCTTCACCGTTTTCTACGATTGACATTACAAGAAGCAAATATTCTTTGGTCATCATGACAAGGAAGTGTTCTTCAGAATTTGAGGACTCTGATTCACTACTGGAGCTGGAGTCTGTGAACTCTATACCAAACACAATGCTGTCATTCTGGACGTTCTTATTTATCGTACCATGACTCGATGCCTTCATCCTTATTGAGGCTAGCTCAGGGAGTGGAAAAGCTTGAAGGATATTTTGATAGACTCACGAATTGAAACCCTTATGGTATACTTAAAAATTCAATTACCTATCAATTGTGCTAAGTATTTTACAAACTCACTATTTCAACCAATCTTCATTGGTGTTATCAAATGTGTCTATACTATCATCTAATCAAAATCCTTTTCATTTATAGATATGACTTTTTATATAGTGGGTAGAAAAATCAACTATTATAATTGATATAATAATACATGATTAGATGACTATAAAAAATTAAAAATATTTATCGAAGTGTACCTGCTATCATTTAATCAAAATTATTTTTATTTATATGACTTTTTAAGTAATCGATAGAAAAATCAACTATATCATGACTAAATATCAATAGAATGATTAGATCATTATACAAATTTTTATATAATCAATGGATACAAATTAACCTTAAATGGACATAAATTTATAATGTCTAATGTTTATATAATATGAGTTTAAAGTTCATTCCCTATGGGGTGTTTGGTTCTCAATGTTTTTACATTCCTAGGAAGCTAAAGGAGATAATACAAGGTTATCATATTTGGTTTACGGACAATAAAAAAAGTATTCTCAAGAAATTTTCATTCTTGTGAATTTTCATAGGAAATGAATGTTTTAGGAAATGATTGAATTGTCCTTACCTGGACCACCATAGACTGTCATTGATCTTTGTTGGACTGTCGTCGATGACACCATTTTATCATAGGTATTTTTGAAAAAACATATCATATTCATGGGAATGTCACTTGGTATTTGGTTTGCATACCAACGCCTCTACACTGCATTCCTGAAAGCTAATTCTGATAATAACTTTTTCAGAAATAAGATTCTCAGGAATATAAAAATATTTCACATACTAAATGTCCCCTGAAGAAGAATTATATATGCAAAATGTTTCAATTTTTTTGGTTACAAGTGTATGTATTTCTCATTTGAAAAATATAATGTTATTTAAAAATGATTTCTTTTTACATATAAACATAAGGAATTGATTTTTATGTACTAATTTGTGCAGTTATTAATTAATTATATGTTTTGTATAGACTTTTGAAAATAATACATAATTGAATCGAATTATTTTACTAATATTATAATAAGGATTTTGCTAATAAATATCTTAAAAGTACTCTTTAAAAAATTAAAAATAAAAATATTTTAAAATTTTGAATATATTCAATGCATTAAAAACTCAAAATTTTTATTTTTTTTATAAATAATTTTTTACTCTTGACACTTCAAATACTCTCAGACCACTCATTAATTAGCAAAATTCATATAATAATATGCCACTAGGCTTTTGTGTAAAATTACATCAAGTTAAAAGATATACGACGAATGCCCAAGCAGTATATATGAATTTCAGGATCAAACCTTCGACCTCGTGTATTTAAATTAAGGACCCAAAGCATTTTTACTCTGATTAACACCTAGTTGATAAATGCTTATTTTTCAAGCAAGTAACAATTCTCATTTTTTTTTTAATTTACGTTCATGTTCCAAAATCATCAATCAACACGCAGCCTCTCACGGCCATATCTAAGTCCACGTGTTGCGTTGCATGCTGAGTTTCACCCCTGCATGGTGCCACCGTTCCCTGCACTCATCAATTTACAGTCACACCCCTCCTCTCTCATCTACCGCCATGCATCAACCCCACCACCCCTCACAGATCATTCACAACTACCTACATCCCCAGCCGAGGCCAAAATCGTCATTACAGGCAGAACAAAACCCCATTAAAACGGACGACAACAACATCAACAACAACGAAGAAAACCAATTAAGCCATAGCAATTGCAGACAGAGCTAGCTAGCCAGCTATAGCCATCAGCCACCACCACCAACATGATCACAAAACCAGGCCCTGCTATCACGTGCCATGCACGTGCCTCAATCCTCGTCTTCGCTCTAACAGTAACACTCTCCACTGCCCTAAGCTCAACCATGGTGGTGGAGGACATAGCTAGAAAGCTGGAGCTCAAGGACAAGCATCTTTTATCAACCGAGAAGAAGTTCAAGGCCTTCATGGAGAGCTACGGGAAGAGGTACACGACGAGGGAAGAGTACCTTCACCGTCTCGGGATCTTTGCGGAGAACTTGGTGAGAGCCGCGGAGCACCAGGCGATGGACCCCACCGCCGTCCACGGCGTCACCCAGTTCTCCGATCTTTCACAGGACGAGTTCGAGCGGTTCTACACCGGCTCCAGAGGCGGGTTCGGGTTTAGGAACGGGTTGGCGGCTGGCAGCGTAGCGCCGCCCTTGGAGGTGGATGGGCTGCCGGAGGATTTTGACTGGAGGGAGAATGGGGCTGTTACTGAAGTTAAGATGCAGGTGTGGTGGGGTGTGTGTTTCTTGGTTTTGACTACTGTTTATGTTAGATTTATAGATTAGTTTTCTTTTTCTTGTTCTAAACTTGCTTAGAGACTCTCCCATTTTCATAGATATATAGATTCAATATTTTATATAGATTTAATTGTGATATATTCAATACATTTGTATCATGGAAGAATTTATCTGAGATGTTCTTGTGTTCTGCTGTGTATATGCAAAATGTTTATGACTTTTGAAGTGGTTATCGATTTTTAGGTGCGAATAAAGAATGTATTTTCTGCAGCTACCAATGACAAGATATAGTTTGACTGTCATGCAAATATTTGCTTATGTGTTTGAAAAATTGTAGTTTTGATGATTTGACACAGGGCAAATGTGGATCCTGCTGGGCTTTCAGCACTACAGGATCAATAGAAGGAGCCAATTTTCTCGCCACCGGCAAGCTCCTTAGTCTAAGTGAACAACAGCTTGTAGACTGTGACAACAAGGTATATGCATTTCCATTTCCATTGAGAGACTTTTAGGTGCTCCCTAGCCCCTAGGAATAGAAAATCTTATCTATGTCTTGCCCTGAATGTGCAATAAGGCTTGTTTCATCCTCTCATTCAGCAATCAGCTGTATATATATGTTCTGTCACAAACTTGTAGACTGATTTCTTTTTTGTTAAGTGTGACTTGGAGGATAAGACAGCCTGTGACAATGGCTGTTATGGAGGTCTTATGACAAATGCCTACAACTATTTGATTGAGGCTGGTGGGTTGGAGGAGGAAACATCATACCCCTACACTGGAGATCGTGGTGAATGCAAGTTTGACCCACAGAAAGTAGCAGTTAATGTAAAAAATTTCATCAATATCCCTACGGATGAGAACCAAATTGCTGCATATTTAGTCAAACAAGGCCCTCTTGCTAGTAAGTCCCCTCAATTCATTCAACAATCCCTATAATGTAACATCATATATAGCACTATAAGATCATATAGACAGCAATAATTTTCCAGTGATCTTTGTATAGACTAATGTTTGCTTATGAACTCTCTTAATTAATTATGTGCAGTGGGAGTGAATGCGGTTTTCATGCAAACATATATTGGGGGTGTGTCATGCCCTCTCTTATGTAGCAAGAGAAGGCTCAACCATGGTGTGTTACTTGTGGGGTATGGTGCAAAGGGCTTCTCCATTCTAAGGCTTAGAAACAAGCCATATTGGATCATCAAGAATTCATGGGGAAAGAATTGGGGAGAAAATGGATATTACAAGCTTTGCCGAGGGCATGGTATGTGTGGAATGAACACTATGGTTTCTGCTGCAATGGTGGCGCCTCCAACACACATAACTACAAACAAACACGCTGGTGTCGCTGCCTATTAGCTAGCTCTGCTGTTGCCTTGTTATGGAAACAGAATAGTGTAGAATGATAAGTTTCTGATGCAGGTTACTAATCATCAAAATATAAGTTATGTCTAGGTACTATTATGTACCAAAAGACTACCAAAATTAACATGAGGACAAGGTGATATATTAATTAGCATATGTCACGTTGCTCTTAATATAATTCGGTAAATGTTTTGGTACAATAAAACTTGTTTGTCAAGTTAGCATCTCTTGTTGGATATCTCTGGTTTATGTCTTTGTTTCCTACAAAAGCTAGTCTTTCTTATATGGACCATAGTTTGTCTAGATAAAATGTGTTCCGGAGTATGATGTGTAAGGTGCAATGTAGTATATAATAAAATCTTTTTAAAATTAAGAATTGAGCATACTTAAAGCATTCACATTATAATTGAGAATTTGCGAGATTGAGTATATTTTTGGAAGGAGTGGAATTTATTATAAATTTTTTGGGAGGCGTGGAGGCTAATGCCCCAAATTAAGGAAGAAAGCTACATCAAAATAAAGGTTGGGAACAGATATCCAAACAGTACTAAATCGTACAGGGAGATAAATGGTGTTGCTTAAACTAAATGACGTGTATATATATAAGATCTTTGTGAGAAAAGAAAATTCAAATGATTGCAAGAAGAAAAGCAAGAGAACATGATATTTCAGCGAATAGTACCACATTAAGTATATAAAGTTAAGGTTTACTGACAGCAATCCGTTGTAGTCAAGCTGGTTAGGATACTCGGCTCTCACCCGAGAGACCCGGGTTCGAGTCCCGGCAACGGAAAAATGTTTTGCAAAGTTTGTCATTCCCTGCATTTTGTCTCGTACCGCATGTATCTTCTTTCCTAGCATGCTTTATCCTCATCTCTGTTGCCCATACCTTTTGTGTTACAGTTAAATGAGTACACCTCTAATGTTTTCAATCAATTAAAATGGTTAAACAATCTTACTTAGAACGGGAAATTCGCAGTCATTTTAGAATAGAAAATGACAAGTTATCAGTTTTCTGATTCATTACATGTAGACAATGCTATAATAACCTCATCTCATCAACTTGCTGGTGTAGACAAGATACATATTTGAATAGTGCCGCTACCGTCGTGTTGGTGAATCAACCGGAAAAATAGCCTTGTGAACTTTTGCTCGGTTCGAGTTTTTATCCTTGAATGAAGGAGAATAGTTTTTAATTATAGGGGTAGAATAATGGGGCTAAAATCACACCTATTTACATAATTTTGCTGAATTTCATACATATTTTATAAATTCAAGGAGTTTTTGAGTAAATTTCACAAATAAAGAGGAGATGAGATGAGTTTTACCAAATCTTATAAGAGATCAATATAATTTATCATAAATATAATTTAAGAAAGTAGTTGGCTTAGGTACAGGACCAGATCTTTATTCAAATAAATATAAAATGAAAAGGACATGAGTTCAAATCCATTTGATGTGGTCTAAGACCACTTGCTCCTGTTTTCCTCTCTAGATGCATGCATAACCAAAAAGAAATTATTGAAAAATGATTTCATTGTGTATCTTCTGTAAGTAGTCCAACACCTTCAATTATAAGAAATATTATGACTCATCAAGAAACATGATAAATAATATAAGTTTTATAAAAAATGATAAATAATATAAAACCATGTAACACGTACAATTTATAATAAGTGTGTTGTGTTATTATTTTGAATGATAGAAAGTTCACAACTTCTTGAAAACCACCGAGCACCCACAACAAACAACTGATTGCTCAAACACACCTATCCAATTGTTCAACCACTAGACAAAGTTGACCCACACTGAAACCCACCACCAATCATAGAGAACGTGAAGATCATGCGATATCAGCCGGTACCTTGGACTATAGCAGAGTATTAATAATAATGAATCTGATGGTAGTGATGCACTTGGGAAGGAGTTGAATCAAATGTATTTTTAAATTTTTCTGCACACTTAAATGACTATCAGGAAAGTTCAGAAAATTTCCTTTGAGTTTAGGAGATATTTCACTTAATGTATCCTAAACTTTTCAGACCACAGTTTATAATGGAGATAAAAGAGAGGCAAAATAAGATAAATATGATATATATGCTGTAATAAAAATATTGTTTTTAGTATTTTGATGCAATGCAAAAGCTTATCTCTAGAAGAATAAAATGAATGCTTGAAGGATAAAGAGATTAGAGAGAGTGCACTAAGGATTTATACTGATTCAATCTCAAGATCTACTCCAATTCTCACCACTAAGGTAATAGTTCCACTAAGCTTCAAGGGTTTCCACAACCAATTACAAACAAATTTAAAACAGAGATCTTCCTCAACAAAGAAATGAGGCACAACAGCAAGACCTCATTCTGTCAAGCACAAAAAAACACAAAAAAAAAAAAAATCAAGAAAGAAAGGAGCACAGCTATCCTATTAAACAACGGTTCCTCTCAAATGACTTTATGATAATATCACTCACTTAACAACTTAGCCTTTTTTGTATATCGAATTTTGTAGCTCTCTCACAGCAAAAAAGAATTCAAACCCGAGAACAATGAGAAAAAGAGAAGGATAAACCTAAAACTAGATTGATAATGATTTTTCGTGGTTTCAGCAATTGACAAGTAAGTGGTTATTATATCAGTTTCATAACTGTTTAATTTTCTTTAATTATGGGGGATGTGTAGAGTTTATATATAAAACAATCATTTTAGATTTAAAGATTAATTTTTATATATTAACAATATAAAATAATTTTACACTTTTATTAAACCAAAATTAAAAAAAATTATTATCATAATAATGGACAATTACATAAACATGTTATGACACTCCAAACTTTTTTTTTTTTAAATTTTAATCTCTCTTACACTCTCCATACTCAATGAAATGCCAAACTAGCTTTTAAAGCATCACCAATATTAAATAAGTTCAAAGTCTCAAAAACTGTGTTTTTGAGAATTTGCTTTGTCTATTTTATTATATTCTTCTTTTATTGGTATAGTATTCTAAGTCCTCTTGTTATCAAAATCAATTTGCAATGTCATTGTTAATGCGATTGGGTTTATTTCAAGTTGTGCTCCATTATTGTCTAATTGCAGTCTCATCTCTGAATAAAGTTCTTATTTTTAGCATTAAAATTCATCTATTATGCCATAGTTGGTTGGAGAGTATAAAAAGGTAAAATTTTCCTGAATGGTGGTGTCATTTCTCCACGCGTAGAATTCCTAATGTGGTTCATACTTCATGGACGCCTTAATCCTAAAAGTTATGTTATTTGTCCTAATTTGACGTGACAAGATGTTAGATCACTTTTCATTTATGAATTGAATGGAATGTGGCCGAGTTTAAAGGAGTCACATCCTATTGAATGATAGATAAGAAGTAAGTCGATAAATGCATATTAAATGAGACACATGTGATCTTTCTAATACTAAAGATCAACTTATTAGGATAAATTGCATTTCTGCAGGTGACCCTCACTGCCCGTTCGTTCATCGGAGCCTCAAACATTGGAACACCTCTTCTTTCCGTGCACGAAATCATCATCTTTATGGTATAATTGTCTACATCTATGGTCTCTCACAGCATGTTTGCCAGCTAATCCAGTGAAATTTTATGACGCATGGTGTGGCACTCCCTTCAGAGGCTTTGATAAAAAAAACTATGGCTACGCTTCCTCTGTGTAGTGTGCTATAAGATTGTTAGGATTGTTAAGGTCATAAAACAGCTTGGGAGGACATGCCTATGTCTATTCTAGTGAGTCTAGGATCCTGGTGTAATACTTTTCCCTTTGAGCCAGGCTTTTTGTTGTCATTTACGGCAAAGAAACCAACTTATCCAACATTTTTTTTTATTGTTAGAGTTTTTTTTTGACATTTTTTTTCTATAAAAACTAATTTATCCAATGGAAAATTTAGGAGAAATCAATAAGTATGTGGTTTCTATATAAAAATTAATTCCCTAATATTCAAGCTCTCATTAGTGATACTTACAAATGGCCTATGAATGGAACCTCAAATCAATTTATTGACGTTGTTTAATTTTATCAATTAAGTTCATTAATATTGGTTAATTGAATTCATTTGATAATTTCTTTAATCACGCTATTAACTTACAAATTAAATAGAAAAAGTATATATATATATATATATATATATATATATTTGATAAACGGAGAAAGTATAGATATTCTAATATTTTAAGTAATTCAATAATACTTGTAGGGAAAGGAAACATAATACGTGGTTCTTGCAAGTTGATACTGTTGCCTTATTTGGAGCACAAAAGGACTAAAAGCCCCTCAAGCATATGGTTTTATCCTTATCCAAGTTGCCTGGTTATGGGAGGTGGTGGCGGGCATTGTAGTCAAAATAGCATCACACCTTTGACAAGTAACAGCCAATATTCAACTACAACACCATCCAAATTCTAGAAAATGAACAAATAAAAAATTTGATTTTTAGTGTATTATTACTAATATAAAAATTATTTATATAGATATCTAAGCATGAATTATAAATAGAATTTAATTTCTATGCATGATATAAATTTTTTTTTCAATTATCCAATCTTATATTGTCACTTTAATCATAATAATTAATTTTATATTCACTATTTAAAAAGTTATTAAAATAAAATATTTTGATTAAATAACAGTATAAAATAATTTTATATTATTGATATATTAAAATTAAATATTATAAATAAATCATTCCATTTTCACAAAAATTATCCTCAAAATCTCTCTCTCTCTCTCTTACACACATATATATATATATATATATATATATATATATAGTTAATAATTCTGCATATCAAATCAAAATTTATTCATACAATAAAATAAAAATACGATTCTCATATTTTTGTTAATTTTTTCGCTATTTGTTTTTCCTATGACAATAAGCCACAGACACTTGTCCACAACAAAAACCCAAGAAGTAGAAGAAACACAAGGGAGGTAAGAAAATGATACCTTTTTGTTAATTCTTGAAGGTGAATGCTTGTTATGATTCAGACCCATTTTCCAAAATCGTAACTTGAAGCTCCCTCTGCCTCTGTTTCTTCTTCAGTTGATCTCTTTGTTCAGCCATCACCAGCCACCGTGTGTTAAAGCACGATAAGGGTATTGCCTAATTCTCCTTTTCATCACAGAAAACAGTGAAAATTTTTGTTTTTCATTTGGTAGTTCTTTTGTTCAGATTCAGATCTCAATTGGGGTTGTGATTTTGCACTTGTTTTGCTGATTGCATTGTTCAATGAGTTGGAAATGTTAAATGTGTTTTTGTCTCCCACTTGGAATTATTGGGATTCTCATAAATTTTCTTTGTTTCTTTTGTGTTGTAGTTTATGTTCTTTGCGTGCATGCTTGTTAGTTTTTATTGCTTTTCTTGAAGAATCTGTGTTATCTTAATTATCATTTGGAACCTGCGGAATTCTTGAAACTGTGATGCTGTTTTATGATGTGAAGATTGATTTGCAGGCAATTAGCCCAAATAGGGGTTCTTGATTGGTCCAGCATTCCTTTTTTTTTCTTTTCATTTTTGTTTATATAAAAGCAATGTTGGGTGTTCCAAGTGAGGAAGATTTGAGATCTAAAAGGAACATGTTTATGTGTTCCTCTCTCACTGTTTTAATCTCAGATCTGGAAGGGAAGTAGGTTGAAAGTCCTCGTTTACCATTTCTATTTTTCATATTGAAATATGAATCGATGAATGAAATGTCATTCTATGATCAATAGTTTGAGTCAGGATATAAATTGATAAGGCATCTTCACTTAATAGATCGAGATTGAGTTTAATGCTATAGCAATAAGGATTTATCATCAGGACACGTTTTATTCCTGCTGAAGGTGAACTCTACTTGGGTAAGCAAGCATCAATGTTTTTAATTTCGTATCAGGCAGGGGGAGGAGGTGAAAGAGGCAGTTTCACTATAATTCAGGTTTCTCTTGTTGTAGAAAATGGCACTCCTCTGTCTGAAATAACTGGAGATGAATGAGGTGCATTTGGTATTACCCAAAAGCTGTCATTTATTCAGGGCAAACTTGAACACAAATAGGTACAAGGTGAAGTCATGTGGCATATTTTAGGACACCAATGGTAGCTTCTGCATTACTATTTAAATGGGCATTGAGGACTGAAGTAGGTTCTCGTTCTGCATTACAGCAAAGCAGCAAACCATTAATGTGTATATTTTTAATTTTAATGTGTCATACACAAGTTGTAACACTGACTGATTTGATTCTTTATTTCTCCTGGTAGCATTTAGAATGAGATGATAATCTTTAGACAACTGATATCACCTTAGGGAAGACAAGTAATATGGAACCAATCAATGCAAAGGGAATATGAGGTTTAGAGGAAGGTATAATAATTTTATTAGTGGTGGTGTAAATAATGGTTTAAGTTAGCATTCCATATAATATCATGAAAAGCTATGGAAGAAGAAAATGACTTTTGAAAGAATATATTTATCAGTGTTTGTGAGAATAATTGGTGAAATTACCTCTTCATCTTATTTTTCCCATTGGTGCTTTACTCCTTATTTGAATTTTCTTTTTATATGTTTTACTAGTGTTCCACAACAAACACAAATCACACTTTGCCAATGTTTTTCCTTTTGAAGTTTTTCCATTGTTGTGCAGCAGCAGATGTGCAATAGTTCTTTTCAAATCCAGTGACATTCGTGTGTCAATAACTGTAAGGAAACTTGGAGGTACTTTTAGTCTTTAGAAGGAAGCAATTGTTAGTATTTACTGTATAGTTATTGTGGGGAATGGTCATTCAATTTGGATGTGATGGAAGTCTGTGCTGAAAGTTCCCATTCCAATGGGAAACAAACCTTGAAGCATTCTAAACCTGCAGATGAAGTGAAAAGATCCAGTGAAACGGCCTACAGAAGTTCTCATTCCAGTGGGAAGCAAAATTTGAAGCAAACTTCCACGTTTGTTAATCACGGTAAGTTTGCCATTGTAATTAGAATAATCTAGTAACTAACTGCTCATTTTCCTCAGTCTATACATTTGAGGACCCTATTTATGTACATAAAATAGAACAGGCTTCAAATACTTGCTTCACTGAGAAATAATCAAACAAGAGAAACAAAGAATTGATTAGTATTAGCTTTATCATAACTTTTCTGTTTCATTTTCCTATTTGAATTTTCTGAGCCTTACCCCAATTATTCTGTTTTTCTGTTCATGTTTAATTTTTCTTAAGTTGTTGCTTAAAACCTACCATCGATGAATATATTATGCAGCTGCAATCGCTTGGCATGAGAATAGAAGGAAGTGGGTTGGTGATAAGTCTAAACATCCACCAAGAATGGCAAAGGATCCAATTATTAGGTATTCCTCACCCCAATTCTGTTTTTGTCATTTGCCAGCTGGATCAACCATTGTTTTCATAGACACGATGAGAGGTGTAAAAAGGGTTCTATGAGGGGAGAAAAAAACAAGAGATAATAATGGTTTTAAGCTGACATATTTTTATAGGTTTGCAATGATATTTGCAGCCATATAGGCAGAGAGGGTGGTTTTGGGGATAATGCACATGACTATTCTTCTGTTTTACTACCAATTGATTTATAAATTCCATTAATATGTTTTTTCATTAGTTTTATGCACTACTTTGGCGTAGCTTCTCAAGACAACTCTCAAATAATTTTTAAATATCTTTATTGCAGCTGGTCAACATCTTATGAAGAGCTGCTTTCAACTAAGGAACCATTTGCAGAGCCAATACCCTTACCTGTAAGAATCTCTCTAATGCATGAAACTGTATGTGTTCATATGCATCTCAAAATGTAAAACTATTACCTAGTGCAGAGGAATATTTTAAAAGTATTATGAAACGTTATGCTACTTTGTATGCATATGGGAGATATGGACATAATCTGGAAATTGAAGCTTCAGAGAATGAATATATATTAATCACATGTTGAATGATACTCTCTTAGAGTTTAGATATTTCTGTGGTCCCTTCACTATTTTAAGCCATCAGTTATGATTTTGTTGTGTTACCTGTTTATGTTTTATTTTAGTATATTTGAGGGAATCTTAAAGATTGTTGTAATTTTTAAGCATCATAGCATAACATTTTAGTGGTAGACTTGAAGCTATAATTATGGATAGATAATAGAAACCTACAAAGCTTTGTGAATGTCTCCTCCATGTGCTGATACAATTAATCGATGGCTTATATGCAGGAGATGGTAGATTTCTTAGTTGATGTATGGCTTGACGATGAAGGCCTCTTTGACTAGATTGTTGAAAGTTTTAGTTACACAGCAACTGAGACAAGAACTGTGTAAAGCCTTTAACCTGCAATGGCATGCATTTTTATTGTAGGTGTTAGAGAGGGAGGGAGGAACTCTTGAGAGAATATTTACATTAACTTCCTTGCATGAAATCTTTTTATATGTAGTATAGTCTTCAGGTTTAATGGGTTATTATTTCTCACAATTCATCTAATACCAAATTCCATTGTTTGGGAGAAAAATAGAGAAGGAAATAGATATCATGTATCTATTCAGTTTATTTGTAACTATTGATCTATCAACAAACACACAAGCACTTATCCGGGTATTAAATTTATCTTGTGATCAATACATTACTCCTTATACATGCTGGATTCAAAACTTGCAGCTAGGTTCTGATTGATTGTGCCTTTGTTTTCCTTTGGATGTACAAGGGTAACTGGCTGTTAAGAACAAATCTGAAACTAGAGTTACCTGGTAACATACTTTACTAACAAATTGAAAAAAAAAAAAAAAAACTAAGGACACAATCTGTCCTTATGCTGTCCAAGCTACATGTGGGGAATGCAATTTATATGGAAAAAACTTAGATCAAGTTCTGTTACCTGATAACTAACTTGATTAGTTAATCAGCTGTTAGTTACATTAGCGGGAAAGTTTGTTAGTAGATTAGATAGATTAGCTAAGAAAGATCATCCATTTCTCAAATCAAAGAATGACAAGTGAACATTTTTCTTAAAAAGAGTGCGTATTTTTTATTTTTAAATTATCCAGTTCAAGAGAAGTATACACATGTCATTATTTGATTTGATTTGAGAATTTGTTGAAATGGATACAAAGATATTGATACTAGTATTATCCAATTTATAAACCATGATCAAGTGAAGTTGTCCTAAGCAACTTGTGAAGCATGAACAAGCTAACCACGCGATTGACTAGAGCTTTTTTGATCTCACTGTGGCTGCTAATTTTGAGTTTGGATTACAATTATTGGAAGAATTACACCGTGAGGTAACGAAGATGTAGATTGCAAGAGTCTCACTTCACTAAATCAACCGTGCAAGCTGATGGTCACTATCAGTTTTTGGAAACTTTTGCAGCTGTACGTTTCAAGTGAGTAGAATTCGTTTAAGGGTTAAACTATTTCCTGGATACATTAACTCCTCAATAGTAATTAATTTTATTTGTAAAAATAACAAAATTACGATCTTATACTAGTTATCGAAACTCTTCACCATTAATCCAATTTTAGCGATTTTAATTAAAAAAACTTTAAAAATATTTATGGCATAAATAACAAATAACGGCATACAAATCAGATTGAAGGTAGTCCTGTATCTAGATTGTAATAAAAGGAATGACTTAAAAGTGTCAGAAAGTTCTAACCCAAATGACAGTAAATTTTCTAAGATACTCATCACCTGGCCCTATTACATTTTTTCTTCCTCATCTATAGTAAAATGTTCTTTAATTAATAAGAGAGATCAATGCTTTCACAAGTTATATAAGATATGATCAACATCATCAGAAGAAAGAAGTTACCATATCATTTTCAAGTGACATACATATAAGCACCTAAGAATGTGCAAATATCAATTATGCAAATACAGTTACGTATTTTAAAAATTTTACCAATAAAGATGAGTTTATCTAATTATTCTTTTACCCGAGCGAGTTTTATTTTCTTAACAATTGTTTATTCAAGACTTCAATTCCCTAACTAATCCAAAAATTTAAATCCCTAATATCAGAAATATGTCTATAATCATAGTCCATATCTATTATGATTGCCTATTTTAATAGTAGTTAAAATCGATTTTGGCAAATAGAGATCATTTTCTCCTCTCACAAAAATTGCCTCCTGAAGCCTCGGGAATAACCATAGAGGCGGACTACTTATGAGTCCTTTGCGCATGTTTCCTTCCCTAACTCATGATTTTTGGGTGACCCCAGGGCAATCAATACTAAACAGATATAAATTTTATCTCTGAGCACAAGATTATTTTCATAAATACTTTTAGGAATCAAATCTCTAACTAGATATTTAAACTTTAAAGAGCCTAGTTAATTACCAACTATGCTAAGCCTCGTTGATTTGAATTTTATTTATAAAATCTGTCATTGGTTAATCATATTTAAACATTTCGGCAAGTAATTACTAAGTTCACGGACATATTCTACTATTAACTTAAGACGTGTTTTCTTTCAAGTTAGGTTTTTATGAGTCATGTTATTTTCATGTAAGATATGCGAGATACCTTATAAACTCCCACTCTATTTATTATGGGATGAGGTGTGAACTCTCAGGAATAGTTTTCCTCATATGCTTATAGGGTTTGGAGTGATTGTGTTTTCAATAGTTGTGATTTAATTATTGATTTTGGATATTTAAATAATTTGAGTTAATGAGACACATGATTCATTCTTAATATTAAATAATTAAGGATATGTTTGTTAATTTCAATTTGGGAGGAGAAGGGCAAGGAGTGGAAGAAAGGACCTACATAGTAAAATTTTAAAATTATGTAATACAAGTTTTTTCTTTTCCTTTAAATTTCAAACTCACAATCATACCTAAAGAGTATCCATATTATTTAATTTTAGAGTAAAGTTATTGCAACAACATCTAAAAATAAGAATTTAAGATCATTTCATCATTATTAATACATCATATCAAATGATGATGAAGATTAACGTCCACTTTTACTAGATGGAATAGAGAAACTTTGGATGTGATGAATGGATGAGGATAGTGAAACTTATATATAATGATAATAAAATGAGATTCATTTTAAACACATATTTGTTAGAGTTGAAATAATATATTTATTTTTTGTTGAAATAACATTTTTAGTAATTCTTTGAGTGCAGAACATAGCCCAATCAAAATATGTTTACAATTGATTTGTAAGCAGTGGAATGCATGCAAACAGTGCATCATCGTTCATGGTCACTATCATGTGAACGCAGCAACCAACAAACAGTCCATCCAAATTCCAATCCATCGATGCTATGCTCTCTCTCACTCTGAAATGGGCGCCACCTGTTACCAAAACCTCACTCCCACGCAACATGCATACCCCTCTCATTTTCACTTTACTTTAGTTTAGTTTCCCCTATAAATAAATATATCTCTCTCTCTCTCTCTCTCTCTCATAACACACACACACACACACACTTTCTCTCTCTTTCTTTTGGAAATGGGGCACTCCTCCACGGTAACCGTCGCCGCGTGCCCTCTCTTCCTCGTCGTTCTCCTCTTCATCTCCTCGCCGCCGCCCTCCGCCGCTAGCACCTCCGACAACCTCCTCCGCCTCTCAGCGCGTTCCAGTTTTCCGTCCAATCAGGCGAAGAAGCTGATCAGTGAGCTGAACCTCTTCCCTCGCGAAGATGTCAACATCGTCAACGACGCTGCTCCCGAATATTATTCCAACAACAACAACAAGATCGTGGAGAAGCCTCTCAGGTTCCCGAATTTTGTTGGGTCGTTGGAGACAGAAGAAGGAGAAGTCTCGCTCGAGGATTTGGGTCACCGCGCTGGCTATTACGCTATTCAGCATTCCCATGCTGCAAAGTTTGTTCCCCTTTCTCTCCCTCTTCTTCTTCGTCTTTTTCAAACAGATTATGTGTTATGTTTTATTTGGACTAGTTTGTTTGTTCGACGATTTTGGCATGCTTTAATGTAATGTGTTAATTTCGGTTTTTTTGACTCTGCCCTACATGCACTGATGTTGACCTAATGTCTAAATTTTTTTTTTATAGTCATTATTGTTATTTTGTTGTCTTTTAACCTTATGTTAGGTAGGAGACAAAACAGATATATAATATTATTAATTAAAAGGAATAAACATCATAAGAATGCGAAATTTTCTCTTGTTTGGGTTAACGAAGTTTTTTTTAATTTATTTTGGAAAAACAAGAGTAAAGAGGGGTAAGAAAACTCCAAAAATTTCAACTGTATGTTTGATGTCAGAAAACAGTTTTAAGTTTTCATTGAATTTGGTGAAAGAAATAGTGAAAACTTGAATTTGTACGGACATGTTTGGTTTTAGTTTTCAGTTTCTATTTTCCTTTCAGGATTTTGTAAAGGAAAAATTGAAAACTGAAACTGAAAACGGATTTTGTAGTTTTCATAGTTTTCAGATTTTCACAAAATATGGAAAACTGAAAATGAAAACTGAAAACTGAAACCAAACAGAAGTTTTTACTGTTTCCTTTTGTAAAATCCTGAAGAACCAAAAACTAATTAAAAATGGAAAATGAAAATTGAAGACTGTTTTTTGGAATGATTGAAATCAAATAGATGGTTTCTGTTCATTGAATTTCATAAACTTGTTGTCTGTGTTAGTATTTAGTGGACTAGAATATGGTTGTAGCAGGGCAAAAAGATTTTTTAAAAATTGAAAAAATGATTATATTGTTATCCTATCCTAAGTACGTTTTTGCTAATTATTTGTCAATTTTGGATAAATGGGGCAGGATGTTCTACTTTTTCTTTGAATCAAGGAACAGCAAGAAGGATCCTGTTGTGATTTGGTTAACCGGGGGACCTGGCTGTAGCAGTGAACTGGCTGTGTTTTTTGAGAATGGTCCCTTCAAAATCACTGACAACATGACCCTTGTGTGGAATGAATATGGTTGGGACAAGGTATCTCTTAATTGTTCTGTTGTCTTTCAACCGCTTTCTATGGTGTTCCTTTCATGTGATTATTGGATGTGGAAGTGGGATTTTAACGAATTGCTTGGTAACCTTGCAGGTATCAAACCTTTTGTATGTCGACCAACCAACTGGAACTGGGTTTAGTTACAGCACTGACAGGCGTGACATTCGTCATGATGAAGAGGGTGTGAGCAATGACCTGTATGACTTTTTGCAGGTACTTGTGATTGCTCTAATTATTAGTTATTGCACTTGGATGCCATGTTCCTTAATCTGTTACCTGACATATATTTGATATTTCTGGGACAGAAGTAGAATTTGTGAACTCCCTTCTGTTAATATTCTTAGTTGTGAACTCCCTTCTGTTAATATTCTTAGTTGCTGTTCTCGGAAAAAGAACATATTTCTTAGTAGTGGCTGAGTTTGTTAAGAATACTTGGCTGGTTAAGGTTCACCAATAGTATCTTTGAGTTAGCAAGTATTTTTGACTTTTTCTCGTAGGCCTTCTTTGCAGAACATCCAGAGTATGCAGAAAATGACTTTTTTATCACGGGTGAATCATATGCTGGGCATTACATTCCAGCTTTTGCAGCTCGTGTCCATAGGGGAAACAGAGCTAATGAAGGAATTCATATTAACCTGAAGGTTTGTTACATCACATAGTGAGCTGTTCTAACTTTCTAAGTTCATTAATACAATTGTAGGGTAAGAAGACTTGCTTATCTTATTTGAAGTGGTTGAACAGGGATTTGCCATTGGTAATGGGCTTACCGATCCTGGGATTCAGTATAAAGCTTACCCAGATTATGCACTGGAGATGGGCATAATTAAGCAAGCTGACCATGACCGCATCAACAAAGTGTTGGTTCCAGCCTGCGAATTGGCAATAAAACTATGTGGTAATTTACATGTGACTTTCTTCTATGCTCTCCTTTAGGCGAATGTTGTTTCTTCTCATGTTTATATGTTGGAGGCTAGGCCTATAATTGAATTGAACTCAATCAAACATCTTAGTGTTTGTTGTTGTTGTTGTTGGTTTTTTTTTTTTTTTAAATGTTTGTTGAGTTCAACCTCAAGAAAGATTCCAATTCTAAATTTTGAGTCCAAACTCAAGTTTGTTGTATGGATCAAACATCAGTTTAAATAATTACAAAATGGCAGAACTATATTTCTGTTATAATTACAAAGCATATCCTTGGTGTGGTAGAAGAAATGTAATAACTACATATTAGCATGTGGTGGTAAAATATTTCATATTTCATATGTATAAATAAAACATACAAGGATTTTGAAATTAGTATTTAGAAGAGCTATTAGTTCTCTGTAGTAACTAAAACATGCATAACCTATATAACCTCCTGAGTCCTGACATATATAATCATATATTTGAGAATTTTGTATACTAAAATCATTTAAACTGCTTATGTAAACTATATATTATATTATTTTATAAGCATGTGACTATCTTAATTATAAATGCATAGTACTGTGTTTATATTATAAATTATTTAAGTTCTTATATAGTTTTATGATAGTCTATAGTGAGAGCACTGGTTTCTCATGCAAGATCCAAGAACTGATGATCACTTCCTCACTCATTTGTTTAACCATTCCAGGAAATGATGGAAAAATCACATGTACAGCGGCATATGTTGTATGCAATACAATATTCAATTCCATCCTAGCGCGTGCTGGTGATATCAATGTGGGTAACACAGTTGCTTCCTGTTCTTTGTGGTGTGCGTGTCTATAGTTCTTCTTGTTCTTTACTTGATAGAGTGCCTATAAACTTTAAGATGCCAGCTAGAGCTGGGGGCGAATAATACCAATAATTAAGTCTTGCACAAACCTTTATTTAAGCCCATTTAGCATGTAAGTATAGTCAAAATACAGGCCTCTTGTTTAATGTTCAAAGAAATTCTGATAACGTGTTAAAGAATCGCTTAACATAAAGCATTTTTGTTGTTAAGTGAAGAGTGAAGAAAGGATTTTGTTTGTCTTGAACAAATTGTTGATAGCTTTTCTTCTAAATTCTAACATGGTTCCCAGAGTAATTTAAGGAAAAACAACATCAAAATACGATGAGGTTGAAGGAACAAGTTTATTGAGTTGTTGAACTTGGTTGAATGACTGAATGTGTGTGGAACATTTTTCCCCACTACAAATAGGAGTTGCAGATAATTGACTATTTGCCAACAAGCTCTGTAACACATCCTTTAATAATTTCGTAGTTGAGGATATTTTGAATGACAAATTTTATAGTGAAGTCCAGAAAGTTTTTTATTCTGCTAGTTAGTTAAGAGAAAAAAAAAATTAATGCCTTGACATTTATGGTGATTGCAAAGTCTTGAAGGAGCATGCGCATGTTCAAAATTTTGACCAGTAATTATATACTTACACTGCAGTACTATGACATCAGAAAGAAGTGTGAGGGGAGCCTTTGCTATGATTTTTCAAACATGGAGAAGTTCCTGAACCAAAAAACTGTACGGGATGCACTAGGGGTCGGGGACATTGATTTTGTATCTTGTAGCACTACGGTGTATCAGGCTATGCTGATGGATTGGATGAGAAACCTTGAAGTTGGTATTCCTTCTCTTCTGGAGGATGGAATCAATTTGCTTATTTATGCTGGGGAATATGATCTCATCTGCAACTGGCTTGGTGTGTCTTTATGTTTAACCCATATTTTAATTCTAATATTCCATAATTGAGACCGTCCTTTCAATGCCATGTATTGATGGACTTCTCACGGTGGTATGAATTCAATCTGTAGGTAATTCAAGATGGGTTCATGCCATGGAATGGTCCGGCCAGAAAGAATTTGTAGCCTCCCCTGAAGTTCCTTTCATTGTTGATGACTCAGAAGCTGGATTACTGAAGAATCATGGACCTTTAAGTTTCCTTAAGGTATCTCTCTGTCCACATACAAGATGGTTGTGCTGTGAAACTGTCACTAACCATCTAGAATAAGATCACATGCTACATAGTGCATATATATGATATTGATTGCCATACGTAGTCAAACACAAAATTGTGCATGTGCTATGTCATCCAATCTGTCAAAAGTAGATACACTCCATTCACCAACCACATTTCCCTATAGGCTTTACTCATATTCTTATAATGGTATGGTAAAATGTAAATGCTGATTCAATCTGTTTGATATTATGTGTAACAAAACAGGTCCATGATGCGGGTCACATGGTTCCAATGGACCAGCCAAAGGCTTCGTTAGAAATGCTGAAAAAGTGGACTCAGGGAACACTCTCCAGATCTGGAGCTGATACTGGAAACTTAGTTGCTGAGATGTAATCTCTTTCGTTATTACATTTAATCTAGCTGAAAGGGTACACAAAATGTATTGCAAAAAATGAGATGAAATTGGTGGAGGAAGTGAACGGTGTGTGTTGTGCCTACTAATCTTAACCCATATTGTCTAAAATGACTCTGGATCAAAAAGATGCATGAAAAGAACTATTTGTATAAACTTTTCTGTGTATGTATGCTGCTTTGGATGTTTGTCTTTGTTTCCGACTATTGGATCGGATTTCTGCGTTCAATCTTGAATGAGGTTTCTCGTTTATTGACACCATGAAGCATTTAGTAATTAGGCTTCAGTTGAGAACTACGTGTTAAGTAAGATATTTGGGGATCGGGGGTGAAGATGGGAGTTGAACTCACAATTTCTTTATTCATTGAGATGTGTGGGAGTTTTTTATTTTTTAAGTAAGATATTTGATGATAGGGGATGGAGATGAGAATTAAACTTGCAATCTCCTTTTATTCATTGATACGAATAGGAGTTTATTATTACACTACGAGTTTATTTGCACATGACCCTAATTAGTAATTAAAAGGGTAATGTGTAAACTGTTTACACCACAAACTTCAAATTTGATTTTTTGTCTCCTGTTCTTTGGAAGATAAACACCTGCAGTCTATTTTAATACTAATATAAATTTAATTTACTGTATGAAGTGTAAATTTTTTCCGGTAGCTTTATTAAATTGCTTTGATTGTAATTATTTTTTTCTCGGTTATGAGCTATTGATTATTATTTGTGAAGCAAAAACATAAAAAATTCATGTTTTCAAGATAAAAGTTTTATTATTTTTTCTTCTTTATCCACTACCTTGAGGAAGGACCTCAGTTTTTCCTTTTTTCTTTCAATCAAGTTATTACGAAGGACCTCAATTTTTTTTTGCTTTCAATCATTTTTTGGATAATGTAAAATTTATTAAAATTAAAACTTCATCTTAGTCTCTCAAATTTGAAAAATTACTTATTAGTTCCTCAAATTTTATAAATGAGAATAAATTAATCTTTCTATAAAATTATCATCTAAGTTATGTCCCTTACTTACATGGATTGTTAATTTATTAATGTGTATTATTAATTTTAATTGTTTAACTTGTTTCATCTTCTAAATAAAGTCGTTTAGACTTTCTTTTTCATCTCTCTCACCATAACTTTCTCTAGAAGAAATATTTTAACTTTAAATTATAATTTGTTTTGTTCAGAACATAGGAGTAAGATAAGTTAAAATCCAAATGAAAATTAAGAGTACATGTTACATTTACCAGAATATGTGAATATTTCTATTAACGATTTAGACAAGAGAAAGATTAATTTATTCTATTGGTGAAATTTAAAAGACTAGTTTGAGATTTTTGAAATCTGATTAATTAATCAAGTTAAACAATTTTCTTTCTTTTTCAAGAAAAAAATGGTTCTTTTTAAATGGATATATATTTCTTTGTTAAAGTGCGGTGTATCAAAACAAGAGGTTCAAAGTGTGGAAGGTTCGTTCCTTATACTTGCAACGTATGATGCTCTGAGATATTATGTAATTGTTTGTCTATTTGCTGATCGTTATCCATCTACCAAAAAAAAAAAGGGGTATATATAAATCCTCATCGGTAATGTGCGTGTCTCTACTAGTTTCAAACAAACATCTCCTCTGCAGGAAAACAGAAACACAGAACATAGCATTGCATTGCTGCACAACAGTTAACACACACACTGACAACCCATGTTATCTGCCGTAGGATTCTCTGCGAATTGCTGCTTGTTGCGCCGCCATGATGCGCGGTTCTCTCCTTCACGTTCCGTGGTGTCCCGTGTTTCTAGTTCATCCAAGTTGAAGTGGGTGCTGCCTCACTCTAAGCTCAACTATTATATCCACAGAGCATCATCATCCTCTGAAGGTGAAACTATGAGCTTCTGTCCATTTTGAATTTCACTTCCCTTTTTTTCCTTTTTCCATTCTGAAATTCCCATTGGCACCCCAAGTTTTATATAAAGTAATGTTTCTCCATGGTGCAGGACTTCCTATTGAGTTGGTTGAAGACTCAAAATTTGTTCCTATGAATGCTGAGGATCCTAGTTATGGTCCACCTGTAAGTCATGGTTAGCAGCCTATATAACTTTTGTTGTAAATCAGAACTTGTTCATGTCTTCAGTGTACGTAATGTCAGATGGGTTATGCTTTGTTTTCTGAAAATCTAATTTGAGTAACTTCTGATGGATGTTTGATCAATCTTACCTGGGATCAGATCAGAACCTACTGCCGTAAAACATTAGTATTTTGTTCCGACTTCATATGCAGTTAATAGCGTCTCTCGTCTTGCAGGCCTTATTGCTGTTGGGCTTTGAAGCAGATGAAGCTTTGAAGGTGATATCGCAATGTTTTGAATGCCTTATTTGTTCTGACTTCTGACAGGATTTGCTTATCCTTGTAAAGAAATAATGTGGTAGTTTAATGCCATGTCTTAAAAGCATTTTTTCTTAAAAGCGTTGGGAATTCCTTCTGTTTTCTTTTGCTCCTAAATAAATAATGTGGTTGTTTGTCCTTTCAATGTTATCACCCAAATCATCGATAAAATGTCTTTTCCTGATATTTGTTCTAATACTGAAAATTTTGTATGTAAACTGTTCAATTACAGCTTGAAGGCTACCTTGTTTTGTAATGGTATTATTATTAGCTTACAGTAAATTGCCTAACTGATAGAGCATTAACCAGCAGAGCAGCAGCTTACATTGATTATCCAGTGATATTGTTCTACATTAGATCTATTAGCACTCAACTGCCTAGCCCCAGTATTCTCTGAAATTCTTTCCAAATATGCCACTATATAGCATAATGTGTCTTGACCTTGCGCAGATTCAACAACTTTTGAAAGAGTTAGATGGTGAATTCCTGAAGGTAACATCTTATTATATGTACGTACTCATCTGTGAATGAAATCTGAATGTAATGTAAATTTACTACTTTCCTTAGTTACCACAGAGAAAAAATATATTGCAAAAATAGCAAATGTAACATATTGTATTGTAGGTAATCTATTGTACTGAAGACATGGTTACACGTTCCCTTTGGGAGGCAGTGCATACAACACAAGACAGTTTGGAAGGGGTCCAGGTAGAGGTTTTGTACAATTAATTATGTACCATTTTCATCTAACTATCACTCTCTGCATCTTCTCATGAATTTGTGCTGTTAAAGTGATAATAATTTGCAGAAATAAACATGTTAAGAATAAGCTTCTTCCTTGTGATTTTGCTGAGCATTTTGTACAAATCCATCGTTTCTTTTTATGATCTCTAGATATGATTTGGTATATAGATTGGCATTATTGTAAGTTTTCTAGTATCAAGAGTGATTGTTACCACTGAAATTTTGTGAGCATGAGAATCTAGAACTTTGTAACCATGAATCTATAAGTTAATAAAAGATGTTTTATTGACGCACTTTCATCTGGCCACTATGCTTGTATTTCCTAAAGGAGTTGGGTGCTATGCATATAGATATTCATATTGCATTTAAATTCTAAATTATATTCAAATTTTTTGCATCTGCTCCCCACAGATCGCCAAGTCACTTCCTCGGATATGTTTCTTATCTGGTTTAAGTGGAGAGGAGATGATGATGTTCATAGATGCTTTCCCAGAAGCCGGTAACAAAAATCTGATCACATCCTTAACTTAACTATGCCAAATATCAGTGTACTACAAGATTTCGCCAAATTATGCCATTTAAGGGTCTATTGAGGATGGAATTTTACTTCATAGTTTGAGTCTCGGTAGATTGCATGTGCCTGGATAACAGATCTTCTGGTTTAATTTTCACACGCGTTTACTAAATGGTGTGGAGTTTTATTTCTTTTATGCAGGACTAAAACCAGCTGCTTTTGCGGCTCTTGTTCCCAACAGTGCCAATAAACCACTGCAAGAGTTGATAGAAGAAATAACAGGAGACCATGAGATGTTGGTGGGTTCTTTTTCCTGTTTCTTTTCCATTTGCACGAATCTTTGTCATTCTCATTTCTCACTGAACTTATGATTATGGGAGACACTCTTTTTCATGCCATGCAGACTGGAGAACAGTTGTGAAGAGTTAATTCCACTGAACCAAGGAGGGCAATTGCATAGTATGTTTGGAGAAGCAGTCTGATTTAATTGCGGCCAACTATGTCTTATTATATCATGGATGGAAATTATGCATTGTAAATCTAAATCTGTAATTAAAAGTATAAAAAATTGAGTTGCCGTAACTTAGCCACCAATTATTTGCTCAGAACCAAATATTTTGTGTTGTAGTAGTGCTTTTTGCCCAGTGGAAAGCATGGATGGGGTTTTTGTTCTTTTGTTAAATGGATATACTAATTAGTGTAAGTGGTAATAAGGGGTTTTTGTTTGGTCATTTGACGAGATCAATTCAAGATATTCCTTGTAACATACAAAACAAGTACCTAATTTTAATGAATTTTAAAATGACTCAGTACTGTTTCCATAATATACGCAGTCACATGTAATAGTTGCACACTATTTATGATAAAATAGTTCTTTAAGTAGTATTGATAAAATTATGTTTGAGAAAAAAAATCACTTGCACAAATAAATCAGCGCTGTCAAAATTTTCTGAAATGGGAAAAGCTCAGCAATTCTACCAAAGGTTGTAATCGCATTAAATTGACGATCTACATAATTCAAGTAATAAAAATGCAGCTTCACTGCAATATACAAAGGCCAAGTGGACAAAGCATGTGGTGAAAATAATAGCAAAGGGCATAGACTGGGCTGCAACTAATCCTCTGATGCTTTGCAAGACCAGAAATTCCGTAGTTTGAAGGGGAGAATAGCTTTATTGACTATTATTATGGGTGTTGAAAACTATCTGGTTGCACTATATGCCAAAGTATCAATGGTAGTGGTGGTGGTGGTAGTTCTGCTTCTACGGCTAGACAACCCAAGAACAGGTGTTGATTTTGATAAAATTCATCTTTTTTTTGTTGTGTTACTAATTTTCCTTTTTTTATGTGGGTAATTGATTTTTTTATGGAGTTAACTCCAAACTATAGTAGCTTTTTCAAAATTTATTTATTTTCGAATGTAAATGTTGTATATATTCCATGGATTGATGAAGGGGGGTGTCTTGAAGTTTTGATTTTGTTTCAAGAATTTGGCTTTTTTATGCAGGTTGGCTCAAGTCAAAGTGGTTAAGTTCACAAAGTGTTGAGTTTTATTTCCGCTAGTAATCCTTCAATGGTAGGTCATTAAGTACACAGAATTGAATGGTGTAGTCATTTGATATTTGTAGCTAGCTGACAGCACCTATTGAGGTAAGGTTTTGTTGTTGCTGTGTGAACTTGCAATTGTTCAGTCCCTGGTTCAAGGTGGTGATAACATCAGCCAGTTGTTGTTGCTTAATTAGTTTCTTGTTCATGGCATGATTGATGATATTGTGGAAGTAAGAAATAGTAGGATGCTCCTCTGATGTTGGTGACACATCTGTTGGCAGATATGCGCCTAGCAGTGCTGCCGCCACAAACAACCTCATTAAAATCGACATCGAATCTAATGAGTGGCTCTGCATTGGCTGGAAACTGCCAGAGTACTGACCCCAAGGTGCTAAGGTATGGTTACAGGTTCGCTTTCGGAGGCAGTGCATACAACACAAGACAGTTTGGAAGGGGTCAAGGTAGAAGTTTTGCTCAACTAATTATGCACCGTTTTCATCTAACTATTGCTCTCTCCACATCTAACGATTTCTGTCTCTGAGCTTATGGTTATGGGAGACACTCTTTTCATGCCATGCAGACTGGAGAACGGTTGTGAGAAGTTAGTTCCACTGAATCCAGGTGAGCGATTGTATAGTATGGTTGGAAAAATTCATTGCGGCCAACTATGTCTTCATATATCATGGATAGAAATTATGCTTTGTGAATCCAAATATGTAATTAGAAATGTATATAAAATTGAATTGCCGTAACTAAGCAACCAATTATTTGCTCAACTAAATCTGTTGTGTTATAGTAATGCTTTGCCCACTCGAAAGCATGGATGAGGTTTTGTAATTTCGTTAAATGGATATACTAATTAACGTAAGCGGTAATGAAAGGTTTTTGTTTGAACGAGATCGATTCAAGATTTCCCTTGTGATTTCTCATACAAAACAAATCACAACTACATACAAATCCCTCTCAAAGCTCAATAGGATATGTTGACAATTGACGTACGTAGTTTTAATAAATTTTAAAATAACTCAGTACTTTAATATATGCAGTCACATTTAACATTTGCACACGATTCATGATAAAATAGTTCTTTAAAGTAGAATTGATAAAATTATGTTCGAGAAGAAAAACTAGGGTTGTGGATTATCCAGATTTCCTTCTAGATGACAACTAATCAAGTGAATTATTCCGCCAAGTAAAAATTATGCTAAAAACGAAACAATTTGTTAGAATCTATAAATATCTGTACTAGGGGTAATCATATATGTAATTACGAAAATCGTACATTTGTAAATCTTTTATATTTATTACATAGTGTCTATATATTTCATTTCATTCTCCATTGTGTAGTTGAGACAGATTCCCATGTCTTTCTCTCTTTCTCTATTTCTCAACATGGTATCAAAAGCCTAAGAGAGCAAGGCACCCCAAATTCATGCCGTCAGGAGAACCCACTGTCCTCCAATGAAAATTTTTTCGACCAAACCGTGTCTTCCTTCTAATTTGCCTGTTTCTCCTCTGTTGTGTCATCCATTCTAGCAGCCCAAAACCACCATCTAGATCTTCCTCTACCAGGCAAGTTTTTCCAATGCAGGTACCAACCGTCGACCCCACCACCAAGCACCGCCTCCTCCTCTGTGGCCCACCCTTGTGACGGCGTCCATAGAAATCATCACACACACCTACATGCCCGTCTCCCTAGTTCTCGCCCAACCACCCACTGCCAATTCTCACTATGCATGGCGGCGTGTCTGGCACTCTTTCGGCCGCCACTTCCATCCCCGTGCTCACTTCGCCGTTCTCCTTCCAAATCTGACCTTGGTGTCGCAATCTAAGCTCTCGTCGACGTCGTGCTTTGGAAATTCCAATTCTACCCCTACCTTTTTGTGATTGATAACTTCAGCAACTCCTCTAACCCTAAGGGTGTTCGAAGCCCGAGCATCTATCATTCACTAGTTACATCAGTGTCCCTCTTTCACTGACAAACTTGATGGCAACAATTATGATACTTGGCCATCAGACATCAAACTTTGGCTAACAAGATAGGACTATGTTGACCATTTCACCAAGAAGGCTATAGACATCCCTATGGTTGAGCGCCCAGTTAGGTTAAAACTAATGCCCAGCTATGTAGCATTCTCAAGTCCATCATTGATCCCTCCATCAAACGATCTTCCGAGCTCATGTCACTTTTAAATCTGTTTGGATATAGGCAAAGATCCTTTTCACCAACAACACTCAACGTTTGTATGGGGTACGTAAAAATCTCATGTATCATTATTCCTCGCCAATTGGATGGTTCTATGTCCTCTTGTTTGGGTAGGATTCATGGTGCTCTCCATGATTTCAATGAGCTCTTGCCCCATGTTGATACCCTAACGGAAAGAGTTAGAGCAACATAGCACTTCTCTATGCTCATGGTTTGCCTCTAAAGTACTACCACCCGTGATCAACTTTTGGGCTCCCCAATTGTGCCTACATTCTCTACGATATCTGCCTCTTTACTTCAGGTTCCTACCAAGCCATCTCCTGAGTTGGCCCTTCCTTTAGCCTCGGTTGATCTTCTCCCTTGTCTCGCAAAGTGCCAACTATGGTTGATCTCAAAAGCCCCACCCGAAGTGTGACCATTGCTAGAAGATCAGCCACACCATTGGTAAATATTATATATTGATTGGTCGCCCACGTCACATTGTTAATGTTTCCTAGATTAGTGCTCCCGTTGCCTCAAACTAGCTTGCCCGTCTTAACCATCTCTGGTTGACTATGCTGATTTTTGACTGATTTGAGAAATGTCAAAACTCTGGTTCCACTGCCTCTGTTGCACACACTAGTAATGTTTTTGCTTGTGTTTCTCAGTCGGCCTCATTGGGTCTAGGATTCTTGATTCTGCTACCACTGATCATATATCTGGTAATACAACTTTATTTTCCAAACTTTCCATTTCTGATATTTTCCACTACCATATTAGCCAATGATTCTCACAGTCTCACTTCTTCCTTGTCAGATGACTTTGTCCTTTATATCCTTGGTTCTCTATTTAACATTTTTTTTATTGCTCACTTAACTAAAGCTCTTAAATGTATCATTTCATTCACTAAAGATTCTATTTATACGCAGGACTAGAGCTCGAGACGGATGATCAGCATTGGAAGTGACTCCCATGGCCTCTCCTGGCTTCGCCCCCTATCACATGTCTACTCCTTTACCAGATCCCTCACCCTTCATGCTTAGTTGGGTTAACCCAGACTTGCCAACCTACAATGCACGGTGCCCAGCCTATCCAAATTATCTAGTTTGCCTTGTGAAACATGTCAACTTGGAAAACATACGCAGTGTCATTTTGCTAATAATGTTAGTGGTCGAGCTGGGTCTCCTTTTACCTTGGTTCATTCAGATATTTGGGATCCTAGTAGGAAAGTGTCTTGTTTCGGGTTTCTTTATTTTGTTACTTTAATTAATGATTCTTCTTATTGTACTTGGTTATTTTTAATGAAAAACAAGTCTGAGTTGTTTTCTATTTTTAAAAATTTTTACCAAGAAATAAAAATTGAGTTTGATATTCCTGTTCACACTTTGCGTAATAATAATGCAAATGAATATTTATCTTATGAATTTCAAAGCTCTTTGGTTTCTCATGGCATACTTCACAGACGTCTTGCGCTCATACAGCTTAACAAAATGGGATTGCTAAGCACAAAAACCGTCATCTTATTGAAACAATATGTACTCTTCTTCTTCATAGTCATGTAGTCTTCGTTTTGGGGGATTCTATTTTACTGTGTTATTCAATTAATTGCATGCCCTCGTTTATTTTGGTAACCAGGTTCCTAACTCGTGTTGTTTTCCCATGAGCCCCTCTATTCCCTTTCCCTACATGTCTTCATCACTTGTTTTGTGCATGACTTCATACTTGGTCTTGACAAACTTTCTAAACTATCACCTAAATGTGCTTTTCTTAGTTACACTCAGTCTTAGAAAAGTTATAGGTGTTTTTCTCCTACTCTGTCGTTACCTTATCCCCATCGATGTTTCCTTTTTGACACTATTCCTTTCTTTGAGCCTTCTAACCTTACCACTTCTCTTATATTTGAGCTCCTATCGCTTCCTGTGCCTCTGCCACCACTTGTCCCCAACCCTCTACCTCATCCATTTCAGATTTATCATTGTTGACACCTTACATTGTTTGAGCCTGCCACCTCCATCACCCATTGCACCCACCCACCAACCGCCCCCAACATTGTCACTTCCTTCAGCCGTTCTGGCTTGTATGGACTCTTCTGGCGTCCACTCCTTTGTTGCCTCCCTCCCCTTAGCTTGATTTTCTTGTCGGACTTTGTAAAGGTATTCGTTCCACTTGTAACCCATCTCTTCACTATACTACTTTGAGTTATCATCATTTATCTTCTATGCATTATGCTTATCTTTCTTCTTTGTCTTCTGTGTCTGTTCCTAAGACTATAGGTAAGGCCTTATCCCATCCTAGGTGGAGATAAGCTATAGTTGATCAGATGTGTGCACCTCAGGATAGTGGTACTTGGAACTGGTGTCTCTCCTTCCGGGTAAATCAATGGTTGGTTATTAGTGGATTTTTATGGTTAAGGTGGGCCCTAAATGGCCAGGTTGATCGTCTTAAGGCTCGTTTGTAAAAGGATACACTCAGATATTGTTTAGATTATGGTGATACTTTCTCCCCTAGCCAAGATGAATTTTGTTCTTCTATTTCTCTATGGTTGTCATGCGTCATTAGCCACTTCACTAGTTGGATATAAAAAATGTTTTCCTCCATGGTGATCTTGAGGAGGAAGTCTATATGGAGCAACCTCCTAGGTTTGTTACTAGAGGAGTCTTCAGGACTTGTATGTCATATTTGGAAATCACTGTATGGCCTTAAGTAATCTCTTAGGGCTTGGTTTGGTAGGTTTTCCAATGTGGTTTAGCAATTTGGTATGATTCAAAGTGAAGCTGACCACTCTATGTTATTGCCACACTTAGAGGTTGCATCTACCTAGTTGTGCATGTTGATGACATTGTCATTACATGGAGTGATAGCCATGGCATAACATTAGATTAAACAACATATATGCAATCACTTTCAGACTAAAGATCTTGGCAAACTCCAATATTTCCTTGCCATTGAAATGGCACGGTCAAAGACGGTTTAATCATCTTTTAGAGAAAATATGCTATGGACATTTTTGAGGAAACAAGTTTAATTGGTGCAAAATCTTTGATACTCCTATGGATCCAAATATCAAGCTCCTATCAGGTCAGCCATTATTTGACCTTAGGCAATATAGAAGATAAGTTAGGAAATTGAATAATCTTACAATCACTCGTCCAAAAATTTCTTTTGCAGTAAGTGTGGTTAGTCAATTCCTAAACTCACTATGTTAAGGCCATTGGGAGGTTATGATATGAATTTTGAAGTATGTTAAAAGAGCTTTATGAAAAGGCCTTGTTTACGAGGATAAGAGACATCTAAAATAGTTGGGTACTCAGATGCAAATTTGAAGCAAACTGTAATTGCAAGGTCTAGTGTTGAGGCAAAGTACCATGTCATGACCTCGACTACATGTGAGCTTATATGGCTTAAGGAATCCTCAAGGAGCTTCAATTCAAGGAGGTCAAACACATGACACTTGTTTGTTATAATCAAGCCACTTTACATATTGCCACAAATCTAATCTTTTATGAGAGGACTAAACATTGAAATTAATTGTCATTTCATCAGAAAAAAACTTTTATTTAGAGACATCACTAGCAAACTATGTGAATATGATCTATATGCCCCACCTTGAAAGCGAGTGTTAGAATCTATAAATATTTATATTTAGAGTAATCATATATGTAATTAGGGAAATCATATATTTGTAAATCTCCTATATTTATTACAAAGTGTCTTCCCCAGTGTATAGTTAAGACACGGATTCCCATATGCTTCTCTCCCTTTCTCTGCTTCTCAACACAACTTAAGACAAAATCAAAGGACATCGAACACAACGTCCCAAAACCACTTGCACAAATGAATCACCACTGTCAATTTTCTGAAACGGGCTAGACAGACAACCACGCAAAAGCTCAGCAATACTACCAAAATGGTCGTAATTGCATTAAATTTACGATCTACATAATTCAGGTAACGAAAAATACAACTTCACTACAATATACAAAGGCCAAGTGGACAAAGCATGTGGTCAAAACAATAGCAAGCCTGTAGACTGGGGCTGCAACTAATCCTCTGATGCTCTGCAACATCAGAAATTCCGTAGTTTGAAGGGAATAATAGCTCTATTGACTATTATTATACATATTCATCTATACCACTAGTGTTGAAAACTATGTGATTGCACTATATGCCAAAGCATCAATGGTAACAATGTCTTCAGCAATGGCAAGAAACTCTCTTCACAGTGGTTCAAGGGATCCGCTTTTCAGTCTTTCCATCCGGGCCTGAAGCCCAGACAATGCTTTCTCATCCATAGGAAGTACACCACCTTGCAAAGTATTCTCAGAACCAACATGCTCTGATGCATGAGGAATCTGACTAGGAGGAAGTCCATGATTCAAGTTGTCATTAACACTGGTTAATGGCCTAGCACCAGAATCTGTGCTCCCAGCAGCAGCTGCTAATTGCATGCTCTTCATCCTCTCTCTGATTGCATCCAGTGTTCCACTGGTTACTGCAATTTATAAGTGACTTCTCCAAGTCAATATTTTTTCTTTTGATTTAAAAATCCAAGTGCAAAACAAACAGGAGAACAACACAATACCTCCGGCCATAAATCTTTCATTCCTTTGGTCACCTGATGTGTAGTCAGAGCTTAAAGTTCTTGAAGTCATTGAACTAACTCTGATCTCCTCATTGTATGATGGAGGTAAATTAAAATTTGTTGGTTCAGGTTTCACGTTTAATTTAGCATCACCCAATGGATTCACATTGACAGGGGAGAGAGGTGCAAAGTCAGGGGAAGAAATATTTAAAGATGCCGGTGGAGGAGTAGGCATTGGCAAACTAGAAGGTGTTCTTCCAGCTGCAGCATTCTTCTCCATCTTCCAAAATGTCAAAATTAATAACCAATTGTCAAATATTCATTCTGTACTCTCAATATTGTATGTATAGAAGCACAAAGCAAGTTCAATTAAGCAAATTTAAGAATACAAGTAACTAAAATCAACCTGGGCAAGACCATCTCTGATGTAGGTTCGAAATGCCTCACTAGCATTTTGAAGCTGAGCAAATATATCAACCTAACGTAGAAGCACAACAACTTCATTCAAAAAACCAGAAAGAAGGATACAGGGTAAAAGTTTAAGAAACTAATACATCTGATCTGAAATTAACATAAAACATGCTAAATTCTTGCCTTTGGGTACAATTGGGTAATCCTATATAGTTCATATAGACCGATTGTACAAGTTTGCTTCTCCCCAATCTTCTTAAATATAGCAGCCAACTCTTGCTGAAGTTCATTAGATAGACCCAAAAGAAGCATAAAGGTAAAAACGTGTTGAAGTTGCAATAAAAACACAATAAAATAGAGACGTGAAGATCATCAGAGAAATAATGAATAACATTACCTTCAACTGGGCATCGGCAGAATGTGTGCCAGAGGCTGAATTATTGGTTGCTGAATCACCCCAATGATTTTGTCCACCAGGTCCTGATGCAGTCAACATCCTTGCAGCAGCCAAAGTCTACACATCAAAAGTAAAATATATTAATATAATTCTGCCTGCAGTAAAATCAAATAATGTGCTTCCATGAATCAAAAATACTAAAATCCTCCAATGTAGTGTGCCTAAAATATTCCTAATTCAAAACCACCCTCACATTTATTGAATAGTCCTTAGATAATGTGTAAATTATAACACATGTTATTGTGACTGGGATTTTGAACTAGAAGAATTTTTAAGTTGACTATTAGGATATAGCAACACTCTTAATGAACACCTCAAGATTAAGTTCAATGTAGGCAAGGATGATAGGCTGAGGTTTTGAATCAATAGGAACCATTGAAAGATGGCCCTTTATTGCTGCACCACGAAGCTTGACAAGCTCATGCAGAACAGTTTTCACCATTCGCAAGGGTTTATCATCAGCACCAGCCCTGACAAAAGAAAGATTAGAGAATAAAAATCAAGTGATGCCAGTGAAATAGAAAAACAAATAGCAGTATCTCTTCCCAAATAGTTACATACCTTCTCCTAATTTCCTCCATCCCCAAGTCTTGCAGGTATAAATGGATGCTTTGAAGTATCCGATCAAGGTCAACATCATAGATGGTGCTCTGAAGAACCTGCAACAAGAAATGAGGTAATACTAACAACAGAGTTCTGATGACCAAGTTTATCCAGATAAAAATTTTCTATTTCAATCTGCTTCTTGACCAGGATAAGTAAATTCACACTTCTACAATTACTGAAGCAATATTCCATATTATAAATTCATTGTTAATATCAATAGAACATATACACAGTCAAACCAAAAAAATCTAAACAGAGACAGTTACGAATAAACTTCTCAATCTGACACTAGTATGTAAATATAAAGGACCAACAAATATTGGAATGAATCCAGCTAATTTTATTACCAATATTTTTTCTTATAAATAACCAAATTGGTTAAAATATAAAAACTCAATAACCAAACTGGACAGTATGCAGGGCCTATCCAAGCAACAAATTGGATAGGTTAAGGGTCAAACAGGCTACTATCCCGGAGCCGTGAACATCTGCCTCAATTTCGGGATGCTGAGTTCTAAAGGTAGTTCCAAAAAGAAAAAAATAGGGATTTACAGAGATGAAACTGAGATGCACTATGTGAAAAATGAGATTCAATTAAAACGGAAAAACAGGATAAGAAAATATCTGTATCACACTCAGGATGTGAATGCATCACACTATTGATAAGAGAAAAATTAGCTGCAATAATTTTAAACCAGTCATCAACACTTTTTAAGAGCAAAAGCCACCCATACAGAAGCACAAGTAGAAGCCAAATTTTACCTCCTACACAAATTATGAGTTACCTCCAGAACTGAGAAAAACTATTACCAAGCAATGTCATGGACTATTGCAACCAGTCACAATCTTAAACAAAACCTACATAACGAGCTTAATCAATCTACAACTTAAGCCCTTCAGAATTCACTACTGGCAGCCTATATTACCTTTGTAAGCTTAATGAGGCATTTCACAACCAGATCTGAAAATTTCTGGTTTCTAGAAGCAAATGATTCATTTGATGCTGGCGAAGGCCACCTCGATGGATCTAATGGCCGTAAAAGATTGATTAGGACAACAAAGGACGAAGTCCAATCTGCATTGTCCTGTATTAAAAATCGCATTAGAAGAGTTACTTTTACTATATTGTTTTGGGGCATACAATCTTGCATTATCACCATAGCCTGTCTGAAGTTTATATTAATAAAAACATAAGTTCCTAACCAGAATCTTAAGCATCAACACATTCAGAGCTTTCAACAACTGGCTTCCATCATCCATATGAGGAACCCTATCATCCAAAAGCCACAAAAGAAGCTCAGTAATAAGGCTGTCGAGAGTACTCTCCTTTACAGCATGTGCTAATCTTCTATTCTGAAAAGTCTGCAAGGACCAAAGGATTAGCAAATACAAATAACTATTTAAATTCATCAAATGTAACCAAAATTCAAAATAAATAAATAAATTTACCTGCATTAGAGTGTTGAGCACATATTTACAAGATCGTGAGGAAGCCCCAGTCAAACTAAAGTCAAAAGTTCTTGCAACCTATTTGAAATAATAATACAAGAAAATTTAATACTTTAAAACCATTCTCTGAATAAGGGGATATGAATATGATTGATAAAACTTTCTTGCCTTGTTTGCGAGGCAAGACACTAGTCTATCTGCATCTTTTACAAGTTCATCCATAGCACTGCCTTCAGGATCACTAGTGGCCTGAGCCAACTCATGACAAACAACTTTCATTCCTTCAACAGACTGCACCACACAAATACTTTGAAAATCAGAGCTTATCATCAATATTCCAATTCCAGAAAGAAAAGTGGGGTTCAAAAAATCGAAAGGTATAGCTGTATGTATCAACAAACTTGTCAACGTTTAACTATGATGCTTGATTCTAGAATGATTATCCACATTTGAAAAAAAAAGTAATAAAAATAATAACCATGTTGTTTACCTGCTCAGGAGAACCAAAAGAAATAATGTCAAGTGCCTCATTCCAATCTGTGGGGCCACTAGATACAGCCAAGGGACGAGACAGTGATTGTCTCTCAATGTTAAGATCAGGTTGACCATAGTTTTTCCTGACAAACAAAAAAAAGCACGATAGTAAGGACAAATAGCAGATTAACAGCTTTTTTTTTTTTTGGGGGGGGGGGGTAGCTGTCAATAGGGATGGCAGCTCATGGCGGTCTGCCAAAAAATCTGCCACAGAATTCTGCCATGGCTGCCATTTAACATCACTGGTGGGGTTCCTCTTTCATTAAGGAGAAAAATGAGAATAACTCCAATAAAAACTTTCAGCAGACCTCAAAATTGGACCAGAAATAGATCTAACCATTTCTCCGCTCTGCTCAGCTACATCAGACCTGGTAACCAAAGCAACATGTTGAAACTCAAACATATGAACATGTTACTCATTTTCATAATTCATCCTTACTCATTTTAACTTCCTTTTAAGCTGATAATTTACACAACAAAGAAATCCAGCCAAGCAAAGACATTTCTAGAACTTCCAGCCTTAACTGCATAATGTGAACTACAAACTAAATTAAAAAGAAATACACACCCATTCTCCCTGACAGAGCGTCTTAAAATAGCCCTTGCTTCACCTGGTTTTCCTTCCTTCTTTTTCTCCATTTCCCGGACCTAGCAAATTACTCAACCATCATCAGTAATTCAGTATATCAAAAAGAGAAATAAAATGAGCAAAGTATGCACTAACCTTCCACTTAAATCTATCATCTAGCATGCTTTTTTGAGCATCTGTCAGCTTCCCAACAAATCTCCATATGTCCTCACCTGCATAGAATGATCATTCATAGAAGAAAACTACTCAGAAAAGCCAATAGATATAATCCAAAAGGAAACCAAAAAATTTGCATCTATAAGGGAGGTTGAAAGAAACCACAACAGAAAATATGATCAAGTATGGAGGTGTGTATTATTCACACTCCTAAGCAGCTGAGTGTAACAGTATCAAAATAAAGAGAGAAAAGGTCTGAGCACTAAGCAGCTGAGTCTCAAGTCTAGTCCTAAATCTTGCCTAACAGCAAGTTGCCCCAACCCTCAGCTGATATACTCAGCATAACCAAATTATCCCCCATGTGCATCACCTGCGGCTCCAATAGCTGACTCAGCAAGTAGGTTAAGCTGCTGAATTGAGTCCACATCATGCATTCCTAGCTCAACCTGAGTTTTGTCTAAAATGCCACTAAACTTCTTTCTTTTGTACACTTCTAACCCCCCCTTGAGGCACATGGTCTCTAACAGAAGTAAAAGAATTGCTTCATCCATGTAGAAGGCATTAGGTATAATTCATGTGCCGACCTAAGAGCTTTTGCAAGAGTTCATAACAAAAGAACTCAACAAAATAATACACATCCTCTATGAAATAAGTTTCTTTTTCAAACCTAAGAGAAGTAATACAGATGTACGTTCACCAGGCAAAAGTGTAAAATTTAGGACAGTATAGCTTACCTAGAATCTTATAGCCAGTAGCTAGTGTATTTAATGCAGCCTTCCTAGTTTCACCATCTCGTTCTGCTGTCAAACTTGCAACTATTTGCAATGATTTTAGTTGCCCACTAATCTGCGCACATGATCTCATGAATAAACATCTGACAAAAAAATAGTCAAGATAAATCAACTAAAAACTCTTACATTACCTCAGCACCATGATGATCAATGATAAATCCCACAAGATCAGCACATTCAATTCGTGTTCGGTTGTTCTTAGAGCGTAAACCCTCCAATATATAAGGGAAACATTTTGATGCAGAATATATCAGAACAAATTGTTTGGTAAGCTCCCGCATTTTTTCTCGTACTTCTCAATGTTATGCCCTAACTGCAACATTTGAAAAAGAAAGAACTTTTACTTCTTTCCATTTGTGAATTAAGTTATTCAGTTTTTTGCAGCATCTAAAAAAGTGAGCTGTTCACTTTCTCCTACATATTAAACTCAACAAAAACAAACTAAGATTCAATAGGAAAACAGCTTCCATGATTATTGAAATGATCATGGTTGTTAAATACAAACCTTCTCTACTAGGCATGGAAGAAACAATGCTACTTCAGACTCTGTCAAAGAGTAACCCTCATCCTTCAAGGTGTCAAGCAGCTCAGGAAGAAATTCTAGCACCTGAGCAATTAAATTGCACAAAGCCATGCTTAAAGGACCAATATACACACTACTATAACCAGAGAAGAAAGGGAAAGAAGTTCAGCGGAACTACAATTGAAAAACAAAAGGGAACAGTAAGTTGCACCTTCAATAGACATGTTGTATTGGATTTGCAGAACTGCAACACAAACCACCTCAAAAGTATGTCCAGAACTTCTATAATTTCCTTAGCAATGGATGGAAGTGCCTGAGACAAGCAATAAGTTTGCATAACTAATAGTACATTCAACATTCCAAAAGCAAACAAATTATTAAAATGCAAATAAAAGGAAACCTTTTGTAGCATTTCAAGTCCATCAACTTGTTTCTTGAAATCTGCACTTAAGAGTCTTCTATGTAAATCCTCTCTGAAGTACTTCATCATATCATTCTGCATCACGAGCATGTTGGAGAGACATTTATTACAATTGAACAATCACAGGAAATTTGAGTTATGCATGATCATTTGTCAAAGAATGGGCCCACCTCAAGATCTTGAATCTGCTCAATACGTGGGTCCTCAAACTTGACTCTTCGAACCACCATTCTCTCTCTATCTTCCTGCATGTAACCCAATCCAGATGATGGTTCATCTCTGCATCTTTTGAAGATTTTAAGCAACTTTTGGTATACAAAACTTCAGCATAATACCTTATTTGAATCCTTAATATTTAATAAAGCTTGAGACTGGACTGCCATATCTTGTACAGAGATTGATTCAGACCTAGCACCCTTTGTTGCCACGGCCCTCTTTTGATATGATGAAACAAATAGTTAGAAAGCCAAACATATCTAAAAACAATCAACCATAATATTCAACATACCGAAGACACAGCTCTATTTCCATGTTTTGTAACACCATTGGCACTTGATTTCACAACTTTGGGAACACCTTTTGATGTTGCACCCACTGAAACTGCTCTAGCTGACTCAAATGATTCTAAACACAAAATTCCCATGATAAGCATCAACCCTGATTAGCAAAGATGATTCAGAATGAGCCATGTTACAAAAAAAACCTACCTTGAAAGGCTCCATATGGTTTCAGCTTCTCAAGAACTAGAGTCAGAGCTGGTCCATTAATGTCTCTAACTATCTTTTCAATCTGAAAAAAAAAACGATTTTAAGATGCTTGGTGTCACATGAACTTCAAAGGAAGGGAATAAACACCCTTTTCCCATTGTCATACCATTTCATGTCCACTAACTCTCAGTATCTCATTAATGCAAGCCTCTGCTGCCTTGCGAACATCCGACGATTTATCCTAAGAAGCCATCATACACTTGATTCAGAGAATATTATGCATCGGAACTGATTTTATAAATGAAATATACTAGGGACAATCATAAAACAGAGTAACCAAAACTTACTGTCATTGCAGAAGACGCTGGCTTTAGCAGTTGTGCAGCTTCAGCTAAACTACTTAGCCCAGAAAGTTGCCTCGATAACCAATCAAAAAGATCCTTTCGCCCTTCCGCACCAAGTTTAGAATCCGTCAAAGCAATTGTAACATAAGGAACCTGCAGTAGCATCATACTCAGGACAAAGACACCAAGACAAAAGAATAGCTTAATGCCGTAACACAAGATTAAGACAGACCATCTTATCAAGATGGACAGCAGCTAGCCAAGAGTCTAAAGTATTAAGTGCACATTCTCTCATCTGCTTCTTATTGTCACCAAGACATTTCAATATATCAGCCAGAATACCCTGCAACAAACAAGTTCAAGAAAGTTCAACTTTAGGAGGGCAATGCAGCGTTACTAACAAAGGAAACAAAAATGCAAAACACAAACCAATCACCTTGCTTGCCTTCTCTACAGCTTGTCCCATTGCAGATGCAACATTACCAATTGTTGTCAAGGTTACCATGACTATGTTTTTGTTGCTATCGTAGAGTCGTCCCCTAAGAGCCCCAAATAACTCGCCTAGTATTACAACAGGCAAATATTGCAGAGTTTAATAAACAAGATAGTCCCTTTGTAGGGTGAACTAAATATGGCATAGATCTTATCACAGGGACTAAGGAGGAGGAAGAAGATGAGAGAGAAGCGAGAGAGAGAGAGAGAGAGAGAGAGAAATGTTCACAATTATTAAAGCACGCAATACAACTGCTATTGGCGTACCAGTTCCAGTTGCTTGAATGCGCTTGTTAGCCTCTTCCAGTATTTTGTTCACAGCTTCAACTGACTCCATACGAACCTGGATTAAGGAAAAACACAGCAAAATGTGACACAATAGCATAATAACTTACTTCCTCAAGTACAGAAAGTTTAAAGCAAGCCAAAAACAATTGAAAAATTATTTGCTAGATCTTGTCAACCAAACCTTCCAATCAGGACTTTCCAAGCTCTTCAACAGAGTTGGGGTAATCTTTCCACTAATGTCTTCACGAGGCAAGCTATCCAGCCCACCAGCTGCCACAGAGGAAGATGAATCTGATGCCTTGACCGTTCTCTTGGGAGCTGCAGATGCTCCCTGGAGGAAGAACAAAGTTGAAGCATCAGAAAATTGTGAATGCTGCATAAAACTTAAATCATCAAAAATAGCATACCTCATATGGATTCTTCTCATACTCAGTATCAAGAGCACTGAGCAATGCAGGCTTAACATCAGTAAGAAACCCTTTGATGTCTGCAAGGGGGATAACCTTAGAACCTTTAACAATGAAATAATAAGAGATGAACATTTAAAATTTAATGTAAAGTCACCTGGACCAACAAATCTATGCAGAACGCCCAAGAGCTTGATTGAATTATTTCTTGTAGCAGCTGCACTTGACTGCAGCCCTGTTTCTTTAAGAAAATCAATTAAATCCTGCAAAATGGGACTTGAATCAAAACTTACAAACTAGAACCAAAAATATCCATGACTGAAACTACAGAACTAATGTATTTAAAGGAAAACAGGTAAATTCAAATAACACACCTTAAGCTTTAGATGTGATACACCAAAGTCGTCGACAGCAGAAACCATCCACAGTATTCCCTCACTAAGAACCTTAGGATTCTTATGCTCCTTCATGATCTTGTACAGCTACAGGACAAATAACAGTTTTTGAAACATTATCTGTTAAGACATTAAGGTAAGCAAAAGCAAAAAGGTAGACTGACAAAAAGAAAATAGTACAAATGACATTGATACAAATTCAAACATACCTAACTTCAATAAAAGAAATAGATCAGAAAACAAAAAACTTGCTCTATAACAGATGTATGCCAGTTTTAGAACTTCTTCAGCTCAAAGCCTTTTTACTTTTTTTTTAATTATATAAATAAAAAAATTTCAGTATCAGCAAACTATAGCTCCATACTCATTCACAGCTATCTGAATTTTTTTCACTCTGAAAAACTCTTGTACCGTTTCAACTTTCACAAAAAATAAAATCTTAACATCGAAAATCAGCAACTCTACTAATAACATATTCCTTGTGGAAGAACCACCTATTTTATATGATCATAAAATAGAAAACAGGTTGTTTAAAAAATGTGAGTATACTGAATAAAGTGTCATTCCTATCACCTTTTACAAAGACGTGTTTACAGATTACACCTCATAAATCCTCAGAAAGTTAGCAATGGATAATCATCAAACATGGAAAAGCAAATTCAATTCCAAAAGAGTTCAGAAAGTTGGCAACACTATACTCGTGGTCAGACAAGGGTGAAAATAGAATGACATTCAATTCTGGCAAGGAAACTCAATTAAAATAATCTTTTCACTTAGTGATCTACTTAACAATTATAAGTGTTAGGCATGACTTTTTCAAGGGAAAAAAAATTAAATTAAACATGCCCATCCTTGATCAAAATTTTTAGGAGAGACAAGCAAGGAACAAACTTGTGCCCAGTGATTAGAAAATATGCCCATAAATAGCCACCATGCTTACTCTTTCAAATATGAATCCTGGACCAACTGCTTCAGAGAAAGTAGTAAGGCACTTTGTAGCATGTGCTCGAGTCTTTAGATCTGCTACTCTTTCACTTAGTCCTATCAAAATGATTGCAGAAAATGAGCTAGCAAATCACAATACAATTCATAAAGAACTCAGCTTACAAAAAATTCATTTTACAAGAGACTAAAATTAGCATAACTTGAATCAAACCACAATACCCACCCAAAAGACAAAGTACTACACACTTCTTTGGAAATTTTGTAGCAGTTGAAGCTATGTGAGTAATAACATCAATAACCTGCTGCTGAACCTGCTCAAGGCAATTACAATCGTTAAGAGACTCTTACACCATCTTTTGTATTTCAACTATTAATTGACAAAACAAATCAGTTAAATTAAAAAAGAAAATACTTCTAACCTGAACATTTTTCTCGCCCCATCCAGGCAAAGCGCAGAGTAATCGAATCAAAACTTCTACCGATTGGTCAAGGTCCTGTAAGCCTTCTACTTGCTGTTTTAGCAAGGAAATGGCTGCAAAGATCTTACTTCAGCAAACATACTCATCAAGCATGCTCAAAAGACAGCATAGGAAATCAGCAGGGCGAAGAAATTTACTCCTTTTAATGTTTTTAACACCCGCTTGGTTTTGTCAAAGGCTATGTTAATTTCAAAAAGCTATGATCATTTACCGTACAGAAACATAATACAAGGACTGAAGTCAATGCTCAATATAAGAGAGTGATGGAATCAATGATGAACTTCCTTCTGAGAAACATAATTTCTGAAATGAATATAGACGGATAGAAATACAAGGAATCCACCACAATTACAAATCAGAAAATCCCCGCAAACAAAAATATTATTCAGAAGTCAACGTAGATTACAACAAAATCAAACCCAAAAAATTCACTCAAGGATTGATGTAAATAATAAAATAGATAATATATCAAAATGAGCAGAGGCAAACAAAACTATCATATTCAGCTGCCAGCTCTCAAATTTCCAATCTATAACAAGGCCACAACATAGACTCCAAGTCAATAACACAACAAAAGCCTTGGGATAAATTAGCATCTGCTTTATTTGTATAATCCTTATAAAAGGTAGATATGCTTTCTACTTTATTTGTACAATCCTCATAAAACTGATAATGATTACCAACCTTCAACACGCTCTTTCCACACAGCGCTCTTTAACAAAGTGATGGTATCTGACTGTATAAGAGAACCTATTCTGCTTTCAATCTCTTCAAGACTCATCTCAGTGGGCTGAATAATTTAGATAAGCAAAGATTGAACAAACTATTATCAGTCGACACATTACATTCAAATCAAAGAGGCTGGAAACAAACAGATAACATTTTACCTCAACATCTTCAGGTGGTTCAACTGATTTTGAAGCCTTAATTTGTGCAACTCCATCAGCTTTTTTGTTTGTCCCAGACTTTGCAGCCCCGCTTTCTTGATGACAGGCTGGAATGTGGAAATGTTCAATATATCACCTCACATGCTTTAAAATAAAATCATAACCTTAGTTACGAGCAAGAAGATGCAATCTCACAGCTGCCTGAACAGGTCTCTTTCCACTGAGCATGCTAGCTGCTGACCTTTTAACAAATCCACTTTCAGAGGCCTGTACGCAAATCAGACAAAGGAAGTGAAGTTACTGTTTCAGATTTTCTGAACTTCTCATATTCTACTAAACAGTTAAAAAGTACTTGTTATCTCAGTCCTTAACATGTTTCTTGAATTCCTGTCCCAAACCATTTAACACTCATTCCCATGCAATTTTAAGGCAAAGGCTGAAGTCACATTTTCCATAGGTTACCAATTTTAAAAAGAGGGGGGATACACAAAAGGAAAAAAAAATTAAAAAAAGAGAAGCTAGGTTGAGGATCACTCTCAAACCATATATTTAACAAATTATACCATGTATGCTACAGGACAACAATATCTATTCAATAACAAAAATAACGAAATAACAGAACAATATATCAACACAATCAATCAACCGAATGAAGCTTAATTCAACATTCAAAAATTAAGGGGAAAAAATTAGAAAATAAAAGTGAAGTGAACCACCTCTGTGGAAGACGCACTTGCACGTGTATTTTGCACAGGGGCTGGAAAATCAACATCACGTGTCAGCAAGAAAATATGAAACAGCTCAACAAAATATGAATCCTTTCAACATATATGCTAGGGAATCAAATCAATCAAATTACAAATTAAATTCACAAACCTGCTGCAGAACCAGCAGGCACAGCATCTTCAGAACCTGCAATCATTTCTGAAAGCTTCTTTCTTCTAACATCATCAAGTTTCTCCAGCGACCGCTCTAAAGGTCTCATGCCAACCGACTAAAGAACATGAACACGATGAGGTTCTAAACCTCTAGCAAAATCAGAACTACAAGCAGATTTAATTGTAACAAATTTTACCTTAGCTATAGCTGCCAATACTGAAAAGGCGGCATCCCTCACTTCAGGAGTACCATCATTTAGGCACTGCAAGATCAAAATTTTAATATTTCCAAAAAAACATACACAATGTACAGGACATATACATTTTATAGAAAGTGTTTCTTATTAAAATGCGGCTGAAATTAACTCACTAGTAATCAAACAGTTTATTACATCCAGTTCTACACAGTATTATCCCAAGGAAAGCAGGAGATCAAACTAAGATTTAAAACTCTTTTTAGCAGAACTCTGGCCAAGTATGAAAAGCAAGACAATGCTCAGCATGAATCATGAGAACTAAAGCTGCTGAACCATAAGTGAAAAGCCAAAGTACTCTATACCATGGTTGAATTTCTTTGAAATACAAACCACAAGAAAACAATATTAAACAGTATAAATAAACTGACCTCCATACAGATCGGTACATAATCCTTATGCACCTTTGTAATAACACTCTTGTTACTTGTCTCAAAGCAAAATGTAACCCAGGTCAAGGTTAATGATCGTACAAGAGGGACTTTGTTTTTTGTGGCCGTCCTAACATCTGCATCATATTAAACATAATACAGTAAACAAAAAGCAGACATACAATACTAACAGATAGAAATGACACACAAAATCAGGGATCAACCTACAAAAAATAATACATTGAAACGTCAAACAAAATCTTGGGAGTCTTTCATACAGATTATTAAAGTAACAATATAATACAGCAGGAATTATTAGAGGTTTTGTATCAAGCTCGCAGAGGAAACAAATGTTAAAGGGAAAAGGCACTAAATTCTTTGTTCTACAGTCAGTAATGTATGGTATATACAAGACGAACCATGCTACACAACCCAAAGCGATTGCCCAAAACCGTGTTGCTTGAAACAAATGTCACATAGGTGGCAAATTTTGTGTGGATGGAAAGAAATCATCGCTGGTTAAAAATATGAAGTGTTGATGTCACATCTTGACACATAATTCTATCAATCAGCTTCTTGCAACTTCTCTGGCTGTAAAGTATTTTCCATATAATATTTGATTACAACTACTTACCAGCAGAAACACCAAACAGTCATAATCACAAACTTAAACGTACATAGAACAAAGAAAGTTGTAGGTTCTGAGATTTTGTTAATCCAAAAACTAAATCAATTAACCTGTAGCCATTGAAATCCAAGCCTAATTCACAACAACAACTTAGTCTTGTCCCACTATGTAGGGAATGAATGCCAAACAGATCACTTTACCAAGCCTAATTTAAAGCCCATTAAAATGTATGGAGGGGAGCCTACCTTCAACAATATCAACAAGGCTTATGCATCCAGCTTTGTGCATTGCTTGAAGAGTCTGAGTCAATGACTCCATGAAAGCAGGCTTTTTCTCCTTCAATTTTTCCTGCATGAGAAAGAAATACATTAAGCAAGCATTACTTTGAAGTTCAGTAAATGATCATTTTATTATAAAAAAAATCAAATTCACTATTTACTTTTAACAAACATGTCTATGAATGCTAGATGCATATTGCTCCTGCTACCACCTCTAAAGGCATTCAATACAGAAGACAATCAACTTTCTACAGGCCAAAACTGATAGTAAATAAAATGCTTCTAAAAGTGAACAAGATAACACTGCAGTGCAGGGAACAATTTAAACTTTAAAATGAGAAACACCATAATCTCTCAAAACCAATTACGTTGGCCAACCATTAAAATATAGAAAATGACTTGACTACTTTGAAGGCATGACATAATGCTGGTACACACAATAGAGAACCAACTGGAACACATCAATCCTACAGAAAAATGCATTCAATTGTTAACCTATTCACAAATATTTGTGGACTAGTACTTACAAGTAAAATTGGCAATAAAAAACGAGAACTCGAAGAAAAATGGGTTCTTAATCCACGAGCAAGGTTGCCAAGAGCCTGGATGGCTTCAACAGCAACAGCGATATTTACATCTGTAATAAGCTGCAAGGAAAAGCTACTAGTTTAACTTTGGCTGGCAAAGCATACATAAAATGCATCAATGTCTAAAAAGACACAAGTACAATGTCAATGCAGCTCACAATTACAGAAATAGCCAACATCTAGGTCAGAACAGAACAAAATGTGTCACTGTCAATATCATATGAACTAATGAATCACCACACAAACATGTTAACAGTAGTAAGAAATACCAGTAATAATAAGAAATTAAGAAATAAGTCATACAGCAATGAGGCAACTCTACAGCAGGCAAATAACTAAAAACAATGAAATTAAATGAAAATGTCAGTCTCTAAACTAAAATTAAATGTAAAGCTCCTATACCCCAATCTGCCATGTTTCTTGTAAAGGTGGCAAAACTACCATGAGACCTTGGGTATTTTCCAATAAGAAAAAACACATCAACGTCGCCTGACAATCAACAAAGCATGTATCCTAAGTCATTAGGAACCATACACACTATTTGACTGGAAATATAGCTACAAAAGATGTCAAACCATACTAAGTATAAGGCCAAGCTGTTTCATTTCCATTAAATACAACATATCAATTACCTTCTTTAAGGTCCGACAAACTTCCAAAAAATCACCGGGAGAAATTCTTTTAGTTGATGCAAGCTTTGTTAGCTCAGCTACGGCTTCCTTCCGTTCAGACCATTTGGTAGCTTTCTGGAAATTAATAATACAAATACAAAAATGAAATAAAAGACAAGTTCCAAGCCGTCCATCCAACAAACCGTAATGGTGAATTGGTTACTAAATACAATCTGAGAGATAGGAGGGAAGGAAACTAACCACTCCTTCCCAAAATCCTGACTTCTCCAAAGGAGTCAAGATATCAACAGGATCAACAAGCTCATATTCATCTATTTCTTGAGGAGCTGACAATTGAAGTGTTTGAAAAGTATAGGTATATTAGTGCCACAGAGGAAAGGCAACCATGTTCTGAGAAAATAAACAATATTCCAGCTGCAAAATCAATTACATACCATCAGTCCCAGACTCTTCAGAAGGGCCAGGAGCTGCCACCTCTGACACGGCTTCCGGTTCAGGTTCCTTGTCTTGCTCAGATCTAAAACACGGTGGAAATTTATTAAGATGATGTCAGACCCAAACATTGATTTGCATCAATTAATGAGCTAAAAGGACTCAAATTAGTTGTGCAAGCATCAGTTGCATTTGCTGACTGTTGGTTGAACACAAAACACTTCAACACTAACTTTTAAATGCATGGATCCAATACACCTCTGATATGGATGAGATGAGAGCCTTCCATACCCCAATAACTTAGAGAACTTAATACATGGCGTTTGGGCCAATGAAGATTGGCTCACTTGGTAGGAGCTGCATTGCCGTAAAAGGCCTAGGGTTCAATTAGTGCTCCTGCCCCTAATTTGTAAGCATTCAATGATCAAGGACACCCTACTTTGGCATATTATGTTTGTTGATGATCCCTCCAGGGTGTTTAGTTAATTTGGTTTAAAATGTGTTGTTGTTTCTACATGTTGGCCACAATGGCCAATGCCATCTTCCATTAGGAAACCCCTATGTGGTTGGATAAAAGTTTCTGGTGTTGGGGAAAAATTGAAGACAACCACTACCCCCTAAATTATGACAACTACTTGGCTTGAGAGAAATGATAATATTTACAACAGCAAGAAGAAATGTCAACATCTTGAAATGTCCTTTCTAAATAGCTTGCTCAATAGCATCAGCTTGCATGCCATCTAATTATTCTTAGTGTAAGATTCTAGCATCTATCTTTTACATAGGTTCTATTCTTTTGAATTGAAAAAAAAATCTGTCTACCTGAACTCACATCATCATCAGTCATCTTCCAACTAATTACATAGTACTTACCAATATATATATAAAAATATAAATATTTCCATGACTAGGCCCTTCAGCATGACATATTGTTTCTAACAGTCTGAACACAATATAAAACCAGAAAAAAAAAATGATATCTAAATGCACATTAGAGCATGCCCCAGTCAGCATTGAATGCATCCTACCAAGCACTGAAACTCGCAAGGGGAAATTAAAAACAAGACAATCTACCTTATTTTGCGGGATGGCTTTGCTGTTCCCGAAACATTTACAAGCTCAGCCTCCAGCTCTTTTTTCTTCAGAAAAGGGGAAAAGAGTACATTATGATTTCCATACGTAGGAGAACACAAGAAACTAGAATAAAGAGAACCAATTTGCTTGTACCAGAAAAAAAAAAGAGAGAGAGAGAATCAATTTGCATACCATTGTATCTCTCATTTTCTCAAACAAAATTGATTTTACAGGATCTTTACCAATCCAACGACAAAGCTCAAGAGTCAACCCTTTAGAGGATGCACGAACATTTTGATCTTGATGATCAAAGAGTTCAGGAAGCATCTTCAAAATTCTTTGGCGGCACAATTTTAGCTCCAAACTCACTTGCAGCATTCAAAATAGAAAATAGTATAAGATCCATAGAAATAAAGAAATGAACATAGATTTTGAAACAGAGATTCCAAACCTTAAAGCTTGAAACATAACATCTATTGCAGGTACCACAGCCTTAGCAACTTTGTTTTTTATTGCTTTCTCCATTGCATCCTAAAATTACCAAAAGGCAAAAGCCTTGAGAAAGAAAACAGAAAAGGAGAAGAAAACTAGTAGATGCAAAGTTATTGATGTGTAAAACCAAGAGAGAAGTCACCTTGTAAAACATCATATGAACCGATAACAAAGAAAGCGGGACGAAAAACTATTTGAAATCAAAAGTTTGCTGGATCAAACCAACAAATATAAACCCTTATTTTGGGTTAAGTAAATGCATGGCAGTCAACCTCACAAGTTCAAGTGAATTTATGAATATTCTTTCGGAAGCTAAACTGAAAATATCCACTCAAAACTTTGAGATAGAGTGTTTTTATTGTTGAGCTAGTAAGTCCTTCTAAATGAGATCCACAAGAATTGGATAGCAACAACTAAAATTATGTTCATGTTTGGTTTCCCTTTTGAATTAATAGAAAAAAATTTTGGCTCATTGTCCTCTTTCGTGCTACTTTACTACTCTCTGAAAAAATTCTCATCCTTTCTATTGGAAAAAAAATCCTGATCAGAAATGGATGATGGTTTAACAAAAAAAAAATCCCATCATTAATTGAAATTATTTTGCATTTGGCAAAAACTAAAGCTGTACCATTATCTATAATTAATAAATTATTTTTTTTACGAAAACAAGTGAAGACTTAAAACTGTTTGAAACCCACTCTTTTTTTTTATTATATTTGAGGTACACTGAGTGTGTAAGAACTAAGGTTAGGAAGAGAGGATCCGTAGCCTCACTGCCTTCACAGAGGATTGAGTCTCTAAAATCATCATCCCAGCATAAACCCAATTCCTAAACTTGGAAGAGTTTACAAACTCAATTGCATTCAAAATAAATACACCAGTAAAAGTGAAAAAATTATGCATAATACACCTAATGAAATACAGAATACAAATTTTACATAAACCAACGACCAGAGACCTAACAATCAATCTAATCATAAGTGAAACACAGAAAATAAAAAATATTGTGCAAATTATGAAGAACTGACCATTGCACAAAGGCCACAAACAGACACAAAAATGGAAAGAACCATACACGCCCACACAAAACAAACTCAGTCTCTTCACCACCAAACAAACTAATCGCTAGAATGAAAAATGCTTTCCCATGTACAGCACACAAATAACATGCAACCAAACTAGGCCTGCCAAAGGACCGAAAACGTAAAAAATGAAGACAGAGACCTAAAATTGGCATTGAAAGTTGTAACAACAACAACAGTGAGTTCGATTTTCAGCATGCATTACAAATTTACACTAAATAAACAGCGCAAACATCACTACTGAGACAAAATGTGTGACCAACCTCCAACCACACAGACACACAGAACGCCAAGCAAACCACAAAAGGACACCCCCCAAACAAAATAATGATAAAAACAATATAAAGCAATTCAAAGCAAACCAAACCAATCACAAAAGAAGAGTTACCAGAAACGCATCCACAGCCTCCAATTCCACCCAGAGCATAAACGCAGCCTGAGCCTTCTCCACCGTCTTCGGTCTTCCCGTGAGACATTTCGCCACAATCGCATCACAAACTTCCTTCCCGAACCTACACCCCCCCCGAAATTCAAATTTCAAATTCAAATTCACACCAGAATTTCAACAAAAATAAGTAGTTCAAACTAAACCATGCAAATAAATATGGAAAACAAAAAAAAAAAGAGAGAGAGAAAAATCAAATGAAGAAATCCACCTGCCGGCGTCAGCATCGGCAGCTCGCAAGTAAGCAATCAACGCATCAAGCGCCTTCTCCTGCACCGGCGCATTCGAATCCGCCAGAGTCTTCTTAAAAAACGGACCTAACCAAATTCCAAAAAAAAAAAAAACCACATCAAGATCCGAAATGGAAAATGCAGCACAAGCACGAGCAGCTGGAGATAAAAACACATCCAGATCCAAAATCAACAGATCGGAAGGGTCCAAAAAAACCCTAGCGGTTAGGAGGATACGAACCGAATTCGCGTATGCGAGGATCCTTGGGATCGGAGATGGAGTCGCAGAGAGAGGCCAAATCGATGTTGGCCTCGTTGCGGACCTTCCAGTTCTTGTGGAAGAGGCGATCCTCCCATGGCAGTTTCTTCGCCTCCTTCAGAAGCTTCTCCTCCTCCGACATTGCTCCTACCGGCGAACGATCTCTGAGAAGAAGAAGAACCGAAGTCTAGAGAGAAAAAGAAGAGAGAGAAACAGTGTTTGTTATTTTGCGAGGTTTTTATTTGTTTGTGTTGTGGTGTGTGTGGGTGTGGGGAGTGCCGGCGAAGAGAGAGAAAGAGGAGAGAGAGAGGGGAAGTGAGGGGGAAAATGAATAGAAAACGGGGAAGAGCGTGCAAATGCCTTTTTATCTCTCGCTTCAAAAACACAACTGAGAGAGAGAGGTTTGTTTTTTTTTGGATTTTTGGATTTTGTGTTTTTTCGCACTTGGGCTTGGGACAGAGGTGGTATTTTCAGGTTTACGTTTTTTCTTGACACACCCACGCTGCTTCATAGGCGCGTGGATGTCACATCCAATTAGGTGAGGACGTGTGGCCTTTACTTTTTTGAATTGGGGGCTATTTTTTTTTTTAAATTGAGTGCTACTTCAAAGGAGGTCATTTGAAGTGAGATTGATAAAGTATATAAATAAGGGTTAATTATCTTTAGATTATTTATTGAAATCCACACATAATTTATATATGATAAGAGTTATTGATCCAAGAATAAGTAACCCTCATTTATATATTTTATCAACATCCTCACTTTAAAAACCAAATCAGGGATTAGTGAATTTGAAATTTATTTCTCTAGCCAGATTTCTTGCCTTTGAAAATTGATTCGACATTGATTCTTTAGTGAGCAAGATCTAGGGACTAAGGTAAAATGAAGAGGTTGGTAAAATGTATAAATGAAGGTTAATTATCTTTGGATCATTTGGTGAAATCCACACATAATATATATATATGATGAAAATTATTTATCTAAGAGTAACCCTTATTTATATATTTTACTAACCTCTTTATTTTAGAAAAGTCAAATTCAATTGGGATTATTAATTTTGAAATTCATTTCTCTAGCCAAATTTCTTGCCCTTGATGATTGATCCAGCATTGATTCTTTATTGAGTCAAGATCCAGGGACAGGGTAATGTAATGTCTCTTTTATTTATTGAACTTGAAAAATTCAGGTTAATGTCATTTGAATAGTTGTTAAAAAGAATTTTGGTGTGTGTTTGTTTTAAATTTTAAAATAATATATCATCAAACTTAAATTTGGGGTGTGTTTCTTTCAAATTAAAAAAATAATCATGAAATCTAGATTTAGTATATAATTAAAATTTGAAAATATTTTTTTCAGAAGCTACATTTTTTATTCTGAAAAACTGAAATTTATTTTTTTAGATTCTAATTATTTTTAAAAATGTTTTCAAATATGGTTCTTTTAAAAAATGACTTTAATAAAAAAATCATATTCAAGGGCCATTTGTTTGGAATTTTTAGGGTGAAAAAAGAGCCATTTGTTTGGAATTTTTGGTGTGAAAAAAAAACTTTTTTCACTCCAAATAATAATTTTTATGTATTTGGATAACTTTTCAAAAATAATCAAAATTAAAAAAAAATCAATATTAAGTTTTTATAAATAAATTAAAAAGAGTAGCTCCTAAAAAAAAAAGTAGTTTCCAACTTTATTTCAATTATATATAAAATTTAAGTTTCATAATTATTTTTTAAAAAAATCTGAAACAAACGCTTCTTCAAACGCATCAATTACAAATAACTAAAAGACTTAAAACTAGTTTTTTTCCTTATAAATCACTCTTTTAACTTCTAAAAAAACTGAAAACTGGTTCTTTTGATATTTTATTTTTTTATACAAAAAAAAGATATCCAATTATATGAATTTTTTTTGTGAAAAATATTATTTTCACTTTAAAAAACCTCATCTAAATCACCCCTTAATTCATATGTACTTTCAATGTAAACAATTTTACATAAACATTCAATCATCTATTTTCACATCAATAAAAATATTTAATTTAAGCACTTACTATCATAAAAATCTTTCAAGAGGAGAAAGTGATAGAATATTTACAAGCTTGGAACGGGATAATATCATCATGTATTTAGGGTGTTAATTGCGCCCACTAATTGCTCACAATAACTACAATGACCCACTCCTATGATTAATCCAAGCACCCTTAAGCCTTGAGCGAGCAAGTTCAAAGTCTTCCTATTGAAGCTTCTGAAGAAGATAATTTTTTTATTGTCTATATATTGAGATTATGGCAAAAGAACCACAAAATGATTATTAGACATACCTTTTGGAAGAGACACAATAATTGGCTGTAGCCATACCCCTTAGCAGGAGCCATATCCTCTAGCAGGAGATATACACATTGGTAATAGCCATATTTCTTTTAGGAGACATACTCATTGCTAATAAATTTAACGGTCAAGTTTGTTTTGCAAACTATTATGTTTTTCAACTAATTACAGGATTAGAACATCAAAATTAATCTATATCAATATATTATAAGTTTGATTTCAATTTCTATACATGAACAATGCGGAAATAATTGTATACTATTGACTAATGAAAACCTAGGAAAATGTTAAATCATGCTATATAACTGGACACTGTTATAAATACACTTCATGATTATGAGTTTGATTAAAAAAAAATGAAGTGGAAAGAATAAATTTTTGGATTTTTAACATGTACACGAGTTTTAATTTTAGAATGAAAAGACATTTAAGGTTTTTATTAACCCGTCAAAACCCCTATTTGATTGTTTTCCAAATGGAAGATGTTATGACAAAAGCATGAATCTGGAACAGGATAAAAAAGGGTCTAATTTCTCTAAGCAGTCTCCTCAAGCCCATGCTTTTCGAATTCTTAGTCATGACCTTGACCCATCATACTGTCAAGAAAGGCTTCCATGTGGTAGTGGTTATCGAGCTTGCGCACCTCTCCATTACTTTCTCCACAATTTGGACCATGGGAACAAGATAATAGGAGGATAAAAGAGTTCCTGACTTGGGTAACCACCTCTAAAGTTACTTCTATAAATACCTTCTTGGACTCCAACAATTTTACATTCCACTTGCACTCTCCAACCTCATTAAACTCTTGCTTGCTTGCTGATGGAGTTCTACAGGTACACTTCCCCTCTTACCCAATTTTGTTTGGCTTCACTAAGACTTGAAGATCGTGATCACTTTGCGTTCTGAACTATTTCACGTTTGAATAGTGAGATATATTCCACATTCTTACACCCCCTTCTTATAGAAGGTTTTAATGAGATTACAATTTAATTTATTTTATTATTTGTATTAAAAACTTAAAATATAATTTTTGTCAATGTATTTCAATTTCAAATTAACTTATTATTTCTCCCCAAACTCTCATCAATTTTCCATAAAAATGATCAACCATTTTCTCCTCTCTTTCGTTAAACGGCAAAGTTAAGGTGCCCTGGGTGTACTGCCGGCTTTAACTATTGCTCTAAGAATTAATAAAACCTTCATTAACTTAATAAAGGAACGATAATAGGTTTTTATGATGTGCTCTATCACCCTTAGGGAAAATTTGAATTTAAATTTTGTAAATGAAAAAAATAGTAATGAAATAATTTTACCCTTATAATAGATTATTTTAACTCAAGCCATATTAGTTAACGTATAAAAAATTGTATGTGAATTTTAGATGAAAAATTATCAAAATTATCTGGTGACGTTGTTTCATATAAATTCTTTATCTATTTTGATTAGTTTCTTAACAATTTGTAGGTATTATTTTTTAGTTTAATTTTTTTGTATAGATAATATAAAATTATTTTACATTATCCTTTAATTAAATCCTTTCATTTGAATTACTTTTTAAATAATAGGTGTAAAACTTAACTATCATAATCATTATATGATAGTCCTTGATTAAATGACTATATAAATTTTCTTTATACATACAGTGTATGAAATTTATTTTTTTTAAAAAAACAATTTATTAGTAGTCCAACTATCTAGTTTGGTCCAATACTAAACTAATAATTTACGTATACTTTTTTTTTGGTATTTTTTACGTATATTTTTTTAAATACATTTGAAAGATAATAAGATTTAAACATATAAACATATATAATATACATATGGAGGGTGGTGGGTCGCGTGGGAGTGAAACGCGAAGGAAGGAGTGTTGGGTGGAAAAAACAAAAAACAGAAATGGTATGATATTGGTTGGGCCGGTTTTCAAGAAATTAACATTGGGAGGGAGTGAAAGGGTCGCCAACGGGTCTTGTTGGGAGCGGGAGAGAGAGACCTTGCACTTGTTTAAAATCATTTTCCTTTTCTTTGCTTTACCATTTATTTATTATTAATTATATTTATGTACTTAATTAACAATCATTTGTACTAGATTCATGCTATGTTCCAAAAAATAGCGGCTTTTATTTTTGGCAATTGGCAATTTGAAAATCCAGTGTCATCTAACGCAACCTCTTACAACCCACCCGAAAATTTTAAACTCCAATCATGAAAACCCATTACGGATTTTGCTAAAGAAAGGTTCAAGGTATACTATCGGAGCCAATGATCTATTGATGGTTACAATATTATCAAATAATTATTAATTTATACCATTTTTATATATGGGATTATTTGGTTTAGCGTGATTTTCAAAAATTCAGCTCAAAGCTGAAAAAAAAGAAAAGAAGAAGACAGTTTAAAAATAATTTACATTAGCATGAGTAAATCATGAATTTAGAAGTGACTATTGTCACTCCTATATGTTTATCACCACTTTCATATTAATGACTTTTATTTGTTTGTCTCTAAAATACCCTTTTACTTTTCTTTGTTATTTAAATTAATAAAGTTAATATTATTTTTTGTTATCATTAATTATAATTTATATAAATTTATTAATACTATTATTTAATTAATATTTACTTATTCTTTAAACATTATTATTAATTTCATTTTCAAATTTTCATATAATCAATAGATTGCGAAAGTACTTACAATTAATTTTTAATATAAATATTTTCCTTCATCTACCAGTATTAGAACCAAGAAGGCCATGGATCTATTCTTCAACTAGATCCTAGGGATGTTAAATAATATAAATATTTAAACTTATATATTGAATTATTTTATTTAAATTTTTCTTAATACTTAAACTATTTTTAATGTAGTGTAGGTAAACATATCTAAATTAAGGTATCAAGTAGCCTTAAAAAAAATATAAAATTTAATTCGCCAGATAAATTTTGGTATCACATATTTATTTAATAATTTTTAATTATATAAACTCTATATATTTAAAAAATTTGTTTCTATATATTAATATTGTAAAATAACAATATAATATTAGCCAATAGAATTAAAAACTGCTACAAATTATATGTATGTCCTATATTATTATGTATTAAGTATTTCTTTATCACCACTTATTATTATTATCATCATTTTTTAGGTTCATTGTCAATTTTTTTGCCTACTATGAGTTAATTAAAATCACGACTTTATGGGCAAGGTTTATTGAGTCTTAGAAAATTCAACATTTTTCTTGTGAACATAGATAAATATTAACCATTTTTTCCCTTATATTCTCACTTGTCTATCTTTGTCATTTACATTTTGCTGCACATCATAAATTATGCAATAATTTTATTAGCAAAACATATATATAATCCAATGTTAACACATTGAAAACAGTAAATATTTTTGGACACTATTCTTTTTTGGTTTTCTTTATTTTTTCCCAAAACAATTGTCACTTTTTTAGTTAAACGTAGGGTATCCATTGTAAAAAATAATGTGATTATTCCCATTAAGATGGAGAGCTCATAGATATGAATTTTGTCTCTAAATAATAAAAGACTCTCTTTATATACATCACTAGAAATTAAATCATTAACTAGATGCTTAAGGACCAACTGCTAGGTCTATTACTTTATAATTTCAATACAACATTAATTAATTCATTTCAATATTATCCCTATTTGCATCAATTAATTATTATGTGCTATTAAAATAAAAAAAAACTAATATTTAATGACATATTGTCACGTGAATTATCATGCACATATATTAAAAGTAATTAATTTTGTTTTTAAAAATAATAAAAAATTACAGAAGCAGAAATAATAAAATGCTTTTAAAAAAGTTTTCTTTTAGAATGTTAATTATAATATTGAGTTTTAATAAAATTAGAAGTAATGAAAACTTATTGAGTTAATTATGAAAGAGAATAAAAAGGGGTATTTTAGGAAAATTAAATAAAAGATGGATACGTGGAAGTGGTGATAGACAAATATGGAGTGAAAGTAGCCTCTCCCCATGAATTTACGTTATCATGGGTTTACATTTGAAGCAGTAGTTAATCCATGGGATTGCAATAGGTGTTAACAAGTTACCTCACGCTGGGTTTAAATGTTAGATTTGTGATTATGAATCTTTATTTAAAAAATAAATAAATATCTAATATGTATTTATTCTTTATCTTTAGGTATAATATATGTTTCTTGTCTTTGTTCGTTATCTATATTTATCAATAATTTTACACATAACTCAATCTTAATTATATTAGGATGACCATTCTTAGTTTTAAATAAAGTTTTCACGAAATTATGGAGATGCTTGGGTCATGCATGAATCATTTTAGGTTAATATATTTAAAATTCAATAGTTAATTAAACATAACGCGAGCTACTTAGAAATCTATCTATAATAAAATCGCATTGATTTGTGAAGTAATTAATGAATTATCAATTATTATCAAATAGCACAACGATAAAAAAATGTTACCATCATATAACAAAAATACTTTGAAAATCAATTAATGACATTGCATAATTAATAATTTGTAGGCCGGACAATAGACTGTGAGACTTAAACTAAAAACTTGCTAAGAGGTACCAGTAACCATCCAAAGCCTTTCTCCGCCAAAAGGCATGGTTTACAGGTTAGACTAATTTTAGAAGCCACTCATTTCCATTTCCAAGTTTCACTTTTGGGAAGTTGAAGGTTGTTTTCTTGTTTCAAATGGAAGTGATGGTATTGTGTCAAAACTTGACGAATTCCACTAGGGTTCTTCCTAAGTTAGAGAGATCAATATCAGCTTTGAGAAGTTGTATGTTGGCTGTCCAAATGTTAACAAAATAATTAAGATTGATTGTATAAATATTACAAAAAGTTTAATTTTGTTGTATGATCAGCAAAAATAATTCATACAATATCTAATTATATATTGCCACACCAATTATAGTGTTTGACTCAATTACCACAATATTAAAAGTCTTATAGATACAAATATATGACTTAACAGAGTAAAAAAGGTTTAATTAATTTGTTAATCATTTTAATTGCACTATTTTTTTAATTTGGTATTTATAATTTAAAAATTTATAATAATTAGGTCTCTATATTGAATAATCTTTTTTAATTAAGTCCTGATCATTTCTTACGTATGCATTTTCATAAAAAGAAATTAAGAAATATTGTTTTTAATTTTTTTTATGGTTGTTAAGTCCAAGTATTTGGTTACAATTTTTTGTTCATTACATGGTTCTTATTACAAATTTTTATTCATTATATGAACTTAATTATAATTTTTAAACTAAACGAATCTAATTGAAAATTTGATAAAACTATAGACTTGTAGATCAATTGAACCTTGTTAAAATTATTAGGCTTTCAGTTCAAAAAAATATATTGGATTTTCATTATGTAATTTCCTTGTTAATCTAAATTGTATTGTGTTTACAGTGTTAGGATAGATTATAGATATTAAGAATATATGACCCTGATGTTTCTATCGCGACAAAAAAAATTAAAAGAGAAAATATGATCCCTCTTATTTTAATTTTTTTTAAGAAATCAAAGACAACCATTTTTGAATTGAATAATGAGTTTTTGAAATTTTTAAAATAGTGTATGTATTGATTTTTTTTCAAAAAAATCTATTTTTGAATCCTTGACAACTTTCTTATGACAATCATTTAAAAAAAATCATTTTCTTATGAGACGTTTATTTCAAGGTATATTTAATTATTTTCAAAAAAAGTAGTTGGGAATGATATATTCTTGTATTTGTTTTAAGTTTTATAAAATTTTTAGGGTATTAATTATAGATAGAAAAATATTCCTATGATTTAATGAAATCTCATTTTCAAGTTGAAGGGTAGGAAAAAAATTTTCATGACTTAGAAATCACAATTATTAAGCACAATTATAAATCATCCCTTAATTATTTGACTTTTTCTCACAATTATTTGATCGAAGGATATTTTAGAAATTATGACATATATTCAGGAATATAGATTATAAAATAAATAAGTTTTAAATTTATTTTCAAGAATCTTAATAAATAATCAAATAAATATTTAATATTAAATAAATATTTTTTTAAAAATATTAGAGAATAATATTCCTAGAAATATAATTTCAAACCGAAAACAAACACCTCCTCCATAAAAATAAATAAATAAAAGGTTAAGTGGTTAATCCTTACCCAAGCAGGTGAATAGTGCAGTGTCCCAGGCCCAAGTTTCAACCCAAGACAAAAACTGGGGAGCTTATGTTGTAATGTCGTGTGACGGCGGCGAAGGTAGTGTCATTGTCGTGTCATCGTTTTGTGGACTGTCCCTGTGACGGTGGACCAAAACGCCAAACATAAAGAAGGACCACTCCACATCAAGAAGAAGGGTGCCACTAACATGGCTCTCTCTCCTCCTTCATGATCCCATCACCGTCTTATCTTCAATTCGTTGCAGGGTTGGTCCTCTCTCTCCTCTCTTCTTCTCCAGCTCTTACTCTTTTCATCAACCTACCCACCAATTTTTTGATGGGTCCATATTATTAGCTTGAAAAATCAATGGCCTTTTTTTAGGTCAATTGGTTTATTTACCTGAATAGTTACCAGTTTTTCAAAGAGTAAGGGGCCCCCTTGATTTCAAATTCTTATAGTTATTTGTAACATGTATGAATAAAGTAGTAAATTGTGTCTGAAAATCAAGTTTAGTTTTGATAACAGAAAATTGTCTCAAGTGTAGCCACCAAACAGACTCTTATTTTTCTTCTATATTTTTTGGTTGTCAGCTATATTCCCTCTTCCAGTTTCTAATTATTATTAGTATTTTTTGATTAATCTACTGTAGTCGTACCTGTTATATGCTGTTTTGGATGCTTTCACGGTAATTCGGTGATATATTTGATGAATCTTATCCCTTGGCCTTTCCATACTGAACTCATTTGGTAATTGCATTGTAGATGCCAGTGCTTTCTCTATTTTGGTGAATCTTATTTTCCATCTGTGTGTTTCTTGTTCTTGGAAGTTGGAACAGAATGCTATCATGCATTTCCAAAACCTGTTATTTGATCTTTCATAGCCTTAATTGTAGGTGTTATTGGTCATTTGGTCTGTTTTTTTAAGGGTGCTTCCCTAACTGATGTGCTGAGAGGTTAGACAGCTTCGTTTATTTCTTAGCCAGCTTGGCTTCACTGTTTTTCTTTTTAGATTATTTGTTTAGGAGGATGGATGTATTTCCCTGTAATCTATTATATTGATTAAGCAGTTATGTGAGCGAAAATGTGAAGCAGAGAATTGTGGGAATTGGTCAGGCTGAAAATATTAAAGGTCTGTTTTAATTTATTGTTTTTATTTTCTGTATTTTTTGTTTTCAGAATTTATGAAGGAAATACGAAAACAGTGAAAATAACAAGATCCTATTTTTAGTTTTCATCTATTTTTTTACTATTTCCTTTACAAAATTCTGAAAACAAAACACAGAAAATGAAAATGAAACCAACCAGGCCCTTAGGGACTGAGAAAATTTCATTTTTGGTGTGGCAGTGGTATACATTGTCATTTTGTCTAACAAACATGAAATTTGTGTGAGAGGAAGAGGAAAAGCATGGGCATGTCATTGACCCATAGTGGTAGAGAAACCTGCCCTTGCTAATATTTTGTAGCCAAAAAGGCAAAAACCGAAGAAAAAGAAGAGGAAAAAGGTAAGGGATGCAGAGAGGAAGAATTAATATGTTAAGGGAGTTCAAATGTCTCTGTCTCCTCCAGTTCCCACCCTTATTGGTAGTTATTAGTTTGATTTCTGCCTGTAGATTTCATCTTGGGAGTCTAATGCTCTTTGAATGGTTCAATTTGTCTGTGGGTCTCGTGGAATCAAAGTTATGTTAAAAATGAAATGACCTCGTAAAGCTCTTATTCTAGAATTTTGTGAGATATAGTATTACAGTGGTCTTCGGATTCATAGTCATTAGTTCTTCACTGCCTTTTTGCTTGGAACTCATGCCCGCAGTGTAGCCTGTTTAATTTTGATGAGAAGGGAATCCAGTATCCCCTCCACCTTTGCATTATTTATGATTGGATTGGAATGTAAAGAGGAAAAATTTAGTAGGTTTTTCTGAGGATGTGCTTTTTCTGCCATTGTTTGATCTTTATAAACAGAAAATAAGTATGAGAGGTAGGTTAAGTTTTTTTTGCTGTGAGATTTAATTCTTCAGGTTTCTTCCCTATGCTGTTCGTTGCATGGCTTCTTCGAGGGGATTCTAGTAGTAAAAGTTTGGATGGAATAGGGGGCCATAGTTTTTGTTTATAGAGCTGGAGTTTCTCCTTCTATTCTACAAGTGAAGCTTACTGTCTTAAATCCTATCCTTGAATCTTTTCACTAAATATTTTATCCTTTCAGTTCAAAAATTCCAATCTTACTATAGCTCATGATCAGTCTACGAAAATTAATGTATGCTTTTAAAAAAAGCACTTATATAGTGTCTGATGCAGCACATAGCAATTAGAGACACAGCAAATATCTTTTCGTAATGTACATCTAATTATATGTATATAGATGCGATCGATCATAACTCATAAGAAGGTTTTAATATTGCCACAACACTCTTTTGGATTTAGGACAGACTAAGACTGAAATGCATCAATCTAGTGGTTGCGCAACTTAGCCTACTACATCAGCAAATGTCAACTGGACTTGATACTCTCTTTTTCTTCTGTAGTTATATTTTTTTTTTTTGCTTTTTCTTTTCTTGGACAATGCCAATGAGGAACTAAAATTTCCCTTTAGGAAGATGCATGAATTCTCCACTGTTGATGGTTTTGTGGAGCTCAGTGAATGCCTGGCAGAGATGATTAGTATGCGGCAAATGAACCGTCTGTTGGGCTTTTCTTCATCCAACACCATGCTCAAAATGCAGTGCCCAATGTCATCGGACTTAAGAAAAATCTTGTTGAGAAGTCCCATCAAACAACTTTGCACACAGAAGATTTGGAGGACTCTATTGCAATGGTTAGATCAATGAAAGAGTGTGGATTTCCATTAGCCGGTGAAATGATTGGAGAGATAAAAAAATCTCTGGTTACCATGACAACAAAACAACCGAAAAGAGGGTTAATTCATCAATCGGCTTCGAGTTCTCAGTCAGAAAGAGCTACTCTTTGGAGTAATACCGCGTTTCATGGCCAGGAGGGCAACGAAAAAAGGAGTAACTATTTGTCAAGTGTTTTCAACTCAGCAAAACAGAAGGCTAGCAGTCTCAGGTGGCCACAGCTCGATGCTAGGGGATCAAAGGATTCCAATGGTGAGAAGCCACAGCTGTATTATAATTTGCCATTATCAGTCACATCTGCGAGCACTAGTTCATCTTTACAGGGTGCTGAAACTGATGAGTTGCCTTTGTCAAGCCAGGTTGAAGATGAATCTCAACATGAACAGCCCGAAGTTAGTGATGTGAGCAACAAGTTGTTGTATGTATCAGAAAACTATGATGACTTCAAATCAAATAAAGAAGCTAAACTAGAGGAGTGGCTGGAAGGAACCGGCAACCTTGACGACGATAATGGCAGCGCAGATGATGAGGGAAGGTGTTAACTTGGTTCAAAGCTTCAGCCTGTGTATACTGTTGTGCATTATGTGTATCTGGATAGTGATTATAAATAAAATTATTTGTAATGCTGTGAAATATTGAAATGTTCTATGAATAAACATTTCAAGAATGATGAGAAATTAGGACTTCCAGTAGCATTTAAATGCTTGATTAATTGAAGGCTGAACTTTATGATGACAGGAGTTTTCATATCATATATGAAGGTTGATTATTATGTTTCTAAATGGGATACATTAGGTTCATCCTTTCTTTAGTTGGTCCTTTCAATGTTTTGGGAGAGCTTTGAGAATGGTTGGGCATATTGTGATTTGAAATTTGTCTTTCTCTTATAATAAAATTTCTTTTTAAGAAGATATTAATTAAATACACCACATTACTCTTTAAGTCTAAACTGCAAGACAAACATTCACAATAGTTGAATGAATTGGAATTTCACATCACTTCTGTTTTAATGTCTCATATGTGCTTTTTCCATGATATTTTTGTTTTGAATGACTTTTGCTTTAATGGGAGTCATATGCTACTCTTCCAAAGCAACTAGTTGCCTTCCAATCCTCCAACTTTGGTACTACTCTATGTCATGAAAGGTGCTGTGTCACTTTATTACAAGAAATACCAACACCTATTTTTTTTACTTTTTCTTTTTCATTTCTTAGAGTCATGTCACTTTATAAGAAGTGATGTTAACACCTATTTCTTTATCTTTTTCATTTTTTAGTGAGATGATATTGCCAGTTATAAATTACTTTCTTCCTTTTAAAATATCTATATACTTTTACAATTTTATATTTTAAAATAACTGTCAATTTCACATTTCAATAAAATATTAATTTTGTTCTTCTAATACTGCCTCTAATCAATTTTGCATTTTCAAAACATTCCATTTAATATTAGTTTTGAATATTGCGATGTATTAATTCATATGTAGGAATATATCAATCCATTTATTATATTTTACTTAATTATCAATATGATTTTGTATCTTTTTTAGTATATGTATTTATCCTTAGTTGATAGATATTTTTAAAGAGAAGGAATATAATCTAATCAATTTTTTTAATAGTGTCTTGTAAATGCTATGAGTCTTCTTAACTCAATGCATTTTCTTCGATCGTATCAAATAACATTTTTACTTCTTTCAATAACGTCACTCTCTCACACTCTGTGTCTCTATCTCTCTCTCTCTCTCTCTCTCTCTCACACACACACACACTAATGTTTACTTACGTCATACCATTGCAACATCAAAATATATCTAACAACAGATAATGAGAAACTCTGCCATGCATGTGCCCCGTTGGAATCATGTTACCTCCAACTACACGCTAAATCAATAAAAGCACAAGAATCACAGGCACCAAAGTTCCCAGGTGGTGACCACATTGAGTGACAAATCATCATAATTCTTATACAAGCAATGTTTTTGTGGCATGTATGTATCACGCATCCTGCACTCTCCAATTAAAGGGTGACCACCCCAAAGACCCGTGCCAGTGTCGCTTGGTTGAGCGGTGGTGAGTCACGAGCCATGATGAAATCTCCCACTATAAAATCTTTTGGGAGAAGTTCTCATTTTTCTTGATTATTGTGAAGTCCTTCGCATTATACACACAAGTTTTGAAGTTTGGTCTCATACTAAATGATATTTATAAAGGGTTTAATTTCTATACATGTGAAAGTTTTTTACATATATATCAAATCATGTATTATCATATTAATTATGATCTATGAAGCGTGGACAACAACACAAGACATGAACGGACATGGACATGAAGGACACTAAAGTTAAAAATTTATAAGATATAGATACAACATATATATATAAGTAAAAATTTAATGAAAATGATACATTATTCAAAATATTATTTATATAAGTTTCACTTATGTTTTATTATAAACTTAAAAATTTATGTATTATTTCCTTTTTATAACCCTGTTTATATTATATATTTTTTTATGTTAGAGTAAGAAAAAAAGTATGTTTTAAATTAAATATATACACACTTGTGTCATTGAAGCGTTATTGGTGTGTCATGTAAGATCCAATACAGACATGTGTCGACACAGAACATATATCCAATTGGTGTGTCCGTGTTTCATAGGACATGATAGTTAATTTTCTGCCTAGTACTTGACAGATCATATAAATGAAAGGTTTCAATTGGATGATAATATAAAAGTATTTTATATTATCAGTTTATTAAAATTGAACTCATTTATAAAAAAATATTTATCTAATTATAAAATTTAATCTAAATATATTATCAATATAATTTTTTTATACAAATATTTAATCATATATTATCACATTAACAAAAACATTTGATTTAATACTTCAATATCTTAAAAATCTTTCAAATAAAATCATATAATTGAATAGTGGGGTAAAACTAAACTCTTTTACTCAAAGATTATATCAAGTTAAACTCAATTCAATACTTCTTTCAAATATTTTGATCCATTGATAGTTATCATGTTTAATTACGTGATAAGATGTAGAGTCTATTGGTTTTACTAGTACAAAGTCTATGACTTAGAATCAAGATTAAGAAAAGTATAACTTTGTTACTTTGAGGGAAAGCACCTCGGGAATAATGATTTGCCATTCTAAGGTGAAGTATGCGTAAAATAAATAGACCCTCTAACCAATAAAAAAAAGACCCTTAATTGGTTGACAATATAATTTTTTTTCAAACTAATAATTCATCAAAATTAATCATTTTAGAAGTAAAAGAAGAATATTTGAACTGTTATAAAATCACAAATCCAGTTCATGTTCATCTATCGCATGAAAGTAAATTATTTTTAATTAATAATATCAATTACTGATACAAGCAATTTCACTAGGTGATGCCAAGCCTAACTATTTTAATCTCATGCACTGAAGCATATAATTTTTAATTAACATGGTGCGAGTAACTGCACTTGTAAGTTGTAACAAATAAAAATAAAAGAGGAGAACTCTTTTCCATCCCCTTGTAAATTCATTCATTAGCATAGATGCAGAAAACCAAAGTCAGCAATGTGTCCTCAAAATTTAATTAAACAATGGCCCAAAATCACACTTTCAAACCACAATACAACCTGTACCTTAAAAAAAAAGCCCACAATACAATCAAGAAAAAAAAGGTTGACAATAAGTCGACACATTCGAAATGCACCTTAAACTTAGAAGAAGGGAGCCCCAATAACAAATAAAAAAAATCACTTTTGACTTTCTCTACTCTTACATGCTTAAAATATGACATTGACTTCGCCAATATTGAAGTACAAGCGCATAAACAATAGAGAAAAGCACTTCGTGGTTCACCTTTTGACATTTGTCACCACCCTACGCTGTATCGCTCCCTCGTTTTGACCATATAAAAGCCCACACACCAACAACAGTAACGAAAACACTCACGTCACCTCACAATTACAACTCACACGACACTCCCATAATCCCATTCTTCAGTTTTAACCCTACACGGGACTCCTAACCGCTTCGCCAACCAATAATCACGTTCACTCAAGAAACACGCACAAACACGAACACCGTTTTTTTCATTTCAATCGAATTAATCAGCGTTTCCGCCACCGCGCTTTTTCTCACATCAAAACACTGTTCTGTTTTTTGTTCATTTTTTTAAATTTCTCTCTCTCTCTCTCTCTCTCTCTCTTTTTACTGTTTTTGTTGTAACCGCTATGACTCGCCTGAGAAAGCTTGGAACCGCCTTCGGAGCGGCAATCGCCACCGCGTGCGGAGGCGCTGCCGTGATCCTCTACGAGCCGGCGATGTCCACCAGTCACTACGGCTGCGGGTCGCGGCTCGAGGAGATCAGGAAGCGCGTTCACGACCCGAGCGCCGTCGTGCCGTCGAGGGAGGCGCAGCAGTCGGCGCTGATGGCCGCCAGCAAGGGGAACCCGCTCGACGTGCTCGTCATTGGAGGCGGCGCCACCGGCGCCGGAACCGCGCTTGACGCCGTGACCCGCGGGCTCCGCGTCGGGCTCGTCGAGCGGGAGGACTTCGCTTCCGGAACGTCGTCGCGATCCACGAAGCTCCTTCATGGAGGTAAAACTACGCAATGTGATTATTGTTGCAATGATGCTTTTGCTTGTGATATCTAATTTTTCATGGTTTTGATGACTTCAATGTGAATTGATCGATAATTGTTGTGAAATTCTTAGACGCTTCTTGAACAAGAGAGAAAAATCTTATTCCGTTTCATTCGGTATTTGACCTTAGTGCTATTGATATAGTAAAAATGGGAGTCAATAAGATATATTTAATCATAAAAATTTTATTTAATTATACTTAATTAGTAAGATATATTTTTGAAGTAATAGTTTTCCAATATGTAAACTCTTATGGGTCTGAGTTGGCTATTCGAGTTTATCATGATTTTACGAGTTTACCCATACTCTTGAGTTTAATAACCTTGGTATCAATGCTATTAATTTTAGTTGCGTTTTGTCATTTTGTGAAATGTGTGTGTGAATAATTTATTATTTAGTGGTTGATGTGTTGGTGGGAAAATGAATGTAATGTATTAATTTTGGTTGCTTTTTGTCATTTTTGGTTTTCATTTTGTCATTCTGGTTCATGGTTTGATGTATTGTGTAATCTTCGTTTGATGATTAATGTATTATTTTGTGTAACTGGAATTTGGGAAATGGATATCGGGAAGATAATGACAAAAGTGTAAACTGTGGGCAAACGCACATGGAACAGCACCAAGTCACCAACCTCTTTTTGAACTCGGCATACTCCAGATCGGACACTGGTGTCATGATTTCTTATTCAACATTATTATTTGTTTTTTTTTTTTTTTGCCGCTTCCTATCTCTCTTTGCATTGTGTAAGCTGTTCATGAAATTTGTTGGCCTATAAGCTTGAGCTTTTAGGAGATTTAGTCTTTCAGATAGCATTGGAGTCTCTATGATCATGTGGTCTGTATGGTCATGTGTGGTCTCTGTTGTTCTAAGTATAGTTAAACTTCAAAGCGTGTACCAGCAAAAAAGTTGAATTTAGGGAAAATAGACGCATTATACATATATTCTCCGTACACCTTAAGTCGAAAGGCATGTTAGAATATATAATTATTCACATGAACCTCTATGTAACAGCTTAAGCTTTTAAGCTTTAGGAGAGGTTGTTTTATTTGTGTATTTTACCAGAATTTTAATCCTTTTCCCTTTAGCCTGCAACTGCACCTAACCAGAGTGAGGTAGAAATGCTCTATATACTGAAGGCCTTTGAAGTTTGAAATGGTGAAAGTAAAGAAGAAAATGGGGAAGAAGAGAGAGGAAGAGAAGAGATGCTAAAATGATTGACATTAAAAAATTAGTAAACTATGCACTTATCAGATTTCATTCTGAATCATAGGCATGCATCATATAAATATGTATTGATCTGAACTCCTGCTTTTTTCACTGATTTTTTTTTTTTCAGTTTTATTGTTATCATCGTTTACTCAAATACTTGTTTGGATGAAGGGAAATGCTAATATGCCATGGCTGTAATATAAAATGCATCAATTATTGTGGAAATATCATAGGCATGCGTCATATGTTTGCATGATAAATCTTGTGCAATTCTTTGGAAGGAAATTTGGGTGGAAATATGATTTTTGATTAGTTTAAGCAAGTGAAAAATAGAAATTTAGTTGGTAAATTAAAAAACTGACAGTACCATGCCTTTGGGATTTAATATTTAAAGCACAGATGTCGAAGGTGACTGGTTCCTTTGACATAGAGCTTGAGAAGGGTCCTTGGATTTGAGTTTTAATGTAAGATTGGCAAAGGCCTACATGCTTCTTAACAACGTAGATATTGAACCGCCAGAGTTCATTTTTCTTGGGGCAATGGTTTAACAAATTAAGTGCTGCGTTTTTAGATTAAATTTTCTGAATACTTGATCCAATCTTATATTTCAGTGTTTTTGTAAACCATTAGGTGTTCGTTACTTGGAGAAGGCTTTTTTAAAGCTTGACTATGGACAATTCAAGTTAGTGCTTCATGCACTTGAGGAGCGTAAACAGGTTATTGACAATGCACCACACCTATGCCATCCATTGCCATGCATGACCCCGTGTTTTAGCTGGTTTGAAGTAGTATACTACTGGGCGGGCTTGAAAGTGTACGATTTGATCGCAGGAAGACAACTGTTACACTTATCAAGATATTATTCTACAAAAGAGGCCGCTGAGCTCTTTCCCACTCTAGCAAGGAAGGGAAAAGATAGAAGCCTTAGGGGAACAGTTGTTTATTATGATGGTCAGATGAATGATGCACGCCTTAATGTTGGATTGGCTTGCACTTCTGCTTTAGCTGGTGCAGCAGTGCTGAACCATGCAGAGGTTGTAAGCTTATTGAAGGACGATGCTGGGAAAAGGATAATTGGTGCACGGATTCGGGACAATTTAACTGGTAACACATCCTTTGATCTCTAACTGTTACAAGAGGCACATATTGTTTAAGTTGTTCACCTTCTGCTTTTGTTTATCAGAAAATTGTTAAGTTGACAAGCTTAGTTTAGTATTACACATCTGACTAATTCAAGGAGTCCTGCACATTGAATGTAATACATACACACCATCTGAAGATGGATATTTAGATTGAACTCATATTCGTCTCAGGTTAAATCAAATGTCATGCTTTAAAGCTTTGCATCATGGATATAGTTTTCATTTGAATTTTCTTATGCCGTTAATTTTATGCATGATGTTGGTTCATTTACTAAGAAATCACTCAAATGTCAGCTGGCAATTATTTACTATTTAATGTGAACTGAAAGAAGATTAGGTAAATGATTTGTCTATGTGTCTGGGGTGTAACTGAATACTGTTTCTGCACAAGTGTGTAACTGTGTATGTTACAGGTGTGAGTGCTTATCTTAATTTCATATATTTAAGAATCATAATTAACTTTAGTTATTTATAGAATGATAGTTAATTACACTTGTTTATTTATTTTAAATTCTCAATGCTGCAGGCACAGAGTTTGATACATATGCAAAAGTTATTGTTAATGCGGCTGGACCATTTTGTGACTCTCTAAGGAAAATGGCCAATGAGAAAGCACAAGCAATGATTGCTCCCAGCAGTGGTGTACATATTACACTCCCTGATTATTATTCTCCTGAAGGAATGGGCTTAATTGTTCCTAAAACTACGGATGGACGTGTTGTTTTCATGCTGCCATGGCTGGGACGAACAGTTGCTGGAACTACAGATTCTGATACTACGATTACATATCTTCCGGAACCACATGAAGATGAAATAGGATTTATATTGGAAGCCATATCTGATTACCTTAATATCAAAGTATGTTGTTTACCTGCCAATGTGGATAACTTGTAAACTCATTATTTTTTCTTATTTCTGATGCTAGATTCAGAGTTAGAAGACATGGAGGTATTGCTTGCTTGGAGATATGTTGGATTTTCTTAGCAAAGGAGAAAAAGGAGCATTGTATTTGCATCATATATCCGTTGGTTTCATTATTAGATAGTTCATTCTGTTCAATGTTAATTCTTCATTGAATGAAAACAAAATGATGCTAGTGAAATTATTTTCTAAAAAAGATCATTTTCCATTTTATACAGTTTGCTAATGGCAATAAGTAATGCTGGGAACATTTTAGGTACGGCGCAGTGATGTTCTTTCTGCTTGGAGTGGCATTCGCCCACTAGCAATGGACCCAACAGCAAAAAATACTGAGAGCATCAGTCGGGATCATGTTGTCTGTGAGGATTACCCTGGTTTGGTCACCATCACTGGTGGCAAGTGGACTACCTATCGCAGGTAATTAATTAATGGGCAGCTAAAATTTCTTTGTTGAAAGTTTTTTGTTCAGATGTCATTTTAGTAACTAGGCATATTGTTAACCCTATTTGATATTGGTTATCTAGTTACTCTATGTAACAAGTAATATTAAATAATTTTCTTTTACTGTTTCACTTGATGTTGCCTTTCCTTCTCATGAGCATTCCAGCACGCAATGTTCCTAATGCACATCTATATTATTTTTGTAACAATGCATTTCAGCATGGCAGAAGATGCTGTTAATGCAGCAATCAAGGCTGGAAAACTGACCCCAGCAGTGGATGTGTGACCAACAAGCTCCAGATTGTAGGCGGTGAAGGATGGGAGCCTTCTTCTTTTACAGTTCTTGCTCAACAGTATAAGCGCATGAAAAGTACACATGGTGGCAAAGTTGTTCCGGGGGTGATGGACACTGCTGCTGCAAAGCACTTGTCTCATGCGTATGGATCATTGGCTGAACGTGTGGCTGCCATTGCTCAGGTTTGTTGGTATCACCGTATATATCATATCATATGTAAATTTTATTGTGAAACAAACATATACATATGCATATGCATCTTGATATAAAATAGAACGGGTTGTTTTACATCATGTGTGACTTTATGGCATGATAGCAACCTTTTAGTTACTATTTGTGGTGGTGGTGGCAGTTGTTACTGCATTTTTTCTCTTTTTGGTAGAGTATGATGGTCTAGTTTCACATATACGAATATAAAAAGTGGTGCATTTTAGTTGTCTCATTGTCTAATTATAAGGATACTCCTCGTATCATAATATGTCTCTATTAACATGATGAATGCATGTTATTGGAGTTGAGTGTTGCTATATGCTCCTAATAATCAACTTCAAAATTCTCTGAATTCATTAGATACGGGTGAAATTTTGAATTAGGAAGGATTTTTAAGCACAAAAATTAGGAGGATTTAGTATTTGTGTATAGGAGTTCTAGTCAGCTTCATTTTGAATGTTAAGGATTAAATTGATCTGTATTTTGTGTTTCAGAATGAGAGTTTGGGTAAGAGACTTGCCCATGGCTACCCGTATCTGGAGGCAGAGGTGGCCTACTGTGCTCGTCATGAGTATTGTGAGTCTGCTGTTGACTTCATCGCAAGGAGGACTCGTCTTGCTTTCCTTGAAACTGATGCAGCAGGAAAGGCAGTGCCTCGTGTGATCGAAATACTGGCAAAGGAGCACAAATGGGACAATGCAAGGCAGAAGGCAGAGTTGCAGAAGGCTAAAGAATTTTTGCAGACTTTCAAGTCCTCAAAAAATGCTCAGTTCCATGATGGGAAGCACAAGTAGTAAGTACTGTCCATCATGTAAATTAATTTTTTATATCAAGTTGTTCACCTCTTTATTATTTATTTATATCTTTTTAAGAGACGATGAAATAATAAAAGAGTACATCAATAATCAATAATAAGATATATAATAATTTCTATGCAATTTTTCTCAGGTAATGGAACATATGGAAGTTTTTAACATGACAAATACTTTGGTATTCCTTTTTCTCTTCCGCGGATCAGTAGATGAATGACTATGCTCGCCGCAGGGAGTATCTAACTGCTAAACACTTCTTCGATATCAACCCTTCAACGAATTTGTCTCACACTTACCTGCCAAAATGATTTTTTTCCCGAGATTTGACTGGACGTTGTATTTATTTATTTATTTATGTCAGTTGCTCGTCAAGTTAATGAATCATTGGTGGCAATGTTTTAGTTTGTCACTGGCCTGTGTATTTTCTCTTTTATTTACGCCATGGGCAACCATGATACTTTATACTTCTCTCTGGTGTTATTTTATTTTATCCTCTTGACCGAGAAAAGTAAAATTTTTCCTTTCTTGGATCGACGAGGAAATACGTTAGCTCCACCGTGAATAAATTACGGTTCTTCAAGGTCACTACCGTAAATAACTATTCTACAATTGAAGGACAATACAACTTTTTTTTTTTTTAAAAAAAACCAGAGTACATAATTAACATTAGGAATTGTACATACACAAAAAAATAAAAAAAAGTTATGCTGTTTAATATTAAATAAAAAATGTCTCCAAAGCAGAACTACTACCAATCGGGTAGCTTTGTAAGAAGGGATTAGATCTTGAAGTCACTACTCTAGTGACAATTGTTTTTTTTGGTACATACTCTAGTGACAATTTTACTTAGCTGTTACACTTCCCCTAAAATTGTGAAAAATTCATAGACAAGTGAAAAAAAAAATCTATCTCTTGAAGGTATGGAATGATCATTGAGACACGTAATAATTTTAATTAAACAAAAAAAAATGCAAGTTTTCGAAATAACTAGTGACATTTGGTTGTTGTATTTTCTATTTGACTCAACTTTTTAATATGAGATTTCTCTCAATTCCTAGTCGGGGTGCATCCAAGAAAAGTGTTTGCTTATGTGCTGAATATAATTTGTTCTTGGCACACAATTTACAAGTGATTTGCATGGTAACCAATAAATAAGCACCTTCATTTGTTTATAATTTGAATAATAAATATTTGACTAAATTAACATTTTGATTTTTATATGCTTTATATCAATGTAATTTTTGAAAGATTTTTTATATTAATTTATTCTTTAAAAATTACATGTAGCATATTTGTGTTTTGAAAATAAGCATGTTATACTAAATAAGTTCAAAAAATTATTGAAAAAAAGGTTAGATAAAGAGAGTAAAAGTTAACCATATTTGATGATATGTCATTTATATAATTAAATGATTGTGTAAATTTTTTTTTTCAAGTGTATCAAACTATAATCTAAAAATTAAACTGATATAATATTTTTTTAGAAACTAAATTGAAGGCACATGCAGTTTTAATCGATAAAATTATTAATTTAGTCTACAAATACTTTTTTTAAGTAAAAAAAGAACTTAATTTGAATAATGTGGGAAGCTGCTAACAAGAGTGAGAAACTGCAAGCAAAATATCGGAAACAAGATAGAAAAGCCCAGCTATAGCAGCTTCTTCAATAACTCACCAGTACTTGGAAGTTGAAGCCTCCGCAATAAAAAAAAAAAAAATGGCGGCTTCAGCTTCTACGGTGGCAGCGGCGGCAACAATGGCGGCGTTCTCTCTCCACCGTTTCTCCAAAACACACACTTCATTCCGCACTCTCCCTCGCCTCACTTGCTCCCTCTCTTCTTCTTCTTCCTCCTTGAAATTCAACATCTCCTTCGCTCCCCCAAAGCCCAAGCCCAATCCCGGCCCAAACACCGAGCCCGAACCCGATGGCGCCGACTCAGGCCCGTTCCTTATCCCGTGGATTGTTCGCGGCGAGGACGGGAACCTAAAGCTTCAGTCGCAGCCTCCCGCGCGTCTCCTGAACGCGATAGCCAACGCTGAAACCGGAAGCAAAAAGAAGAAGAAGAAAACTGAAAAGGATGGTAGGGTTCGCGCGGCGGCGACTGCGGCGGCGCGCCGAGCGATCGAAGGCGGCGCGGAGATTCTACAACGAGAGTTTTAGGGACGCTGGGACGCGGCTCAGCAAGGTCCTTGCTGCCTCTGGAGGTAATAATACCTAAAACGCCGCGTTTTCGTAAGTTCTGGTTTCGGTTGGATAGTTAGTTAGTTAAGTTGTTAGGTTTCGGTTACGAGTTTGTTAAATGTTCCGTTAAAGGAAGCAAATGTTGTCTTACACAAAAATTTTCAGTTTAGGGAATGGTTATGCAGTGCTACAACATGTTATATTGTGATGTTTTGATTGGAGTACTTTAGTGTTTTGGGTGGGAATGCAGAAGAATTTATGGGCTTACGCGGTTGAGATTTATTTGTGTTTTTTCAGTTGCATCTAGAAGAAGTTGTGAAGAGCTTATTTTTGAAGGCAAGGTTACTGTTAATGGTTCTGTGTGCAATACTCCTCAGGTAGCTTTTTTTTTTTTTTTGGGGGGGGGGGGTTATTTTCGTGATAGCATTATGCGAAATTATAGTTTTTTTATGTACTTATGTTAAAGGCTTCATTTATCATATCGCAAATTTCATAGTTTTTGAGTGTGCCATGCAGAGTAGAGTTGATCCTGCAAAGGATGTTATCTATGTCAATGGCAGCCGACTTCCTAAGAGGCAGCCTCACAAGGTGTATCTTGCCTTGAACAAGCCAAAAGGGTATCTATGTTGCACATGACCTTATGCACTTGGATTTATAAATTTAGTTTCGTCTTGTCATGCCTCCTTATAAACCAATGCATTTGCATTTCAACAGGTACATATGTTCGTCTGGCAAGAATGAGTCCAAGTCTGTGATAAGTCTATTTGATGATTTTTTGAAGAGCTGGGTATGTTCCACTTTGAGCTTTATCAATATCTGATTATTTGTATTTTGTAGAAGTTTTATGTGGGTGCATTCTGGTTGCGAACGGGAATCAGCTCGCTTGCTTGGTTTTTCCCTCATGCTTTGCCATGACTTTGGGTACAATTTTGGGTTTGTTGCATTGGTGAGTCATATGTGAATACCTTCGTAAGCGCTCAATGAGTTTGGAAAAATGTCTTGACCATAGAATGGGACAAATTTTTCTCTCAATCTAAATTTCTTTGCAATAGAAAAAGGGTGGCGTTATGAATAGATTCTTTATTAATTCTGGATTTCTACTTTACCAGTTAAGCAAAAGCATTAGAGTACCCTTTTGAGCTGATATTAATATATTGTTTTTCCTCTTGTACCGAATCTCCTTTTTGGAATGTAGGAGGGTCTTTTATTGTCCTGCTCTGTTTTTCTTTCCACTTCTAATGAAGTCTTCATTATTAACTACGAACAATTGTATTTCCAGGGTACAAAACATCCTGGAGTACCCGCACCAAGGCTATTCACTGTAGGGCGCCTTGATGTTGCTACAACTGGGTTAATTATTGTGACTAATGATGGTATGTGATTTGCTGTGAAAGCAATTTTATCACTTGTATGAATGAATAGTGGCTTTGGTAGTGAATCGTGTATAAACATGAACAGTTTAATCTAAGACCTTATTCAATGATGTTTGTTTGCAGGAGATTTTGCTCAAAAACTTTCACATCCTTCATCAAATTTAACAAAAGAGTGAGTAAATGAGTTCAGTTCTTTTTCTTGGTACAGGAAGTTTCAGTCAAGTGATCTAATGCATTGTCTGTTTTTTAGTGTTTTAGTGTATGGAATGATTGGAAAACTAATTAGGATCTACCTATTCTCAATTAATGTTGTGTGATTTAATTATTATGATTTAATGTGTGGTTTACTTTATTTGGTTTTTTGGTCTTCTGATTAGTACTTTGGGATGAAGAAATTCTTCATTCCTATGTATTTTCATGATTTCTGAAGCACATTTATCATGTCAGATACATTGCCACACTTGATGGTTCAGTTCATAAGAGGCACTTGATTGCCATAAGTGAGGGAACAACCATTGAAGGCGTCCATTGTGTACCTGATAGCGTGGAGTTGCTTCCACGTGTGCCAGATGTGCAAAGAGCTCGTCTTCGTATTGTGGTAAAGATATCTATTTTGGTTCACTGCTATATCAGTTCTACTACCCAATGGTGCTTGAGATTATAAAATTCTCTAGTGATGACAATATCTCTCTTAAATTGCAATGTGTTGGTACATAAGGTTGAAATGTTGCCTTTGTAATGCATTATGTCATAGGCTATAGTATACTATAGGTTTGAAATTGTTGACTCTGTTTCACATGATACTACTGTGGGTCAGTTCTAGCTGCCACACATAATTAGATTTCTTTATCTTATAAGAAATTTTGTCTTTCTTTGAATTAGTCATTAGTTGAAATGTTTTAATAGACAGATAGTGTTGGGTAATTTAAGTTTGGTTCATTTTATTCATACTGTGAGCAAAGGAACTCTCACCTGAATGGCTATAGTGTATTAATGACAAATTTTTAAATTTTTTTAAATTTTTTTGTTTTGTTTCAGAACGTTCAATCTTATTCTTATTGCTTAACAGTATTGTTTAAGATTTTCTTTTTACCATTAATGTCAAATTGTTCATGTCACATAGGAATATTGTTTTAGATTTAAGCAATAATGCAGGATTTGGCATCATTGTCGTCTCAAAATGGCTTCATTTTAGTCTGTTGCATTATTTACTCTATCTTCTTGTTACTTGTTAGGTAATGTAAAAAAATGGACACAGTTGACATTTGCCTGCTTCCTTTAACTTTGGTTCTTGTAGGTTCATGATGGGAGGAAACATGAAGTTCGTGAACTTGTGAAAAGTGCAGGACTTGAGGTTAGCTTTAATTATAGATTTTCTGCGTTTAAGGGGCTGTTTGGCAATGAATTTTAAAAACTGTTTCTAGTTTTGAAAAGTAAAAGACTAAAAAAAGTTGTTTGGCAACTTGTTTTACAAAAGTTGGTTTTAAAAATGAAAAAACACTAACCATGTTTTAAAAACTGAAAATCAAAAATAGAATTGAGCTGTTTTTCGGTTTTCTTGTTTTAAGATGGATGAAAAACGCGATGGCATACTTGTAAATAAGTTGAGTTTGTGTTCTCCCCATTCTTCTATTCTTGTTGGAGGTTTCTTTGGGCTTGTTTTCTTTTTATTTTGTTCACCTTCATTCACGCCTATCACAACCCATCCCTTCATTCATGCCGGCATCCACCCGCGACCCACTCCGCGAGCTGCTCGGTGACCTACTCCACGAGCTGCTCGCGACCCACCCGCGACCCGCCGTGCTCTACGATCCGCCGTGTCGCAACCTAGCCCCCATTCTGTGGACGCGAGCTGCTCTCGCGATCGTCGTGCTCTGCGAGCCCATGAACGAGCCCCCATTCTTCCGGACGCGAGTTGCTCCCCCGCGTGCTTCATGACCCAGCTTCTCCGTGATCCACCGCACAAGTGAGTCCCTCCCTCTCTCTCTCTTTCTCTGCTTCTCTACTTCTCTCATTCTGATTTTTCCTTTTTGGCTTTGTAGTTGAGAGATGTGTTGGTTGGGGGTTCTAAGTTTGGTTTTGTATCTGTGTTTTATTTTTGTTTGTGATTTTGGGTTTTGTTTTTAGGGTTGGGAGGAAATGGTATGGATGATTTGGCTTGTGTTTTTGATGGGATGAAGATTGGATTGTTATGGTTTCATTGTGGCTGTTGTGTTTGATTTGATTGTTCTATTGTGTTTTGGAATTGAAGTTCTCTATGGCTACTTTGTGTGTGTCGTTGCAGAGGTTTTGGCTATTTGTCTATGGAGGTTCAAAGAGATGCTCCATTGCTTCCTTTTAGCTTGGGTTTTGGAAAAGAGTATGGATGGAATCTCGGATAGGAGCTACTTTGATTTGGCTTAGGAAGAAGATGAAGATGATGATGGAGAATCCCCATTCACCTCTGTTTTTTTTTTTCGCTCTTAAGGGAAATGGCAATTTGTCATAATAGTTAAAATTTGTCATTTGTAGTAATGCAATTTGCCAAACAGTTTTTTTTTATTAATTTTAAAAGTTATTTTTTAAAAAAAATATCCAAACAGGTTTTTTATTTTTCACCATTGTGAAACTGTTTTTAAAGTTAAATTGCCAAACAGGTTTTATTGTTTTTTTATTTTTAAAAAGTGAACTTATACTTGTTTTCTAAAACAGTTTTAACAATTTAAGAACAAAAACACTTCCAACAAGCCCTAACATTCCTAAAAGACCCAAAAAGTACTCATGGTAAAGCATTGTGAAAAGCAAGAAATTCAGTAAACCCAATTGAGTGTATGTGCTCTCCACTAAATTCGGTTTCAGCTTGTGTATTTTAGGATAGTTTTGTTGTATGATATGATATCTATCAATAACGTGCTGGCCTGCTGGGCGCTTCTGGTTTTTTGGCTTGGAATAGTTGACCAATTAAACCTATGTTGATTTCTTGTTTGTGTTTCATTTTTCAGATTCATTCATTAAAGCGAGTGCGCATTGGTGGTTTCAAACTTCCATCAGACCTGGGGTAATTGTCATGCATCCAATTTTCCCTAGTTCTTGATGGTGTCATTTTTTGGTAGTTACGGTATTCAATACAGTTCCAATTTTGAATTCTCTTTTAGTTAAGTGAATTAACACAATTTTTTATTTGTTTTATTTTCCAGTATAGGGAAGTATATTGAGCTAAATCCAACAAATCTGAACGCATTGGGGTGGAAGAGTTAACCAAGTTGCTCTTCAATTGTTGGAGCTAGAAATATTCCCCAGCTACCATCGGATTTAAAATAGCTCTCAAGCTATCGTCAAAGAGTTGGCCAATGCTTCTTTTTCGGTTTGGGCTGTCGAATCCTGGTAGCTGTTGCATTTGTTGGGGCAGTATTTGAAAGTGGCAGAGTACAGTGCTTTCTGGAATTTTCTAACATCAAACCATGCTCTTTGCAATCAAATATATCTAAATAGTCCAAGAAGACTTAGGAAAAGATTTAGACTGCTGCCAAGAAGTGGTATGACCTTCTCCAATGAATGCGTAGCCCGAGGAATAGCTGGTATCTTTGTTGAAACTGTTGTAAATGGTGACGAAGTGCCTGCATACTAAAAGATTATTCATTTTAGTTTAAGGCCTGTTCAAAAGGAGGGTATGTTTTGATAAATAGATTCCTGAAAATATACTAGTAGTATTTGTTCCGTACGATGTGACAAAACAAGGGAAATAATTTCTTTGACCCTGTCTCATGTGCTAAGTAAACGTTAATGGGTTCGTTCTATGCATTTCAGCACTTCAGATTAAATCTTCACCTATATGAGTTGAGTGTTTAATTTTTTTTCTCTGACAAAAATCTAAGCGGTACACATATCCCTCTTCTTTCGCGTTATCAAACATGTAGTTAGTGATCTAGCACCCTAAGTAAGTTTCATTTTGAATATTTAGGTACGAAAGGTATAATTTAGCTAATTAAACATCAAGGGGATGATTTCAACAGTTTGAAGCTCACCCCACAGATCATTAAAAAGCAAAATGACGATGAGAGTAGTACACAACAATGCAGAAGTTTTCAGAAATGATCCCCGTTTTAACTTAAGTATATTAATTATCACATTGAAACGTAAATTAAACTTACATCAAAACATAAAATAATTTTTACTTTAATAAAAAATCCTTTTTAGGAAAATATTTAAAAATCACTTTTTTGAGAAGCCAACTCTAAATACCTTATGGATTTAATTTAAATATACTATTTATATTATTATTCAATCAAATCATCTTACACACATAACTTTTCAAATATTAAAACAAGACTTATTTATTTTTTTCAATGTGACAATATATGATTATAATTTGTATAAACTTTTACGCTATCAATTGATTGAAATTAAACATTTTATTTAAGCCTTTACACAAAAACAACCTTAAATAAATTATATTATTTCATACATGAATACATAAGTACTTATTTTGAGTCTTTTCAAAAGCACTCCTCAAAAATTTAGATATTTTAACGTAAAAAAAAAAAAAAACTAAAGATGACTTCTCAAAAAGTAATATATTATGCACTCAAATGAAACAAAAATACTTAAAATGTGTAAGTTTTGGTTTTTAAAAACATCATAAATATTATCCAGGTAGGCCCTAGTCTTCTAACTCAACAAAATTTCACTTTTTCTTTTCCTCAAAAATAGGCCACACAATTGTAGAAGGAAATTATACAATATCTTTGGCATGAAAAATATACATGTTATTATCAGATTGTTCTTGATATTGGTTTCAAATGAATTCCTAATCACACCCATACTCAACCCCAAAAATCGAGAGATATTTAACCCAAAAGGAAAGCAGCAGCACCCAAAATTGACACATGACACTATGGATTACATTACATACAAATGAGGGAAAAATGAACCGCTATCATTGAGGGCAGAACCAAAACTTAACCAAAACTATCTTCTAACTAGTGGCCTACTCAGTTGTAACCTCATAAAAAACCAGACATCTGCATCGGGTTGTTCATCAGCATTGTCCTGATATAAGAATCAGAAATCTACTTGCTGCGAGCTCCCCAACTACCCAGAACAAATTATGGAATATAAACAAATGAATGAACACACTAAAGGGATAATATTTCAGATATTCGGTCTTGAGCATCAGGAGGAATCTCCCTTCCAGGGACCTGGACATTAAGAAGGTTGGCATACCTGCAGGAAAGTAGTGTCAATATAACTCTGATTTCGCAGAAGGTGATTGACAACTACACTTTCAATCAACTTACTCAGCAGCAGTAAACAAGTGTATATGCTCTGTAATGAACGCAAGCAAGGCCTGTGACAGAAATAAGAATACCAAGATAAGATGACCTGACAAAAATTACAATTGAAGCGAAGCCATTGGTTCAGTTGACTTGCCTCAAATGGCATGTTTAATAGTTCATAGTAGGTGCGGACTCGATCCAATCTCTGCTGTACAGCTTCACTATTTATGGATGGGATAGCTGCCAGCGCCTGTAACACCATCCAAAATTGTTATGGCTGTCAAATTTCATGAGGTGCTTTTTTTTATGTCCACGTTTTTCCATGTACCTTTTGTTTTTGGTACACGTTTTTCTCTAAATCATAATTCTAATAATTTATCAATGACTGTACAGTTTAACAGGTAACTTTTTTTATGACGGTAAGAAACTTTATGGGAAATAGTGGGAAAAGCAATAATTACCTGTTCCAATGCGATAGAATTTCGACATATTTGCTGAACACCAAAAAGATTGATAGACTTCATATCTGCCAAAGCCTAGTAAGTAATAAGTGCACCCTCTTGTTAGCAGTGAAAGAAAAGGAAATGATACCAATGGTTTAACCAAAAATACATCCCCAAACATAAAAAAGAACAGTTTTTGCATAGTAAAAGTGAAAAAAAAAAGTAGGAAAACAGGTATACCTTTATAGATGCATGTGCTGCAACCCCACAAATTCCACCAAATATGTAATTCCGCTTTGCACTTGAGATAAAAGGAGCCATTTCCTCATCTCTTCGAGTAATCTGGAGGTTCCATTTAAATAGTGAAGACAAACTGTTTGACTTGTATGAGCATAAGCTACATCTTTGAATAATTAAACAGGAAGATCAAATTTCCTAGCATTCCTCATTACATTTAGTTTTGAAATTGAGATTGATAATAATATTCCATTCTCCATATGATTTACTACATCAAATTTTTAGAATTTTTTGATTAGTTGGTTTGGTAAGATGATGTTAAAAGTTATTCTGCCTAGTTTTAACTTCAATACCTTGTGTTATATTGGCATTTTAGCTATTGCCGCAATGGTTTATTTCTTGATTCACCCAACTGATTCCAGGATCAAAGTGAGAATGTTCATGAAGACAACCACATTATGCAAAGATAACAAGACGCACCTGTGCAGTGAGTGAAATGATGAAGTCATCCGGCTCTTCAGCATCTTGGTCATCCAAGTATTCTGTATTTGCCATTTCCTGCTCAAAATTGTGATGCTTAGATAAGCTGGAGAGCTAACTATCAAATTCTTATTCCTTCCTCAACTACAAACAAACAACAATGCTAGTGACAAACCTGCATATGAAATATGGTCTCCAATTGCATCTCTATACGTAAAACCTTTAGGCAATCAATTGCCAATTTCCTATAATCTTGAGCAAATGATGTGAGAGTCTTTGTGGGCCCACTGTCTGAACGACTGTGATGATATTTTCCTTCAACGTGATCTGATGCTCTCTGAGTTGATTGCCCAAGCCTGCAAATCGCACAAGAATTTAATGTACCACAAAAGTACTGAACTCAGATTTTGAAAAGCAGCTTTATATGATGCTTGATTTCTTTCATTTAAGAATCAATAATAAAACCCTACACAATACAGCTATTTACGTTTGGCAACAAAAATAGTATCATTCAATATTTACTCTGCAAGTTCTGCAGCACCAAGAAATCAGAAAACAAGGGAACCCATTGGCAGAGGCAGGCAAGCAGCTCAGACGCCTAGCTAGATGCAAGCCCAGGACCCACTCTCACAGACAGCTCACATAAACCTTAGAGACACTGTTGCACCAAACGAGTTGCACAGAGACCAGCATTACAGGTCGTACACTCTCAGCAAGCAGAGTTTCCCACAGGCACAGAGCCAGTTGCACCCAAAGGAATCCCTGAGATCACAAGCTACAAACAAGCAAGGGTTTTTTGACAACAAAGAGGGGAGGGGGAGTAACTCTGGGATTTTTGTTTTTATCCTCAGTTTCTAGCTTTACCAACTGAAAATGGTAGTTTGGGTATGATTGGTGCATCAGATTCTGAAAATCTTACAAGTTTACTTGCAATCCCAGGAAAACAATTTTCTTGTTGGGATTGGGATCATTACACTACCCAAAACTCATAGAATCATCCGATTCTTTGATCTAAATGGCAATTTAAACAACCTTGCATATATACTTTGTCTATACACAGTATGCACAAATTAAAACATTGTCTAGATCGCGCAGCATGTAAAAAACCCACCTTTCAATAGAGTCTGCAACATACTCCAATGAGTCACTAAGAGATGCCAACAAAATAAGTTTGTTGTCATCATGAATTAGGTTTTCCTGAAGCAAAACCACAACAAAGTCACTGCAGATGCATAATAAATAGGCAGAGGAGAAGAATTTTTAGCACGAATACAAAACACTGAAAATTTTATTCTTATGTCAGTAAATTAAATACTAATAAATAATTGAAAAAATAATATCAATAAGGAAGAGAAGTGACTTATTGGTGCAAACAAAGCCATGCAAACCTGCTTAATAGGACGTAAATTTAGCAGTAATTCACATAGTTCTATTTCAGCCTCAATTGTTTCAGCATCAGAGGAATTGATTTCCATGTTAGACTGACCAAGCAGACTTGGTAAACATGCACTTGAGGGGTCAAGCCTCATTAATTTCTCAATATCATGCCTCCCAATAAGCATATAACTCTGCTTCTCAAGAACAGCCTGAAATATCAATGACTAAAATGTCAGAAAAAAGTACTACTAGAAGGAGGCTACGAAAAATAACCATTATAGGTATGTCAAGGACCAACTCTCTTAAACTCTTTTTGTGGTTAAGTGTAGGCATCAAACAATCTCAAGACCCAACTCAATCAAATAGCTTAAACTATTAGGTGTAGGCACAAAATGGTTTTTACTTTTCCATCACACCCGCACACAAATTCCCTTTGGGGATGAAGGGAGAATCCAAAGGAGCAATTATATTTGTGCTCAAATTCAATTTAACTAAAGAATAAAAAGCATTATGGAGAAAACTCCTGACCACTAGGCACAGACTTGTCATTTGATTCTTTATACTGCACAGCCAATGGTTGTTTCAACTTTGTCGGGTATTATGAGGATTTGGCAACTTCTTTTCTAATAATTTTGCTATTACGTTTTCTGTTTTTGTTTAAATTCTAATGGAATATTTTATGTCCTTCATGGTTGTATATTGTCCTTTTGTTCTGCTGAAAGTTTTTTGTCCAAAAAAGAAATAGAAAGTACCTCCGTATATGAAGTCCGGCATCTTTCATAAGTCCTCTCCAGAAAAGTTTGCACGTACTTTACAAGATCACTAGCAAATTTGGGCATTGCTTGGGCCCAGCCAAGCACCTGAAGTATATCAGATGCAGTAGATTAAAAGGGAAAACATCAATGCTAACAAACTATCAGATGAAACTAAATATCAATTATCAGTTATAGTCAATAAAATAATGTCCATGTTTGATATAGAAGAAAAAAAAGAAATTAGAATCTATCTTGTCACATTAAGAATATTTAAGATTTACCTCCTTTGTTAAGTGATCTATAGCCAATAATCCTTGTAATACAGGTCGACCCTTCTCAATTGATGGAGTGTAAGCAGTAATCACATGTGCCCTTGGACGAAATGCAGCCGGACCTGAAAGTTTGTATGCAGAGATCAAATATTAAAACAAACGTATGATGGAGCCCTCTGAGGACTACTACTAATCCATGAACCAGTCATCTACGTTCGTATTCCATCTTTAATATTAACAAATAATTCATTCCCAGAAAGCATTTAAAAAGTGCTTCAGTGGGAAGTTAAGATACCCAAACGATTGCACTAGGGTCTATTCAGGGCTTCTCAAATAAGAGATACAGAAAAAGAGAGTCAGAACAGTTTAAGAGACTTGCTTGAAATGGCTTGCTGTACGCCTTTTCTGTAGTCTACAAACATGGTTGGTAAAAAGTGGTCCTTCACAAAGTTCTCCACAAAAGCTAGCAACCCATCATTCCTGAAATTCACAAAGTTGATGACGCCACAAGCTAAAATCGATAGGCGGAAAGCAACAAAATTTGAGCTTAAAAAGAAGTTTCATTATTTGATAGGAATCAATCAGCAAGATATTGTACAGAAACATATGAGGAAATCTTGTACTAATAATAGTACACTAGTACTAGACCAGTGCTTTGTAATGTTCACATATCAAATTGTTCGAATGTCACATTCCTTTTCTATTCTAAACCCTACAATTCCACATAGCAGGGTAGCACCTATGATGAAATGGAACAAAAGTTTGATCCTAGCAGCCAAACTTTTAAACTGCAAGGAGGTTCCAGAATTCATTTTTAAATGGATATTTAGTATGCCCCAAATCCCTATGAAAATTTCTGTTGGATTACAAGATTTAGGTTAAAGAGAAGGAAGAGAAAGATGCTAACAATGTATTGATCATATAATTGATAGATGAGATTCAATACCCTGATCAAATACTTCTATTTATTTTAGGGGCTATAATTACCATCCTATAACAATTTAACGGCATTTTACATAGTCATTAGAAAAGAAAAGACTTCTGACTTTTCAACTGCATTCTTGGCTCGGGCTCCATATCACTTACAGATAAAAAAATGTTTAGAAAATCAGCCTTGACTGAGCTGTTTGATCAATTAGCTGAGAACCAGACCATATAACAGATTGTTTAACTTGAGCATTTCGGCTTTTTACTCTCTTTCACACTAAAGTTATTTTTGAAGAAAATCATTGAAAATTTTAAGACAACAGAAGGTTAACGTATTCTGCTCATAAGAGGTGGCTTTTCAAGCACAGTAGGCATTATGCACTCAACATTTGAGAACTAAATATTCAAACCAGAATCCAACAATGTTCCACAATATTGATGTAGAATAAAGTGAAATGAACAAACACGTCCTTGCCTCATTTCTACACGAATAATAATAATAAGAATTTGACACACAACTTTCTGAAAAACTGAAAAAGAGAAAAGGGACAACAAGAGAGAGGCATCTCACCCAAGTTGGGAATACTTTGTTGGCAGCATTGAAGCAACTTTATCTGTGAACTGCAGAAAGAATCAGTTCAGAAAAGCATAAAGCCAAAGTATTAGGGTCATGATCAAAACGTGTTATGGGAGGAAGTGTGGCAATCCAATATGCAACACCTGAAGCACAGGTCGGTATATGGAAGCTGCTAAATATATGCCTTCTTCAGGCAAAACTGCTGCAGAACCATAACCCTCTTGCAGCACATTGGGACCCTTCCTGCTCCATCCTTGGCGAACAAGATCAGCTCCTGAATATTAATGCATCCAGCCATAAATGGAGAAAATAAGAAAATGAATTAGTAGTTAAATAATCAAGTAAATGATAAAGAAAATAATAAAAATAAACTAATAAAACTGCTACAAGTAAGATATTCAAAAGTAAGACAATGACTCATTATTAGAGCAAATATTATAGATTTAGTTAAAAAAAGGATACTATAAGAAACTTCCATTAATGGTTTACATATTAACCGCTATTGTTAAGGTCAGAAAAGAATACTAATGGAAATGGAGAATCTTCATTAACTGAAAAGGAAACAATGCAGAATTGTTGACAGAAGGCAGATGTTCCTAATATCAGCACTTGCTCATTTGTGTGATTTCCTAAATTACTAGTAGTTCTTAACATGAATCATTTACTCATCTAGCTCATAAAGTATTAAGATTCATATACCATGTCTATTACACAGAAAAAAGTTACAGTGGGACCCAAGTATTAAGATCCAAGATAGATTCATCTGAACTGTTCAGAAAAAGCAGGACCTAGGTGCTATCCAAATCCAATGTAGTTTGTCAGGGGTTTGTGAGGATAAAGTCTGTGTAATTATCATTTTAGCAAAGCTAAATTATCAGACGTGTAAACAAATCTAAACAAAACCAACAAAAGAGATCACTCTATTGAACAGCCAGAACACTTCCGTCTTCTAGTGTACAAAACTAAAATCTCATAGCATATTGTAGTAGTAACTAATGTAAACCTACAGCAACATGATTGCTTCAACTGTAATAAGCAACAGAACTCCTCTACTCCTTTAACAATATCTACCATACCCTGGTTAGGAATAGATATTGTAGCATCTGTAAAGCGAAATGCAAAAGTAAGACCATCTTCTGATCTATCCCTGCAATCAATAAAAAACAGTAACCATTAGCTACACACAAATTTAACTTAAGAAGTCAATATTATATTATCAAAGGAAATGAAATTTTCTCTTCTTTCTTTTTTTTTCCCTTTTCTCTCTTAAGTTCTGAGAAGAATGCATCAGTGAACTGAAAATCTTAAAGCTAAAGACATGCATTTGAAGCCAAAAACTTCCCATTTTTGAAAGGGCTAAAATTACTTCTTTTCTTATCTTTGCTAACAGAAGATAAATATAGATTGATTCAAGAGACACAAAAATGCACAAATAGATCACTTAGTATTTGGGCTGAGAGATGGGTGTTGATACAAATGGCTTCATAAGGCACTTTATGCTTGTCAATGTAACAATATCTCTTAACACAATGACAGATTCAACGTGCATCATTTGTACCGAAATACCCCTTCAGTTTTAAGAGAAGAAAATCAGATCAGGGATAACATAACTAGGGTGGGACAACCCAATGACTTGGATTATTTTTCTCCAAAAGGCAGAATTGATGAAATCCTTGGCAAAAGGGATTGCAGGGCTTTATTGTACTGATGTCATTGTTTTCCTTTACTTTGTTTTTTCTTCACACCTTTGCATAGCACAATACCTAACACTTCTCTTTCTTGTGATCTTACCTCCTATCTAATATCATTCCTCCTATTTAAAAAAATAAATAAAAAAATAATGAAAGTAATAACTTATATTTGCCAGCTAGGATATCCAATTGTAGTTGAAAACCATATGATCCTCAATTAGAAGACTAATAGTGGGTCCAAAAATAGTTTTCTGCAATGGTAGTTTGCTTGGAGTTATATTCATTATCATTTTAATTCTAATGCCAGCTTCTTGGTGGATTTTATTGATTCTTAGCTGTTGGAATCTTATGCTGCAAAAGGATCCCTATATAATATTTTTTAAAAAATTAACAGCTCCAAAATGAGCAGAGATTACTATCAAATTTTTTATTAAAAGAACAATAGAAATTCAAGCCACATGCCTTTTGTCCTTTGAAGGGGCTTTGCTTGCAAGTCTAGCTGTTTGTACAGCAGCATCAGCAGAAGCAGCTTCAGGAGTAGCCCGTAGAATTTCACATATAAGTTGTTGGCATTCACTCTATGAAAAAAATGAGTGAAGAAATATCAGCAGAAAGATACAATATAAATGGATTACAGCCAACATGCACATGCAAGGAATACATTTAGGATACTTCATCTTCATAAGACAGATCTTGTCAGTTTCATACAATTGCCTTGAACTGAAACAGAAACAGTGTTTCTATCACAAATATTTAACCAGAACATGACAATGCAGGATGCTACATTACTCACATTACAGTCAACAACAAAATCATCCTTTCACAATCATCAAATCAGACATGAGGGAAAAACAGATGACAGAGCTACAGAAAGAAAAAAGGAAAAGTTACACCAAATCCTGACAGCAACTGTAATATTTCCAGTTAGTATCTTGACAATGACGAACATGTATGTCAATCCACATATTGTTTATTTACTTAGAGAGTACAAAGAAAATAGAAGCATACTAAAATTTCTGTTAGCTATCCAAAAACCAAAACGTCCTGCATATCAGTGTGAGTTTTTTATCTTAGACCAAGATGCCAACCACACCTAGCCTATTAGTTTAGTTTAGATATTTCCTCATTTTTTCTTAATCAAATATCTAGCAGGTCAATAGCCCACACAGAGTACCTGTAGCACTGTCAGGGAGAAACCAATACTGTAACCTCCAGTTACTTGAGATGCTTCAGAATCGGGGTTCCAATTTACATCTGTTGGAATTGATTTTGGAGTATTCATGTCAACATGCTGACTGGCTTTAGCTTCCAAAAGCTCCCCAACAACGACATGGTTCTCTGAAGAGTCACACGTGAGATGATAAATTTACTCTTAAGACTAATGAAGTAATGATTAGCTTAGAGAAAAGAATGCATGAAATAATTATGTCTCACCAAATATTCGAACTACAGAATCCAAAATTGAATCAAGAAGCTCCTTTGCAGCAACCTGAGCCTTCCCACCAGGTGCCATAAGAGGTGATACAGGGCTCACAGCCAACAGAGTCCCAGCAATAGATATTCCATTCTTACGCTTCTGTTTTGGCAATTGATAGCTTTCTAGTTGACCTTTTATGAAGTGCAGATCTCCTGTGCCAGCTCGGGAATTCTGACCAATGCTAGACCTTGATGAATTCAAAAGCTCTGCATGAGCTTTAATCTTGGATGTAATAACATCATGAATTGTTGGCAATCTTTGGCTGATATACAATAAAATCAGTACAAATTATACACCATCTTCAGCAGCAACAAAAAGGATAATGATGAAATAAAGTGAGAGTCTTCACCAACAAAAAATCAGAAGATGGAAAAAATAGAATTTATATCCTGATTCATTTCAGTGGCATGTTATGGCAAAAATATTTAAATCTCCAGTAGTTAATGCGCATATGGATATCCTAGAGTATAGTTAGCTATATGTGCTAGACTAAGTGAATTACTAAAGGATTTGTATTCTTGTTTGTATTACACTATTAATGCTTGAACATCACTTAGAATGCCAGGTTATTCTAGGTTAGGTTTCAGATCTCTATATTGAGATGTCCAGTGACAAGCACAGCCATGTTGAAACCACAGTCATAATTCACAGTAAAGGTGTAATGGACAAATTTGACTATAGTGTGTGTCGAGTATAGCTAATTTATGCCAATAAAGTGCTATGTGTATTAATTTCAAGTTTTTCCTAAAGCTAACCACTAGAACACATACACAAAAGAAACCCGACAAATATCAATCAAGTTTGCACCAAATTTTCTATCCACAAATTTTCAACATATATCTTCCTTCAGTGATAGGATTCTCAGACTCACAAACACAATGGCACCAAATATCAACAGTTATGTAGAGCACAAATTAAAATAGTTGTTCACAGAAGGCCAAAGGCAAAGAGTTATATTAGAATTTCAGATCCACAACTATTTAAGGATTCTAGTGAATTGGCAGCTACCAAATTCATATCCTTTCTATGAACTGGGAGGGTACCGATGTCAACCAAGTATGCATTGCATGAACTAGTACATAGTTTTTGGGATAGACAGAGAGAGAGAAATATTATTGGAGGAATAAAAAAAGGTCAATAAAATAAAGATCACTACTTCTAAAATATGATAAATGGAAAATAAATTGCACAACCTTTTACAAAATGTAAATTCTGATAAAGAGAGTCAAAATCAAGCTAGCAACACAACTGTGCAAGTTAGTTTGCAGAGAAGTTCATTTATTTATTTATTTAAAAAAGGCAGAGTCAAACCTTAAAAATTGAGATTAAGACACAGTTGGGAAACAAAACAAATATCATGGAGGGGACATGCAAAATAAGACAATATGGAAGACTATGTCAGAAATGCCAAGGGATAAAATTAAATTCTGAGCGTCTTTAAATAAGAATAAAATATTATGAAGATAACAAACCATATCATAGCACCAGCAGCTGCAACTTTGCCAAGCATGCAAAGGCACTCAACCATAGTGTGAAGATACTTCACATGAAGTGGAGCACCACTCTTTCTAATTGTTTCCTATTCATAAAAAAGTCAGAACTTCAGCTCAAAAGACTAAAATCACCACAAATTCAAGAAGGATTGTAAATTAAAGAGAAATTAGTGGTTCCTACAAGAAATTCATCAGGTGTTGAATTGGAAAGCCATGTTGGCATCTGACGAAGAGCAATCTTGGCATCCTTTGGTACATCATTACCATTGATTCTCATTGTTGCCATATTCCCATCTAAGGTAGCTTCCTCATTTGATTCCAAAGCACCTTCCTCATCATGGCCATCAAAAGAACTGAAACACACATGGTATTTAATATTTGTATGCAAGTTTCTAAATCCAAAATCCCAAAGCAAACATTCATATGTACAACATGAATACAGTCACCAAACATCTTCAGATATATATTTGTATTTCCACTTCCCATCATTCTCATAAGACATGAGGGACTCATGAATCCCATGGTCCCCAGCATCGAAAGACATAATAATAATAATAATAATAATACAAAAGCAAGCCATGGACCAGGAGCAAAAGTCAATATAAAAACACAGCACAAAACAAAAAGGAAAACCTACAACAATAAGGAACCGTTTGAAGCTTCAACAGGAAATCATTGACATGGTTTATACAGTTCAGAACAAGAAGGAAAATAGAAATGGTGATAAATTCATTTGACTAGTATTACCCTCCATCCATAGATCCAGGCCTATACGATCCATCAATCTGGAGACCAGTCTGATTGTCACCTTTCAGTAACCTTGTTCTTCGAGACAGTGGTTGTGAACTATGTTCAGTGAGTGCAACAGCTGTGGTGGTTGGTAGTTCATCATCATTCTCTAGCATAGCTGAGCCAGCAGCACTGCAGAAAGAGCAGTTCAAATTCAAACACATATAACTTCACAAAATAAATAAATCACACAACTCAAAACTCAAGAATGAAGACATCAAACTGTGCAGTCAGATTAAAAATTTGTTGGACATTCCAGAAACATTCTCCATGACATCCAAATGTTTCCACAACAAGACACATGGGAACCAAGTCAAAGAGGAAGTAGTAAAAGAGAAAATAGAGCATCAGAGTCTGCATAGGAATAGCTGTCAAAGTGGTACATATGCAGGAATACAAGCAACGAATAGAAATGCATTTCAGAAGTAAGTGCTCAAATACCTCACAGCATGATGTTCAAAGTTGGAGTTCAGAATGGAAAAAATATATATATACCTATATTCACCCTTGTTGTATAGATGAGCATGCAAATCCTCCAAAACCTGATAAAAGAGGACTCCCCGTAACTTTGTTAACTCGGAACGGACATCTTGAAGTGCACCAACCTGGGCCACATGTAAGAAATAATTATGACATACAAAAAAGCATGAAGAAGAATGCTCATAATGATGATTAATAACTTCAAAGATGTGAATCATGAGAGAGAGAGAGAGAGAGGACAATTGGAAGATGGACTTTTCTTCAGAGGTCCAGTTTTATCTTGATAAATAATGTCTACAAAGGCATAGTTGACATAGAGCTTCATTGATACAAAAGGGAAAATTATTCTTGTTTAGACATTGTGGAAAAATTTGATGCTATGCTTAGATATATTAAACTTCAATAGACCTATTTATCATTTAAAGATACAAGCAAATATAAGAAATTTAAGCAGCAATGATCTCAACATGGACGTAGAACAGTGATATGCTATACAAAGTTCAATACAAACTAAATTTAGTGAAATTTTTATGGGCACCCCTTTGCCCTTTCATTTGTTAGAGGATGAGATTATGTTTACAGTCTCCCTCCCCCCTCCCTCTCTCTCTCTCTCTCTCTCTAAATAAATATAAAAAAATAAACAAGTAATGTAAAATAGAAGCTCTCCAATCTCTACACAAAACAAGCTGAAAATAGGATTATAGGAGTAAGTTGAAATCCTACAGTTTGAAGACCTTCTCGCTCAAGCATCAGCATTGATTGCACATGCAATTGAACCGCAGCATAAAATTGCTTCTCTGCAATGAGCTTCTCTATACGTGCCGGAACCTGCACCTTAGATCTTCAGGATCAAAATCCTCCATGAAAGAGACAATTTTAAACAGAGTAATAGATGAGAAAGCAATCAAAGGCAAACTTTAACAGAAATCAGCATGCATGCACAAATGTATACAAGCATGCAGATAATATGTCCTCAGTTGAGAATTGAGACTTTTTCAACAGAAATTCTAGGCTCTGACTACAATGCTTGAGCATTCTACTCAAGAAGCTCGTTGATGCAGGATTAGAACACAGTTGATCAAACACCATTAATCGTAGAATATCAATTAATAATAGTTCTCAGATTAACTAAAAGATAATGTTAGGGTTAGCTTCAGTTTCATTGCCATTCCAAGCTCAATGGGCTTTCACATGAGTTATATGTTTGTGTATACAATTCTAGTTCTCTGACTTAATGAACTAAGCTTAGAGGTCAAGTGCTTTACAGCTAAAATCATTACAGAGGTCTCAACATATGTACTTATAGCACATTGAATATAGTTAGTTATTCTTTTATAAATTGTACAACCACTCTCTATAAGTTCATGAAACTGCAACTGCAATCATGCAATATCTGTTTATTCTAGTACAAACTGCGTAAGTAGTAAAAAGCAATTCCAAATCAGAGCATATAAAATTAGGGGAAGCTAGCACAAGTTCACACGATGGAACTAAGGCTGTCTTTTTCTCATCAACTGACCCAAGTCATGCAATTGGATCAAGAAATATCTAAATTCAGGAAATAAAGGATGGACCTTAGCAATGCCTTCAATTTGATCCAATAGGGAGATTATGTGTCGCAATGTAACTGACCGATACCATAATTGATGCAATTGCTTATTGCGGGCACTAAGGTGCTTCTTTGCCTCTGCTAAATCTACCTTTAAGACAGAGATACTCTCAGTGGATTCACTGAAAAGCCTCAAGATCTGGAAATAAACAAAATATTTATTAAATGAAAAATCATAATGAAGCACCAATCCTAATTCAGCTACAGTCTAAGATATAAACATGAGATAAAGGGGAAGATCCTGAAGAAATCTAGTTATCATATACATGATTTCAAGTTCTAACAGAATGTGTAGGAAGCACAAACAGTTTCAATTACATGTAACTAGGTTTTGTTTGTTAAATAAAATAACGTAAAAAAAATCCCTCATTCTATTCACATGTAATGATTCCTTATCAACTTTAATTTTATCAAACAACCCACTATGATTGTTTCTTTGTTTCTTGTATATCAACCCCTTGCATTAAGATTGCATAACAGAAGATTGTAATGAAGCTTATACAAAATCAATAAAAAGATTAGATTAACCGGTCAGACACAGGGAAGGACAAGAAAATTGGAATGGTGTGTGTATATATATAAAGAATGTGAGCAGTGGGATTTACAAAAGCTTACCATTATTATCTTATCAATTTATCAGAGAGAAAGATAGATGCCAAAGGGCAAAGTTTTAATAATTATGCAAAGCAGCAACTGCTACAACTACGATCTAAACTTAAAAACATCCAAGGGATGCAAAATAAATGGGAAAAAAAAAAATACTCTTAAGGTACTTTCAGTGGTTAAGTATTAGCAGTTTGACCCAATTGATAATGTATAATTTTAAGATAATCAATGAGAATGAAATATTAAGAAACCTGGGAATAGTTCTGGATAGCTCTGTTGAACCCACTGTGATAAGAATGTACTACTTCATCCACGACCTCCTCAACAACATCACTTTGCTCCTTCAAAAATTGGGCAGCAGCTTCGCGATCTTTTGATGTCAAAATGTGAACAACATGAGGTAATGAATCGAAACGGGCAGCAGTCCAACTCTCATCTATTCTAGAGAGCTCTTCTCTCAAATACTGCATTCCAATGAAGCACAAAGACTCAAATTATCACAAAAGAATGTACAGAGTATAATGCATGACTAAGTGCAGACAGCAGAAATACCATATCAATAAAGGTTTTTAATTTAGACCTCTAATTATAGGCTAACAGTAAAGATGTTTTTAGTATGAATAGCAATAAACCCTTCACAGAATATGTTGCATAAATAGGACACAAGTTTGGTCAATATAACTAGAATACAGGTAGAACAAGTCCATTCAATAATGGTTCTCCTATCCATTGAGAAAAAACATGTTGATTTGGAAAGGCCTTTTGAAGGAGAGGAAATTCGAGAGGCAGTTTGCAGCATGGAAAGAAAATAAAAGTGTCAGGGTCTGGTGGTTTTGCTGCTGCCTTATTTAGAAATATTAGAGACTCATGATATATATATATATATATATATATATATATATATATATATATATCAAAGATATCTCGTAAAGGTATATGCTATATACATTTCAGTGTCAATATCAGTGTTGCTTACATACATAATAATGTAATCTCAAAGTAACAAAGTAATGCTTACCGCTTTTTCTGAAGGCAAAGGTAAATCATCAAAAAGTCCCATATTGTGCCCTCGATGTATCCGCACACCATAGAAGAGATAAGATTACCTCGTGCTAGCAAACCCACAGTTCTAACTGCAATGCGTAAATACAAGTAATAAACACTCAAATTCCTTTAGTATAAAAATCAGGAAATGTCTAAAAACACCCAATTTCACCTGAAATTAATGAAAGAAACTGCTTGATTTTAACTGGAGATGAACTATTAAAATTCAATGTTAACACATTCGACTTCTATGGTTGTACTAGGCTCAGGGAATGTAAATAATAATCAATAGTCTACTCATTCATAAAACTACTGAAAAAAGTTAAAAATAATAATAATAATAATCCAAAATTATATTATTTCTGAAAGGAATTGGTTTAACAGCTTAATTTTGCTCCGCCAAAAGACAATTGATTGGAAAGTTGTCCCCCTACCCACCCTCAAAGCCCCAAAACTAATTAAACAGTTCACAACAAAAAACAGTCAAGTCTAAGGGGCCAAACAAAGTAACCTTTATCTTCTTCATTCTTAACAATTTCCAGACCACCATACCTCTAAATCAAGCTCAAGTAGCACCCAAAAGGAGGCAGAGTTATTACTTGAACTTCAAATAACCTGACATTACCATTCGAAGTTTAGACACTATAGTGTTAATATTAAAAAAATTCCTACATCCGAAAACAATACACAACAACAGGAAGTAAACCTTTTTCCTAGTTACATAGATCAATGGACGCCACAGTGCCCCATACACACACACACACACACAACATAACCACAATTCTCTTAGTCATTTCACAGCCAGGAAAAGAAACTACACTTATTGCCAACGCAATTCCCGATAATTTTTAACAAATTAAAAATTAATCAGAAGCAACCACAAGAGCAGATTGATACAATCAGTTAATCACAACTGAACTTAGTGCATACTATTCAAAGCGCCTAACAATCAACGCATAACTAAGCATTACTTCTACCATCATTATAACTGAAAAAGCAACCAAAATGACCATTTCTTCTACCGCAAACAGAACCAGATCCCCGATTTCCGCTCACAGGCACAGTTCGCTCTCACACCAAACAAAATTCCACACTCCACCAATTTCTCTCTCCTCACACCTCCACTTCCTCTATCTATCTACCTACCTATCTCTCTTTCGCTCTACAGCTCTTCCTCTCCTTACTGAACAATTCAAAGACGTTTACGAATTCAAAGTCGAAGACTCCGTCAAAAAACTAACAATTCAGAAAAACGCATTCTGTAAATCGAAGATCTTAAGAACTAGGATTCAAATCAAGATTCGTTTGTGTGCGCGCTGAATCGAACAAGAGACATGGTTTCGCGAATCGAAACACACACACACACACACACACACATAAAAACACAGAACCTGGAGGAAGCTGGAGCAGTTGGAAATGACGGCGATTCAACGGATGAAGACGGAAAATTCAAAGTGAAGCCGAAGCCGAAGCCGCAGAGAGAAGGAAGCGCGTGGAGGAGACGGAGGGAAAGAGAAGGTGACAGAGAGGAACTCACTAAGGCTTCGGAAAGGTGGATTGACTGGTAATAACGAAGAAAAAGAAAAAGAAAAAAAAACACTCATAATCGCATTAGTGCATAGTCATTTAGTGAGGAGGAGAATAAAGAACGAACGATCGTGAAAGATGTGAAACGCGTGACGTGATATGCTGCTGCTGCTAGCTGTTTATGGATGTAAGGTGTGCCAAAAAAAAGATAGAAATTGTAATTCGTTGAAAAAGTTAAACAGGAAATAATTTCAAAAAAGTTATTTATATTCACGATTCAGGAGATACCTTCATGACTCACCAATGGAATGAAGACCTTGCTTGGGTTACCAATAGAATCCATAATCCATTCAATAATAAATTTGTATGAATTGATATGATTTCTCCTTTATCATGAATATAAATAAATATTATGAATATAAATAACATAATTTCTTGGAATTGCATTAATTATTTACAGGGTATGGTCAAAATTTATAATTTGTTTCATCAAAATATTTATGATGTTTAAATTTTGTAACACTACTTAATGTTTTATACATAATATTGTAATAACTGTTTGGTAACGATACGTTAAATAAATGTTCCGCGATTTTAATTTCTTATGTATTAAATTTTATTATTTTGTTATACATGTAAAATTTAAATTTATATGATTTTTTTATGTAAGGCCTATTCAACCTCAAATCAATTATTAGTTGAATTGTATCTGGGTTGAGCTAAGTTAAGTGGGCTTCAACCGATAATTACTATTCTACTAATCATCGCTTCAAGCCCAAACTACTATAGAAACAGAGTAGGCATAAACTCTAGAGTAAAATTCATTTTTATAATATATCAATCTAATCCAAATTGGTAAGAATCAAACTGAATTGAGTTAGATTCAGAATCCAAATGAAGCCTATCTAATCCACGTGGTATAAATTAAACCATAATGATCGTTTATTTTCTATTCAAATTTGATCAAAATTGAACTATGATTAACAAGTTGATTAAGTCACTAATCTGTATCTCATGTGGAGCCAAGTAGTAAAACCACTAGACACATTGGTCTTGCAAAAGCTCACCCCATTCTCATCTTAAACCCCACTCCTATCGGTGCTATAATCATCCCATGGTGGAGGATAATTTGGTCTCCACTACTTCTGGACCATCTAATGGTGGATTTTTTTTAATTGTTGGATTAAGGTTCATTAAAATCACGTGGCTGAAATTCCTCAGTGTTAATTTGTTTTGGTTTTGCTCTTTGACCCCGTTATCATCATTTAATTTTGCAAAAAAGTCCAATTGGCAATTGCAGAAGTCTTTTCCAAATGGAGCAGAGGATATGATTGGCGGCAGATGACTAAGAAACTCTAAGCCTTATTTGAAGAAGTGATTGAAAGTGTTATGGTTTAGGGCTTCCCCATGGCCAACCTCAACAACAATGTAACTGGTATTCTTTGATGGTTACCTCTACCTAAGTCATCTTTGTCATTGAGGTTGACGACAATGTAAGCGGAGGACCAGTCTCCAATAGCGGATGGCGATGACGATGTAGTGGTGAAGGGGGATAGTAGAGTAGAAGAAGTAGCAAACCAAACGAAACTTAATTTTTTTTTTCTTTCAGTTTTTAATTCTTGACATGTCACTGCCTAAAGAAACTTCTTTTTTCTTGTAGGACTATGAAAGTCTTCTAATTTGGGTGAGTTGAGGATGGAGGCGGGGTGGTAGATCCAGACAAAGGGACATCGAATATAATATATGATGTTGTGGCTACAAAAAATAGGGGTGTAATTTTAGGGACATCATTTTTCTTTTCTTGACACTTCTCTCTATATTACTTCAATAACCCTTAATACTTGGTTAATAGTAACATGTGAGCCTCATTATGTGTGTATGTTGAATAGAAAACATGAAAGAGAACACAAGTATGGATTAAAAGTAGAAGGGAGTACTGTTATAGTGTGTGAGAATTGAAAAATAAAAATTGTGCGTAGCGGAATAAAAGCAAGTGCTGCATTGAGTTGGATAGGTTTCCTGAATTTCATGTACATATCTATATCAAAATTTTGTGCTCTATGCCATCTTAGGTTCAAGGCCTAATTGAACACCAATAAAGGTTATTCACTCTCTGTATACTCTTATTACATTATTGATGGGGCGGTGGTATTGGCGGCCAATGAGGTGAGGCGGTGCTTCCAGTAGCCTTTTGAGGTGTCCTGTGATGCCTCGGCAAAGGTTTGGATTGTGTGTTAATCGGTATAGGAATGTGGTGGCTTATGCTTCACGCAGTTAGAGCCACATGAAGTGAACTACCCTACCCATGATCTTGGGCTGGCAGCAGTGGTATTTGCATTGAAGATATGGAGACATTATCTTTATGTTGTGAGGTTTGAGGTATTTTGATCATAAGAGTTTGAAGTATCTCTTTGATTAGAAGGAGCTCAACATGAGACAAAGGAGATAGATGGAGTTTCTTAAGGACTTGACTTTGGACTAAACAACCATTCGGGAAAGGCAAATGTAGTGGCGGATGCTCAGTAGGAAGTCTTTGCATGTGTCCCACTTAATGGTAAAGGAGACCGAACTCATAGAAAAGTTTAGGGGCCTTAACCTTGGAGTGACCCTTACCCCTAGTAGCATGAGAATGTGTCAGATTAGAGTAATGAGTAGTTTCAAAGAGCAAATTGCCAGTGCCCAAAGGGTTGATGAGGAGTTCAAAGTCTTGGTCAAATGTGTTGAGGAAGGCAAGTTGAAGGGTTTTGCCATGGGTGAAGATGGGGTGTGGAGATATGAGGGCAGAATTTGTGTGCCTACGAGTGGTGATCTCGGAAGAGTATTTTGGAGGAGGCTCAAAAAAGCCACTTCACCATCCATCTTGGTACTATTAAGAGGTATCAGGACCTAAAGAAGATGGCCTGGTGGCCTGGGTTAAAAAGGGATGTACTGTTTGGGTAAGCAAGTGCTTGAATCTGTCAAAAGGTGAAAATGAGCATCAAAAATCTTCTGGAATGCTACAACCCCTAGAGATTCCTGAATGGAAGTGGGAAAGCATATCTATGGATTTTGTAGTAGGTTTGCCTAAAACCCAGGCTGGTCATGATGTCATTTGGGTGATAGTGGACTGATTGACTAAGTCAGCCCACTTTTTGCCCATAAGAGCTACTTTTTCCTTGGAGCAGTTGGCACGACTTTATCTTAAGGAGATTGTGAGGTTACATGGGGTGCCATCAACAATAATCTCGGATAGAGATCCATGATTTACATCACATTTCTGGGAGCCTTCAGAAGGCCTTTGGTTCTAAATTGTGTTTGAGTCCTGCCTATCACCCCAACGGATGGCCAATCCGAGAGAACTATACAAACTTTGGAAGACATGTTGAGGGCGTGTGTTCTGGATGAGAGGAGGAGTTGGGACAAATATTTACCTCTTGTAGAATTTGCTTATAACGTAGTTACCATGCTAGTATAGGTATGGCTCTATATGAGGCTTTGTATGGTAGGAAATGTCAATCCCCTTATGTTGGTATGAACCAGGTGAGAGAGTGTTTAGGACTGATCTTGTAAGGCAAACAAGAGGATTAGAAGGATTAGGGGGAGGATCCTTAAGCCCAAGAGTAGGCAAAAGAGTTATGCTGGCCAGAGAAAACCCCTTGAGTTTAGGAAGGAGAACATGTATTCCTTAAAATTACTCCCACAGGGACAGGACGTGCTATGAAAGTTAAGAAGTTGAGTCCTAGATTCCTGGTCCCTCCAGATTCTCCAAAGAGTTCGGGCGGTGACCGTATGGCCTTACCTCCTCATCTTTCAAACCTTCATGATGTCTTCCATGTGTCTCAACTTAGAAAGTACTACTCCAACCCAAGTCATGTCCTTGAGTCAAAACAAGTACAATTGAGGGATGACCTGACCTTCAACCTACCGCCATCGCAGATTGTGGACAAAGGTGTCAAGCAATTAAGGAACAAGACCATACCCTTGGTGAAGGTAGCTTGGGGAAAAGGCACTGGAGGAGTTTACTTGGGAGTTGGAGTCCATATGAAGCATCAACATCAGAATTGTTTCCAGGTAACAAATTTTGAGGGCAAAATTTCTTTTAGGAGGGGGAAATGTAAGACCCAATTTATTTCATCCTTAGTTCCTTTAATTTGTGTATGTGGAATTAATTAATGTGTTAGAATAATATTTGGTCCAATGTGGATAGCATAGGAATAATGGAATTTATCCAATATAAAATATATGATATGTATTAAGGGATTATTATTATTATTAGATAAGATATGATGAGATTTTTTTATTTATTTAAAAGAGAGTCTATCTTAATTTAGTAAGGAAGGAAGGGTTCACTATCTCTATCCCTAAAAGTAAATGCATCAACATTTATTATTTTATTGAAAATTTTCTTGATTACTCGCATGTGATCAAAACTAGTTATGAACCCGTTATCTGGCCAAAGCTGATATAACTTTTAAACACTTTAGCTTCCGTGATGATCGATCTTTTTTTAAACCATGATACATTCTGCATTTTCAACCTACAAATGTATATTTTATTTGGATTTTTATTTTAAGGGTTCAGTGGTGCATTGTTTTTTTTTTACGCTAACATTCCTTGCATTCAATTTAGCATCAGTGTTATGTAGTTTAATTAATTAATTTATTTATCCTTTCTTTGGAGTATCGTACATTCGTTACAATCTAGTAGTTATTATTTCATTCATTATTTATTTACAAAAGTTACTTTGAGAATTATATATATAATCTTGCCTTACTAAGTTGCTGGACGATGAACTTTTATTTGAGTTCTCTTAACATATTATGCAAGCTTGATTTTTTTATGCTATAAATACATTATAATGTGATGTTGTACCTGGACTATTGATTTAATGATTATATGCATATTAAATGTTGGTGATTTGTCTAATGTCAATATATATGTATATGAAAGATTAATGGATGTAAATCCCCACTGATTTGGAAATAATCCTCTATAAAGAGAGATGATCCCCACGTTTTAGCATCTTGTTTATCCCCACTATATTTGTCGATGACGATCGACTTCTATATGAGCTCATTACCCTCCTGATTGGATAACTGGACGTATAAAGAAATAGATGTATTAAGAAAAAGTCTAGACTAAGTGTTTTATGTGAATGTCTGTGAATTTTGTGTATATAGGTATTAATTGGATTGTCATGTATTCATGTAAATTTACGAAGTGCATCCATAATAAGAAATATCATATTAAAAGACACGTCTACCCTGGTAAAGATCTTTGGAACTTATTAATTGAATCTGAATGTATGTTCATGTTTTTCAAGAATAAACCGAGGTGGCTAGAGATGATTTCGATGACACTATTTGACGTGTGCATTTATCCTTAATGGGAACTTTCGAGTTCTCACCCTTTTCCTTTTTCCATGTCATCTCTAGATGTGGAGAGGCTAGTGAGGTCCTCGAGGAGGAGTACGTGCCTGAAGAGTAGATGAGATTTAATTCCACTTATGAGACTTTAGTTGATTAGACCTATTCGATTATTCAGTGTTTTGGTTTATTGGTGACTGGACTATTATTAGCTGGAGGTTTATTATTGCTCATACTAGTTATATTATAGCGATGCATACGTGTTGGAGTTAATTACCTGTTATTGCAATATACTATTCTAGACTTTTGATTGAATGAATGTGTTTATTATTACTTAGCTAGTTCCGCTTAAAATAGTATTACATATAATTATGTATGTGTCAGGCTTCCAGTTTGATTTTTAAATACAAATAAAAATATTATCATTATTTTTCTGCCTATATTATATTTTGAAACTGCAAAATCATGACGTCAAAGTGTAACAATTTAATAATAAATTTCGCCATGACTTAAGCATATGAGAATAATTATTAGGATGTTACATTTTGGTATCAGAGCGTTCGATTCTCTTGGAGCCTTAGGATTGGATTAACTATGGTTCTTAAGCGTACAACGATAGCTATGTCGTGCTTGTAGTTTGTCTGTATAATAGACCTTAGGAACTAGAAATGCATGACCGTTTTACTTGTGTATCACGGTAACTAGTTCATTTAACATTGAGTATTGAGACTGATCACCTCAATGTTTATTGTTTTGTGTGCTAAGGGACTGATGGCACCTGGTAGATGTCTAGGAATCAACCAAGGGATGCCCCTAACCAGGGGAACATGATGGAGACTTTAAGACAGATGGCTAGATCAATGCAGCTTATGGCTGATCGTTTGGATCATCAAGAAATGGACAACGCGGGCAGGAGGTGTAGAGGATATGGTATTCTGAGTTTAGGAGAGCAAGACCTCCAGCATTCCAAGGGACATGTGACCCTAGTGCTGATGCTTGGGTCAAGAGTATTGAAAAGATTTTCTCAATTGTTCCATGTTCAGAGAAACAAAAAGCAAGTTTCGCTATCTTTATGAGGGGAAGCGGAGGTATGGTGGTTTGGTGCTAGGAGAAATTTTAGATACTGGCCACATTACTTGGGACATGTTCAAGGAACAGTTTATGGGAAGTATTTTCCAGCATCATTGAGGAATACAAAGGAAATGGAGTTCCTAGCACTTAGCAGGGTGATATGTAACACACGGGGACGAGGTAGGGAGTGAGTAACCTTCGTGAATGAACCAATTACACATGAATGAGACCTATAGGTATGAGACTATATAGTTCAGGAGGTTTATATGAATTGATTGGTACTATCTATGCCACAAAGATACATCTTTCTTGCGGTAGCCCATCACGAAAGAACTCCAAAGTTAAGTGTGCTTGACTTGGGGTAATTTTGGATGGGTGACCTCCTGGAAGTTTTCCAGGAAGCGTGTGAGTGAGGACAAAGCACGTTGAAAAGACAGTGTTGGTTTGTGGGGACAGTCATCAATCCATAAGGCGCAGGGGATATTACAAATGGGTGAGATGGTACTAGTGAAGGCGGCACAGTGAAAAGGGTTTCTTCAGATTGGGTTATTAGAAGAATAAATTAGATAAATAATAGGGTATGATGGGAGGGTTGAGTAAAAAGAATAAACAGATTCAAATAGAAATTTTTTTAAATTGGAGTTAGTGTAAGAGGAGGTTAATTTGTAATTTTTTTTCTTGGACCATGCGATGTGTTAGAAGTAGAGAGACCAAATTATCCTCCACCATCATCCATACATACACACTTTCTTTCTTCATTCACAACTTCAAAAGATCGAAGATGAAAAGCAAAATAATTGTAAAGATGAAGGCGAGTCTTACAAGGGATAAACTAAGTTTGAGACCATATAATCACTTAATCTCATCCATTAAAAATTAAATCTGAAGGTTATTATTGATTGCAAATAAAAATGTATTGATATTTTAATATTTATAAATATCATTTTTATAAAGGATTTGTCCCTTTCTCCCCTACCTTTTCTTTGTTGATCCCACTAATCTTCCTCACCATTGCTTTGCTTCTGTGCCTAATAAACCAAAATCCTCTTCTTCTTTTTCAAAATTTCATTCATTTCTTTTAAAGTATTTAAAATTTATTGATTTTTTTTTCAAAACTTGGTCTTCGTCGTCATTATGCCCCGCTATGTCATCATCATCAGAAGAACTTGATTTCTAGCGGTTACCTCTGACTAGAGTTGAAGTCACTCTGTGTGAACTCGCGGATATGACGTCGCTAGAGCCATTGGGATCTGGAAGAAGCAGGGTAGTCATCGGTGAAGTCTGGAGGCTCGGGATTTTGTTGGCGACAAATCGTTAGACTTCGTCTTTCTCATTGAAGGATGAGCGATCAGGCAGTTGTTAAAGTTCATGAGATTTGCTAGATCCTAGGCTGGAACATTTCACAGCGTTCCATGTATTATCCCAAATATCATCTACCCCAAATGATTAAAGGAAGGTAACCCATAGAAAGAAAAAATGTGGGTTAAAGTACAATTCCCATACTTTAAATAGATATAAATGTTGGGGAAAATCTAAATATTACAAGGTGAAAATATGACAGAGGAGGTGGAGGGGAGAAGTGCTTGCAATGGAGGAAGAAGAGAGTAAGAGAAAATAAGGGAAAAAAAGTATTACTATTCTTTTGTTATTATAAAACTATTCAGTTCCACATGGTCACAAACTAGTTGGCCCCATGGGCGAGTTTGATGTAGGGATGCTTGAGTTTGGGACTATGGTGGTGATGGGTAGTTTTGTAATTGACTAGAACAATAAAATGACTTGTTTGCCCATATCTTCTTTAAGTCTCCTTCCTCCATTGAAAGTTGCAACCAGTAATCTCTTTTCTCATTACTCCACTTCTTGTTCAGAAATTGCTTGTCTCCTTCACACTCTCTTGACAATACTTCAAACTCTAAATCCAATTCCAGTTATGAATTCCATAATGCCACCAAACAACAATCACCATAAGACTTTCATAGATTTAGTGAAGAGGAAAAACATAATCTTCAATGAATGTAATAATTCCTTTGGCCAAAGATATTGTGATATTGTAACAAGTAGCTCAAAAAAATTTCTAAGTCATGAATAAAGAAAACTAGTCACAACTCCTTGGTACTTGAGTTTATGAATGCAATGGACACTCGATATATATAGAAAATGATTCAATCCTCACAAAAGTCTCTAATTTCCACATAAAGGAATTGTGAAGAACAATTTATTACATTTTTCATATTTATGCAAACACTTGACCAAAATATTTTATTAATTTATTTTTTTCCTGAATCCTGTGTTACATAACAATGCCAATAGTTACGACTTGGTGCTTGCGACAATCCTCAAACTGTTTCTCCTACTAAAACTCAGGCTTGGCAACCGTGCCGAGTGGAAAGTTGTCACGACTCGACCTGGAGCGTAACGGCACCTGAGGAACGCGTCCCATGTAAGCCTCGTGATTCACGAGTTATGCTATATGCTTAATTTATTCATAAATTCAATTCAAATCAAAACAAATTCATATTTAACTCATAATAAATTGAATAATCCTTTTTCCATAATTAGATTTTGAAACATGTAGCTGTAATATAAATAAACTGAGTTGCTAATTTACAAAAGATTCATGAACGCTATATCTTTTCAATTACAAAATGAATTATGATATATCTAAAATGCAAAAATGTATGAATCTATGTCAGGGACCTTGCCGTCATATCATGGAGCACTCTACAAAATAATTCACTTCACGACGATGTGAAGCTCACCAAATAACAAAGGCTACTGCTGTTGAGGAGGAAGGGGAAAGGATCCAAAGCTAAAGTTGTATGTGAGAAAAAGGAAGAAAAGAAGGGTGTGTTACAAAACTCGTGAGTAGATCCTTACTCATAACCATACATGGGACAAGAAAGAAATATACATAATAATAACAATAATGCAACATGTAGAAATCATTTCCTTTATATTTATATAATAGCTACCATATCATAATTTGCTGGAAATAGAAAACATGTTATTTCACAAGAAATTATAAAGAGAATAGAATATCTATAACTACAAGATGGTGTCATCCTTGGCGAACAAGAGCTTATAGCTGTGATTTTAACGGTCCCTAACGTAGCTGATTTAATAAGGATAATTTGCCCCTGGTAGGCCTTGGTGTACGAAGGTTAATGGAATAATTGTCGTTAATTCACAATCCTTTCTTAGTAATTCCCTATCCAAAATAGACTGAAGCCATAATATGGGGTTCTATAATCTCCAGGTTCAACGTTTCTCATTTCCATAAATAAACATGATATTTCACCCTTACATTTCATCGCAACTAATATTCAACATTTTAGTCAAATCTAAAATCACTAGTTCCATCATATAAAATGTTCATAGAGCAATTATGGTCCCATACATTTTCTAAAATCATAGTTTCATGTAGGAGCTTCAAAAACATAATTCTACTTCTAAAACATAATGCATATAACGTCATATCATATGAAATATTAAATTCCACTTTCTAAATACTTCATATTGTTAGAAAGTAATGAAATAATGACTAACATAGAGCCATAAGATCGAACCCACTCACCTGGAAGGAAGGGACGTAAATGATCGACTTGGAGAACTTGGAAGGAGGGATGATACTAATGTCTACCATTACCATTATAAAACTCATAAGAAATCTATGGGCACTCATAAATTACTTCTAACAACATTGGAGACACCCTACTTGACAATAATGAGAGAAAATAACAATCCCCAACTCAAGAACATAGAAGAATGGAGGAAGGCAAAACATAATCTAACAATATACATATACCTTGAAGCTTTAGAGGAGCTATATTGGAGTGAAATTAAGATAAAAAAGAGAAAATAGGGGTTTGGAGGGCAAAAGGGTTTGATTTTTACTTTTGGAGAGAGCATGATTTGGGGCTTTTAAAAGGGGTAGGATTCACAAAAAATGGAATGGTGTCGTTGACACTATTTCCCCCAAGGGACCACTATAGCGTCTATCGCTATAGCGGTTGGTAAAATTCCAAATTTTGGCCGTTGCATATCCATGACCGTTATAGTGATCCTAACTTTATAGCGATGACAACAACACCAAATGCTGCACTTTCAAGTTATTTTGGCATCTAAGTTGTCTCAATATTCACTTATTTACATAATATCCTAATTTATTTTACTCTCCATTAACTTTAAAACATAAATATAAATAAGGAAGTACCCCATTTAGATTCAAATAAAATATGATAAAAATTAAAATCCCAACAAATTAGAATCCAAATATTGGGTTTTAGTTCAAATTTTGGAATTTTTAAGATTTTATAAACTTGTGGGCCTACAACGAAATGTTTAAAAGCTTCATAGAATTCATTAAAAATCGTTCTTTAACTTATTTTCCTTTTGGGAACAATTCCTGGGATTTTTGATCCCAAGAATGTGGTTCTATCATATAGCCCTTCAAGGACTTATAGGATCCAGACTTAGTGATATTCATGACCCAGTGTGACGGATAAGGGTAATGTGCACCATTCCTAATAAAAGAAAAAAATTCTAATATTTTTATTTAAAATTAGGGTATTACAAAAGCCTGAAGATGCCACCGCCGCAAGTGTCGAACTCCAATAGTGGCACGAAATGATGACTTCCATGGTTGGCGGCATTTGTGTTTTGCTTCAGCATATGGATGACTATATGGTACTTGACATTTGGGATGGTGGTGACACAATCTATTTTAGTGACGACGGTCTCCATGCGAGAGTGAAAGTGGTGCCAAGGGAAAGGGCGCAGAGATGGTGGAACGAGGTTGACAAAGATCTGGAAGAAGGAGAAGTGATATATGGAGATACAATTTGGGTGATACAATTTTCATTAATTATTAAAATATAAATTTTAATTAATATAGAATTATTTTTTATGATAAAATGTTTTAATCTCAACCCTTAAATATAATTTCATCAGTTAAACCAAATCATCATAATAGTCACAAACTCATTGATCCCCATTTAAGAATTCGCCTACCCTATGTAAGAACTCACGAAAAATAAAATGTGTGTCAAAAGTACATGGAAATAAAACCCAAAGTCTCCCCACAAACATAATCCAACAACAACACAATAAGGAAAAAATGAAAAACCCATTATAACCCACAACACCAAACACAAAAACAAAATCAAGAAGAAAAAAAAACACAATGATTTGGTTTTGAAATGCAAACACTAATAACTCCAACCACTTTATCTTCTATTTAATCTGCTAAAAAAGGAGCCGCTTCTATGGATGAGATCATCCACTCCATGGTAGTCCGATGACCCTCATGTCTTCTTCTTTTCCTTGTCTTTTTTTTTTCACTCCCTCGTTGCATAGATTTAATTTGTTTGATTTTTCCTTTGAAGAGTTTATATTGATAAATATTTGAATCGTAGAAAATGATGAAAGATTAGCTCATATGTTAGGATTTCTCAGCTGCTTATACTTTTGGCATCTTCAGAATATCACACAAGTGAAAAGCAACCTTCATTGTCATTATTAGTCAACTAGGATTTTTGCTCTTATATATGCCTGCTTATCACGCTTGCTTAAGATAGTTAAAACATTTGCAAATATAGGACATATTATAGCTAATACAATCCTAGTAAATAGGAGAGATTAATCACAAAAAAAATACTTAGAGAGTTTTTGCAGATCAGGTTTGTCTCTGTGAGTTGATTTTTTTAAAATCAATTGTTTGCATTAGAGCCAACTTGAAGGTTTCCAAGCGAAGCCAATGAGGCAACACATCACGTAGCTATCATCTTCAAGTTGTTTACTGTGTTGGGGGACTTATAATTTTAGTTAATATTTTTTATAATGTTATTGCAATAGGCTAGTATAATTGTCTAATCATCTAGCCAAACTGGGCTGTTATATTTTTGTTTTCTTTAGTTTCTTTACTAATGTAGATGAGGTAAACCTTAATCATTTATCTATGCTATGAATTGATTTTTCATGGGAAAAAAAAAACCATACATTATGAGGGTGGGGTGTAGTGAGCTTTTTTGGCAACCGAACAATGCATTTGGTGGCTCTTACCTCCTGCCATATGGAGTCAAGATTACTAGCGTAGTTAGCATGTTAACCTCCATATACATTAGTAATCAATCATGAGAAGGGCTAGAAGCAAGCTAAGCCAACTTATGTGCTATTTCCGGCTCAATTCGTTAACAATAAAATAAGCTAAAGTCATGAGCTAATGATAAATTTGAAAGCTATTATAATTGACTAAATAGTTCGTGAGCCAGCTCAACATATATATGTGTGTGTGATCATATTTTGTTATTAATTTTCAATTAATCACATTTTTGTAAAACTTGTGTTTTCCTTTTGCCTCAAAAAATATGCATGACTCGGCCTAATTCAAGCAAACCGGCTGAATAGCCATTTTTCTTCAATCTCAGTTGAATCTAAATAGTATATTTTTGGTTTATCTCATGTGTAAAGTGAAAAAAATGATTTGATTAATAGTTTGTTTGGTTTGGCATTCAAAAGTCCAAACTCACGTTTAAAAACATTGAACGCTGAGATTTTATGTTTGGGTGTTTTCTAACTCATGGTAGATCAATGGGTTTCTTGCTTTGAACTCCCGTTCACCCAAAGCAACATTTTGTTGCTTCAGAGTTGCATTTTAACATACACAAATCTCAAAACTTGATTTTTTTTATTTGTCATGTTTACCCCTTTTCAAGTTAAAATAAATGAGTAACAGTAAAAGTATGGTATAAAAATCATGTCCTTTTTTGGAATTACATATCCAGAAATAATTTTGATTCATATCATCCAAACAATATTCATTCTACTATAATCACTCTGAGATGAAACTTTTAAATATAAATCATGTTAACACCAATCCACTTTTAATCAAAATTAATTTTCCAAAATCAAATTGATGCAGACCTCCATTTACAAATTCTAATCCAAATACACACTAATGAAACTCACATATAATAGCAGTCATTATAATTAATCTCTTACTTTCTCATTAGACAAATTCCCTTACTTCCCTTTCTTCCAAAGCGTCAAGTGATCCGATTTATATATACAAACTCAGTAACAAAACCGACATGATGCAAGGCTAATTACGGAGCCGGTTCACCGGTTGAACTGGCTCGGTCGAGCCGAGTTGTACAAGTATTGTTTCTCTTCTAAATTCTCTCTCTCTCTCTCTCCTCAACACAACAGCAGTGCCCGATCACATCATCCTCACCACCACCGCCTGCTACACCGCTGTTCGAGGTGGCTGCCTTCGTCGTCGCTGACTCTGATGGATGTGCGGGAGTAGGCGAACTTATCATGTGCTTCCTCACCTACGATTAAAGCCCTCCCTCCCTGCTCTCAATCTCATTTGAATCCAACTAAATCGGGTCCATCCAATTATATCATACCATCACAGTGTTTGCGGAGTCCTGAATGGCTCAGATTCCCAGCCTCGATAATGCTCCCATAAATCTCACTTCCATTAGGTATTCGTTCATTTATTTTATTTTATTTATTTATAACAAGCACCCCTATGATTCTTTAATTTTACCTTCAACCTCGCAGCAATTCACATATTTCGATTTTTGTTGTAATTTTTCCGATTTTAAATTTCTGGGTGTATTCAGGGAACAGTCTCAGAAGGAGCTCATCAACATCCTCAAGAACGTGAGTGCTTCTCAATTCCTCTATTTTTATTTATTTCTTTTGTTGCTCTAGTTTCAATCAATGATATGAAGAGAATTGAAGTTCTGTTCTGCTATGCAATTTGAAATAATTTTTTGGCTTTGCTTGCAATTACTGTGATGGCACTAAAGAAATTGATTCTGTGAATGTTTTTGCTTAAATCTGGTGGTGATGGTGTTGCTGTTGTAGATTCGAGGGAAGAAGTGTTTGGTCATTGATCCCAAGCTCGGGGACTCTCTCTCCCTGATCATACAGACATCAATTCTCAAGGCAATTGTGTTCTTCAAACTATTACTTCTTTGCCCTTTAATTTTGTTTTTGTTTTTTATTATTTATTTGAGAATCAATCCTGATATGCTGTCACATATCTTAATTATACAATGCTGGTCAGTTGTTTACTTGTTTTTATATGTCAAATGCCAAAAATCCTTGTTGCATATCAAAGATATTTGAAATTAATTTTCGTACAAGTTGTATGTTGTTTTAGTTATTTTATGATATTGAGAGGTCGCATCAAATTTACCAAAGCAGGAGCATGGGGTTGAATTGCGGCATCTTTCGGCTGATCCGATTCAAACTGACTGCAGCAAGGTGGTTTACCTTGTGCGTTCCCAGCCTAATTTGATGAGATTCATATGTTCTAATATTTACACTGACGAATCAAAAGGGCTGCAAAGAGAATATCATGTTTATTTTGTCCCCCGCACTGTCGTTTGCGAAAAAGTGAGTTTTCATTAGAATTGAATCCATGTTTATTAACACAAGCATGGTTTTTTTTTTTTCTTTCTTTCCCCTTAACGTCATATATCTATGTCAACCATGTAGTTTAGTTATTTTTCTTGTGCAGGTTCTTGAGGATGAGAAATTGCATCACATGATTACGATAGGGGAATATCCCTTGTATATCATACCAATGGATGAGGATGTAATATCATTTGAACTTGATCTTGCTTACAAAGTATGTTGTTGAATATTACCACTTCTGGTCTGCTGATATATCTATTGAATTTCTTTTGTATCTTTTGTCCCTTCCAATGTTATAATATATATTGGCTTTGGACTTGTCTTGCATGTAGTGTTTGCTTTGACCAGCTGCTTACTTGCCTTCGCTTTGCTGTAGGAATGCCAAGTTGATGGTGATACAAGCTCACTTTGGCATATTGCAAAAGCCATTCACAAACTTGAGGTTGTAGTTTTGAATACATAATGCTGTTCAATTTTTTAGGAAGGAAACTTTAGACTTAGAACAATTAGCATCAAACATAGAGGAGATAATCATATAGAATTGCCCTTTTTTATATAATATCTTCACAAACATGTAAATTAACATGACCTCGATCTGTGTGTTCTCTCACTTAAAATTGTATTGCTATAATTTTATGCTTTAGTTTTCTTTTGGAGTGATACCAAATGTGAGGGCGAAAGGAAAAGCATCTGTGCGTGTTGCAGACATCCTAAATCGAATGCAAGCGGAGGAACCAGTCAACTCATCTGATGTAATCATGCTATACTCTGTTATTTTCCTCATGCTAATCAGCAAAGCAGAAAAACAAACTAAAGCAAAGTTATGAAATCTTATTTAATTTAAATACAGCCTACAATCCTCTAATTGTTTGCTCTTTGTTTATATAGATGGTTTTGCCAGAGATAAATACTCTAATCCTTTTAGATAGAGAGGTATATTCTGTTTTTCGATCTCATCCCCGTGACTCATAATTTGTAGTATCTTCGAGGATTTTCTGCCAGTTGCCTTGTGCTGTGTGTAATTTATGCATTTACGTGTTACTGCTTGAAGAGGACATGCCCCTTACATTTATCTTTTACCAATTCATGAAAAAACTGTTAATTTAAGATTTTAGTGAGTTAATGAAGTGGAAAAAATGAAGGTTGACCAAATAATTACTTATTGATATAGCTATGCTTACTTTTCTCTTTGCAATTTAAGTCTTTTTTTTAATATATTTTTTTTTTAGGTTTTGCTTTGCTATTCCAATTTTACTGTATACAAGTGATATCCTCGAAAATGATCATTGAAATTGGGTGTGCATTGAATGCAGGTGGACATGGTTACTCCTTTGTGCTCCCAGTTAACATATGAGGGGCTACTTGATGAGGCAAGTTAATGCAGAAGCAGCCCACACATTTATGAAGAATATTTATTGCATTAAACATTTGTTGCTTGTTATTTGGTCAAGCTTTTCTCTTGAGAATATTTCCTAGAAAAGTTTGGTCAGCTTATTATTCTCTTTGCCTTCATTTCCTTGTCTTTTTGTAAATTTGAACATGAAAACTTTCCTAATGCATGTTTTAATGATTTGAACAAGGGTCACAGAGTTTTAGAGTTGCATGTAGGCTTCATGGATTATTCCAATGCCATAATCTTGTCTTTAGAAATATATTGTTTTAGTATATGCAAATAGAGTTGAAGTGTGGTTGATTCTATTTCAATTTTAATGCAGTTTTTGCATATCAAAAATGGTTCTGTAGAGCTCGATGCATCTATTATGGGTCTTCAACAATGCCATAATCTTGTCTTTAGAAATATATTGTTTTAGTATATGCAAATAGAGTTGAAGTGTGGTTGATTCTATTTCAATTTTAATGCAGTTTTTGCATATAAAAAATGGTTCTGTAGAGCTCGATGCATCTATTATGGGTCTTCAACAAGAAGGAAAAAAGACTAAAGTTCCACTTAATTCAACGTAAGTTACTTTTTCACTTGTTCTTTCTACTTTCTAGTTAGCGATTCAATATCTATGGAGGTTAACAATCTCCTCTATATATCTGTTGTTTGAGATGCTTTCTTTTCACTAAATTCTATTTTCAGTCATAGCTTAGACACCCTTTTTCTTTTTCTTTTCACTTTTATTTCTCCATTTTGCTTTTGTTCTTTATATTTCTTAAAATAACATTTGTTTGCATGGCTTGTGTTAGTGACAAGCTTTTTAAGGAGATACGGATCTCAACTTTGAAGTTGTTGTCCAGGTTGACTTCGTATTTATCTCTTACTAATCTCTCTCTCTCTCTCTCTCTCTCTCACACACACACACACACACACACACAGGGAGAATGATATTTTGATAGAAGATCTTTGGCTCCCATATAGTTCTAGTTTCTTAGTTGTTGTCTGCAGTATTGCAGATTTTGCGTCAAAAAGCTACATCCATGAAGCAAGACTACACAGAGATGACAACTACTGTAAGTAGACATCTTATACTTGGATATACTGCTTTTGTGATTGATTTTCCCAAAACAACTGTTTCCAAACCAATTTTTCATGTGAAAGTAAACTTAATGAATCCACTGAAATCCTGTTGCATATTTTTCCTTCTCTGGAGATCAAATCCATGAAGTTGTCACAGTTGTATGCATGCTTGCTAAATGCAAGATGTATTGGTAATTAAAAAAAACTGGATAAATAGGATGTTCATGCATTAAAATTTTCAGAAGCCTTTAAACAAGTTGTCCTAACTTCTGGAAAATTATAATGGATCTCTATAGACTTTCTACTATATATTGCTTTCTATGATATCCAGACACAGACAGTTTCTGAGTTGAAGGACTTTGTGAAAAAGCTGAACTCATTGCCAGAAATTACTGTAAGAACATGTCCATTGTACTGTTGACAATTCATTAACTGGATTCTCATACTGAGGTCAAACATAATATGCTTTAACTTATTTCCCCAGAGACACATAAATCTCGCCCAGCATCTGTCTACATTCACATCAAAGCCTTCATTTCTGGGGCTGCTTGATATGGAACATACAATTGTTGAGTCTCAGAGCTATGACATGTGAGTTGAGTTTGTATTCAGGCCTTGAAATGTTTGATGGTATTATGTTGTAAATTGATCTGGCATTGTCATCTGGGTCAGTGTCTGTAGTTTACTTACTGGCAAAGCATTATGTTTAACAGATTGCTGCATGTACATGGCTTAAGTTTTTATGATGTGAAACTTTAGTCATTAATTTATGCAGATGCTTTGAATATATTGAAGAAATGATCCAGAAGCAAGAGCCTTTAATAACAGTCCTACGCCTTTTAATCCTATTTTCTGTTACTAATTCTGGGTTGCCAAAGAAGCATTTTGACTACTTTAGGTAAGCTTGCATGCTCATGAATCTTTATTCTATTCCATTTTCATTTTGTTACTTCATAGAACCTTGGGAACTGCCAACTTGTAATATTTTTCCCATTTTGCTAGCCTGCAATATACTAGAGATTTTATTTTTGTAGTACTTACTGTTGTCTTGTGTATTTGTAACTTCCAAAGGAGAGAACTACTCCACAGCTATGGATTTGAGCACATAGCTACTCTAAATAATTTAGAGAAAGCCGGGCTCTTTAAAAAGCAGGTATAGTGCTGCCAGTTGTTTACTTGCAAACTCAAATGGAAATATGGAATTTAATTTATGTGCTGTGTGCCAGTGTTTACTTATTTCTAATATACTCTTATTTTGCATGTGATCCTTTTAGGAGTCAAGAAGCAATTGGCTTACTGTAAAACGTGCTCTGCAGCTTGTGGTTGAAGACACTGATACAGCCAAGTAATTTTCTTCTAGACGATGTGGACTTTAGACACCTCTATTATGTTTTTTATTTTTGTTTAGGATTTAAATTTTGGAATACCGTCAGTGCGAAAGTTTTTTTTACACAATTATGTAATAATGTATTGCCATATCATTCAAAATGTTTGACTTTGATAGGAACTACCCAAAAGTCACACATATAACAAGATGTGATTGATTGGCAGCATGAAATATTTAACACTTGCATTATATCAAAGTTAATCTCTTTTATTTAAGTTACATGGCTACAGTTTAGAACTTCATATCTTCTCGAGAAACATGGTATTGGATATGCATGAGACGCAATATATGTATGTATGTATGTATGTGTGTGTGTGTGTGTATATAAAAGTATATTTCGGGGTGGGGTAGAGACATTTTCAGAAATAAAGATCCCTGACTTCATTGGCATTTCTTCCTTTCTATGCGGCCATCTCTTTTAAGGTTAATTGTTCTAGCAGCATTAACATTCCCAGATTTCTAACCATGCTTGTTTTTCTTTTGTTTCATTATTTATTCATTTTTTTATTTGTTTAATTTTTTGTGGCTGCAATAAAAGAATTCCTCTTTTGTACAGAATTAATTCACTTTGCAGTAGAAATTTTCTTGAAAAATCTTTCATATGGGTTTTATAAATCATCATTACTTTATTGATAAAATACTGTTATACAATTATCTACTTACTGTAGTCTTGTTTCCCTGTTAACTCTTAAAATGATTTCCTGCTAGGACAGCCCCAACGATATTTCTTATGTCTTCTCCGGATATGCACCACTTAGCATTCGTCTGGTTCAGCATGCCATTCGATCTGGATGGTAAATATGAAACTCTAATGCTAAAGGCCTTCCTAGTTCTTGTTGAGCATGCCAATTAACTTTCTTAATTCATTATTTACCTAACATGATTGCATATGAATTTTAAAGAAAAGTTTAAGGTACATAGCTGTAAATTTCATCTTATGCCAGAGGTATTTTTGTTATTTGCGTTACAGCTAGAAATCTTTGGTAGAAATGGATCCATTATAGCTTAAAATGTTAAACACCCTGCAACTTTATAAGCAAGGCTCCAAAGATGATATTATTGTGAGCTTACTATGTATTTCTCTTAGTTGAGGATGAATTCCAATGTTGCTCAGCTCCTTAACTCATTCAAAAATGGAAGACTGTTGTATTATATACGGCTATTTCTAAGCTAATTACATTATCTTAGCTTTTATTTATCAAGAGTGTCACATTTACATGCAATACATTTGCTTTTGCTTGGAAAGATATATTCATCGGTTCAGTGATTGCATTACATTTCAAAGTGAAATTCTATATTTGGGTGATGAATGTGAGCTTAGTAGTTGACCAACTCATGCAATACTAAATGTGATAATTGGTCTCTCAGGCGTCCTGTTGAAGAAATTCTGAAACTGCTGCCTGGACCTCATTTGGAAACAAAGAGGGTTAGTACTTATCATGTTGTCCAAATGAAAATCTTGCTGCATGTTATAATTGGCCAACTGAAAATCTTTTAACTGTTCCATCCATGTCATATTTCCAAGTTCTTATACTGTTCAAATCAGAGTCACATCATCACTAATATTCCATTTAACCTGCTTCCTAGTTATATGTTTAGTTTTGCTTGCTCTGTTGCTTTTACAGGGTGGATTCTCAAATAGCCCATCATTTGACTCTTTATCAGGGGTTTCAACCGGCATTGCTAAGTATGTTTACATCATTGCTAGGTTTCTAGAATTTTGCATCTCCTTTATCTTCAGTAAACTCCTACAACTATAACTATCGGGAGAAAAATGGTATAAGTTCCAGGAAATGCAATGCTTATGATTTGATGTAAAGGTCTGTGCTAAATCACTAAGAATTTTAACATTCTAGCTGTTAATAAGGTTCAGACAGATCCTGCTATGTATACTTTATATATCCACAATCTAGTCCTCATAGAGGATATCACTCAGCACCAGAGATGAGGTTTAATACCTAGAAGAAACTCCTAAATGCGGGAAAGAATTCAATAGTGTTTCATTTGTTTTTAGTTTTTGTTAAACAGGTTCTTGAAAGAGAGAATAATTAGAACGAGATGGTTTACATTTGAAAATGGAGTTTCACAATTTGCAAAAATTTGTAGCCTTAAAGGAATAAGTCTTGTAATTTTCTTGATAACCTTTTTTCTTTCTGACCCTTCAAATATTTCAGAGTACCTGATGGAAGGCGTGCCCTGGTGCTTGTTGTCTTCGTGGGGGCGTCACCTTTGCAGAGATTTCTGCTCTTCGATTTCTCTGTGCCCAGGTGTGCCAATCGTTTCCTATTTTGGAATGTTTCCACTTCCTATAATCTGAATCTGGTTTATACAAATATGGTTATTGATTCTAATATATTAGGTAAACAGACCTCTCTGCTTAGTAAATTTATGGCCTGGCTTATCTTATATTTTAAAAAATGTGTAGTAGTAAATCTCGTCTATTTGGTTCTTATCACCTGTTAATGTTGTTCGATTCGCAGGAAGGAATGGCGTATGATTTGATTATTGCAACAACAAAAGTAGTCAACGGCCAAACCTTGGTTGAAACGTTCATGGAAAAGCTAGGTTGATTAATGCGTGCAGATTTTTAAGTATATCAACTAGAGTTTCTTCCCTGCTGTAAAAACTTTCCTGTACTGATTTTGTAAGAGGGATAATTGGGAGGATTGTAACATCGGAACCATGTGAGAATAATAGTTTGAGGGCTAATTTTGCTTTTCTCTATTTCATTTGTGGGGAATCACTGATTGAGCATTGTATGTCATGGGATTTTTATTAGAAGTATTTGAAAGATTGAGTATAGTATGATATGTTTCTTTCATGGCCTGATATTTCAAAAGATAATAAATCGTGGAAAATGCTTACTGAAACTAAATTTCAAAAGGTACCTTAATGTTAATTGGTAAAAAAAAAATGAAAAAGTGCCTTAGTTTCTTCCTTTGCTCCATTATTATGTGAAGAATCCCACAAAACAGTAAAAATTAGATTAAAAAAAAAAAGATTTGGCCAATCCTGATTTACAAAGGGGAACCTCTATTCCTAAACATCTGCCACAAAAGCTTCAGCTTAGATGCCAAATCCATAGTCTTGTTTTTTTCTCTTATGCTCGTCGGTTCCTCCCAGAGCTCACCCTGAAGGACTCCAATAACGGTAGATGAAGTTCATTTCGACTCGTGAAACTTGCTAACTGCAATTTATGAAATTATTATGCTGTTCTTTCTCATGAATTAGTGAAATGCACTATCTATCTTGAATTTGTGAAATTATTATAGTGTTGGGGGTGGTTAATGTCATCCAGATAGATAGAAATCAATGTGAATTTCACCAAATCTAAATGAAAGTAAGTAAAGAGCATTTTTCTTGGGCCTTGCTTTGGTCAGTACTCTAAAGTACGTGAGTAAGTAAATAACCTTATCATTTCTCAAATATTCTTCCATGTTATAATTTTGTCGTTCCCTTTCTACTTATTTGTAGTTTGTATTGTTTCTCCCCTTATATCTTTAAATACTAGTTTCATTCATATATGCATACGTATATGTTGCAAATACTTTGTAAAAGTAAGATAAATGTGTTTTCAATAGAAAATCCTAAATGGTACAAAAATGGTTTTGCGTGCAAAGATTCAAAAGCAGTAGTCACATGTTGCGTGTTTTTCCCATCTTCATTTTTACTCTATCTTTTCTTGATTTTGTGGCAATCGTATTAGATGATTTATAACTGTTCATCACTATTCACATTAATACTATTCATACCATTTAGTAATTTTCAACACACTCTACGTCATACTTTGTACAGATACGTAATCTACCACCCTTAATTTTTGTATCACCCTTGTTTGAAGATAAAATGATTTGTTTCCCACTCTTAGATTAAAATGAGTATCGATGGACATCTACTTTTTTGATGTTGAAAGTTCTAAAAGTAATTCTACAAGTGGATTGATTAAATAAGCTAGTTTAGTTTGATTAAATCTTGGACTCGAGTTCAAGCTAACCAATTGGCATATTTAATTATTTATCCTCTAATGTTGGCCAATATAAGAGAAACTTTCCAGAATTGCTACCTGTATTGATAAAGCCTATAGCCGAAATTTAACCTAATATTTCATTCTACAAATACTCACATATAGCTAATTTACAACATTTCTCCTTACAAACAAATTACAACTTCCTGCACAGTTTGCATCCTCATCTTAATTTAATTCTATCATGAAGGAAAGAACATTCAAAGTAAAGAAAAGATGGAATTTGAAGACAAGCAGAATACACTATCATCCCATACTACTCATGTGGGAATGGCTTATAATACATATTTCTCTCAACATCTATGAATTATATAATAAAATTACATTGAGGCTAAGTGTGCATTTGAATGGAGCAATTACATGGAAAAGTGTAATTTTTGAAAGGATTTAAAATTCATTATGATAAAATATCATGTTTGGATATTCACTTAGAAGAAATTCCCCTTAGCGCTTATCCCTAAATGTAGAGGAAATTTTGAAAATCCTTACATGTACAAGTATGCACTTTTTCATTTTGATAAGTCTTACTTTTATTATATTTCATTACAATTTCTTTATATTTATGAGATTTTTATTTAGTGTTATTTTTAATTCATTTTGTTGCATTTCAAATTTTTTAATATTCAGTTTATATTACATAATATTATATTTATGTATCATTCCATTTTATTTATATAACAATTAAATTTTATAATTCAAATTTAAAATATTTTGTAAATAAAATTTAAGATAATTTATGAAATATGAACTTATTATAATTAATTGTAGATCAGTTAAATTTTAATTATTAATATAAAAAACTTATTTTCTTAAAAAAATATGTTTTTCAAATAAAATATGTTAAAAATAAGATAATGTAATTACCTCATTCAAATAAAATATTTTATAAATGAAAAAAATATATAATTATCTATTCAAACAAAATTTAAAAATTAAAAAAAATTTAATTAAAACATTTTAATTTCCTAACATTTTAATTTCCTTATATTTTAAAAATACTTCCAAACACACTTGCAATTTTGCATATTCTTATCCCCTTCCAGCTTGTGCAAGAGTTCTAATATACTTCCAGCTTTTCTCTTGGCCCTATCAGTGCCATTTTCGGATAACTCCTGCAAAGCTTCTTCTGCACCGAGTTCCTTTGCTAGCTTCAGTTGATGTAGATCCCCTGTGCACAGCGACCACAAGACGGCCACAGCATTCGCCCTGTTGCGCGGAGACCCGGCTCGGATAACCTCCACTATAATTGGGATCGGCTCAGCCTGACCAATTGCTATCCTTCCTTCATGGTGGTATGAAGGGATTCCCATTATAGCTAGAGCTTCATCTACCATTCCACCCCCAGCATCCTTCAGAAATCGCATCAGTGGTGCCACTATGCCAGCTTTGACAGCTCTTGCTCTGTTTCCTTGATAGATTGAAAGATTAAAGATAGCAGCAGCAGCAGCAGCAGCAGCAGCATCCTTCTTACCGCTGGGAGTACCTTCACATAGCAACTTTATAAGAGCTGGGATAGCTCCAGCTGCTCCTATTGCAACCTTGTTCTCGTCTAGAACCGATAAACTAGAGAGAGTTGCGGCCGCATTTCCTCTAGCCTCCATGCTGCCACTCTTGAGTACATCTACAATATCTGGTATAGCTCCTGCATTTACTATAGTCCCTTTGTTACTCTCGTTGATGGAAATATTGAGGAGTGCCTTTACAGCATGCTCCTGGGTTCGGGGATCTGAAGAAGACAACTAGTCCACAAGAAGTGGTACTGCTCCTGCCTCTGCGGTACATACTCGGTTATCTGGATTCCTCTTAGCTAGCAACCGGAGCTCACCAGCGGCAGCCCTTTGCTGTTCTGTATCACGATTTGCTAGTTTATCCAATAAAGAATTAATAGCAGTTCGGTCACAATCAGAAATACTGCTTCCAGATTTCTTTGTTCTGCAGCTCCCTTGCTTCTTTAGTAGTAGCTCAACACCATTTCTTTCACACCAGAATGCAATCAGACTCTTCAAAGCATAGTTAGGGATAAGGGCTGTATGCCAAAGTGTTTGCTGTGTCTTGGGGCAGGTTTTGTGACCAGCATCAAGCCATTTTTGAATGCAGGATCTTTCATATGTCTGCAAAAGAAAGTAGAAAGTTTATGAATAATCATAACTGACACCACCAGAACAGTGCCATGCACAAAGACAATCATTGTACCTGACCAGTAGAGAAAATCACGGGATCTTTCATTAGTTCAAGAGATATAGGACATCGATAATCATCTGGGATTACAGGAGACCTGTGCTTGATTGGCACTTTTTTGGCTTTTTTTATCGATAAAAAATTAAAAAAATGATTATTTATCCATCTGCATGGCTAATAAGATTATTTATCAATATACACTCGTTTTGTTTTAAAAGCAATACGTTAAACAGTTTCACGTATTATGCAATACAATACATGATTGTGTTTTACATATTATAAGCAAATAATTTCCCAGAAGCACTGAACTCCCTCTGTGTTTGTCAGTAAAGCAATATGAATACGTGAAAAAGCATCATGTATTGCTTTACAATACAATCTCCGAGAATGACTGAGCTGCTGCCATTGCCGATAAGAATATGTGAAACATCTTCATGTATTGTCTTTCCAATACGTTCGCAACACACACATATTCTTTCCTTTGTCTTTTTTGCCTGCATATATATAAAAAAGAGAGAACAAGTTCTTGTACAGTGGCCGACCCCCACTTCCACTTGCGTTGGACAGTAATCATGTTTACAATGTTATGGTTTTGAATTCTACTTCAATACGTTATACTGATGGTGTAATGTAAGAAATGAATTTGATGAAAGAAGAGGACAATTATAATACAATTTGGTTTTATGAGGGAAACAATTTAAGCTTAACAAAAAAGGACAGTGTTTTATTAATAAGAGTGATTAGGATGAAAGTGTGCATAATAACGATGTCAGATCAACTATGTAACGAACCATGTTATAATGTTTGGTAAAGATACTTGACAAATTAACTAAATTGTTTGACATTTTAAAAGTTTAAGTACTCATGTATATTTTTTTCCCTTAAGAATTAGTTTGTTCAAAGTGAAAATTGACAAAAATCACTTTGGAGTTTATTCGTATTCTTTTTAGACAATACATAAATTAATTCTTTAGAAATATATTGAGGAATAAATTAATCTTTCAGAATTTTAAAATCCCAAATTTGCCTATCACATTTCAAAAAGGAACAAATTGATCTTCACGTATAATTCTGGACACAATATTTTTTTTTTAATTATACGGATCTACATGGAAAGGCCAATTTATCACCTTTTTTTTTTTTTAAATATGATGGACCAATGAGACTTTCAAATTCTAATGAGCTAATTTATTCCTAGATATATTTCTGAATGACTAATTTGGGTATCTAATCTTCTTTTTTTCTTTGAGTTCTTCCTTTTTTTATAAGTGTATTTGAGTTTTTATCTATGAGATAAATAGGATCTGAATTTTGTTTTTCATTTTTATTATAAACATTATCAAATCATGTTAAAAGACATAAATAAACACTTTGAATAAAAACACCCCTCTTATAATTTGCTAAACCTAACTTGAACGTTTGTGTTGATCTCTTTTTTATTATTATTGTCCAATGCAAGCGGAAGTGGGGATGGGCCACCGTATGAGAACTTGTTCTCTCTTTTATATATATGCAGGCAAAAAGGACAAAGGAAAGAATATGTGTGTTGTGAATGTATTGGAAAGACAATACGTGAAGATGTTTTCCGTATTTTTACTAGCACTGACATGTCTTAGTCATTCTCAGAGACTGTATTGCAAAGCAATACGTGATGTTTTTTCACGTATTCATACTGCTCCACTGACAAATGAAGAGAGAGCTCAGTACTTTTGGGAAATTGTTTGCCTATGATACGTACCACACAATCACGTATTGTATTGCATAATACGTGAGACTATTTAACATATTGCTTTTAATAGTAAATAATCTCACTACCTATGAAAATGGGTAAATAATCATTTTTTTTAATTTTTTATTGGTAAAAAAGCCGCACTTTTTCACCCTCACTGGTATCAACCTCAGGATTCTCTGAGCACGCACTTCAGTTTCCTAACAAGGGATGCCATCACGTCAAAGTAGTCCCATGGTTCTCCACCACTTGTGATAATCAATTCATGTATTTCAACTGACTCTTTCTTTAGGTCATTTATAGTCCTCAAATGCAACTTCTCAGAAAGTCTTTTGAGTACAGCAGGATCAGGGTCTTTTTCTTTCTGTGCTACTGCCATATCTAAGTCTAGTTGTAAATCAGCAAATTCTGTAGGGGCTTTGGCTCTTTTGAATTGAGCATGCACCAATTCAATCTGAAAAAGATTAAAACAGCTGTAAGTAATATGGCACATTAATAATCTGTCAATTGATGCTGGCCCTTATTTTTGCAAAAATCATCATTCCAGAAAAACAGTTTGAATTTCCACCAAATTATACATGGCATTGTTGATTACCTGTTCTTGAACTTCCTCTGATATCTCAAGTTTGTTGTACGAAATTTCACTCAATGCGACTTCAATTTTTTGAGTTATTTGTTGGAACTTATCTACTGTATCATTGCTCTGCAAAGCCTGCAACATGTAAAGCATTAATTATTAGACTAAAATAACAGCCAGGATCAAGTAACATGTTTGACAAGCAAAACTGAACCATAAGGATAGATCATCTTCAGAAGTGATAAATCTCTTACTCTAATTTTAACAGCATAAAAACAACCACAAAGAAATTCAAAACAGTCAGTCAGTGCAGTGTACATGCCTGGAAGGAAGAAGGCTATGCAGGTAAGGCCTGGATTAGAAAATATACTGTATTTCACAATTTATCAATCGCGTGTTCTATTCAGTTTATAGGTTTTCCTATGCACTAAGCATATTAGCGGAAATAAAAAACTGATTACCCCATCAACAGTGCATGATGAGAAAAAAATGCTAAAGAGTGTCATTCATCAAAGTGAACATTGGATTATATTTCATAACTACAATCAAGTAGGACCTGTTGTAATTTCCATGAGTTTCAAAATCCTTGCTATATGTGTGATATTTCGAAGCCAAACCAACAAAGGATGTTTCTGACCAAGTATCTTCCTCTTTAACTTCAGATAAGAACTTATCCATGAAGTAGCAAGCAAATCTTTTTATACAACAAAACCAAATGGTAATGATCGAAAAAGATACCCTACATGCACACGCGCTTAACATTTAAGAAACAACATCCACCAAAGTAATTGGATATCCTTGCAGTTAAATTTAGGTATTTGTGCATACACATTTGAACACCTTATAATTGATAAAGCAAATGGAGATTTATCCCACCAAAAGAAAAAAGTTGTAACACGACATGAAGTTTTGGTAACAGGCAGGAATTCGGATACATAACAAATCACAAAATATAGGAATTAATTTTTCATCAATTTTCTCAAAATGCAATCACCTAGAAAATTGAGCTGACTCAATCCTTGGTGAAACCTCACAGACATCTCTTACTCTAACATTGGCATCTCACAACCAATCCAAACACAACCACAAGAAAAGAGTCCAACAAAAACAATGCAACACTGGCTCTTCTACAACACAAGAGACAAATTAGAAAACAGAGAACTTTTCATGAACTTTCTCCCACTTGCAAGAAAACCAATCACCTAAAAGGCTGAGCTAACTCATATCAACACGACACCAACAACATAAAAAATCAGGGTCAGTTTGGTTACCATTTCCATTTTCTGTTTTCATTTTGTGTATTTTTTATTTTTAGGATTTTATAAAAAAATATTGAATCAGTTTTCATTTTTTAATTTCAGTGTTTCCTTCATAAAATTCTGAAAAACAGAAGACATATAAAATGAAAATAGAGAATAAAAACTGAGACCAAACGGACTCTCAACTTTGCCAAAAAGCAGAAGCCACACGCACATGCACAGACCCACACACCCACCTGATAAAGTTTACTCCCTTGGCTCACAGACTTGAGAAGGGTCTTAGCTGAATCCAAAGCAACCCTCAGAGACTCAAAGGCTGCAACCTGTTCATCACTGAGGGACTCATCACTCTCCTTCAATTCCTCAAACAAAAGGCTCAAAAGCTTCACCCTCCTAACCAAATTCCCATACATCCTCTTGCAGACGTTGTGGCACTCCGGCAGACCAGAAATCTCCTTAATGGACTCAGCCAAAGGAGCCAAAAAAGATAAATGCATATATTCCTCCTGGTTAGCCAGCTCTTTAGGTGTTTGTCCTGGCTCTTCTTTCTGATAAACAGAAAGACTTAATTTAGCATCAACAAGGGATTTTAAACTTGCCATTATGGTAAACAATAATGAAGAATATATACTGAGGGGAGAAAAAAATCAGTGACATGACATAAATCAAAATCTGGAGATTCTATCGTTCCTTTTTCTCCCCTCCTTTTCTCTGTTTTCTCACTGACTAAAACAATCATAATTAACCAACAATCACAAGTTGAAAAGGAATATACTGTTCGGGGGTAAAAGGTTCCACCCCAAATTCTCACTGCAATCACAAAGTAACATGACACAAACCCATAATTACACACATGAAATCAGCAAAAACCCAGATTCCAAAAACAATTATTCTCCATGAAAAAGAAATAAAAACCACAAATCTTAAACCCCATTAAAACTTATGGCATCAAGAATAAATCACACACAGGAATAAAATAAAATAAAAAAGAGGGAAAAGGAGAAAAACAGTGTTAGGATCAAAGGTGAACAAACAGCATGAACCACAATGGAAGCAGCATAAAATCAATGACCCCAGAAACTCACCGATCAGAAAAGGGAAAAGAAAAACAAGGAGACAAAACTTTCTGAGGAATCATTGAGCTTTAACCAGTGGAAAATGGGAACAGAGAGAAGCAGTAGAGAGAGAGAGAGAGAGAGAGAGAAGAGAAGTAAAAGGAAGTTGGTGGAAGCTGCTGCTCCTTCTTGAAAGGAAAACAAGCAGAAATTGCAGATTCTCATATCACAACCTTTTCGATAAATAATTGCTGATTCTTATCACTTCATTTCATCTAATATATCATTCCTAATCTTTTTTTTTCAAAAAAGTTAACTATTTTTTTTCGATTATGTGAGCTAGTAAAGGACGCATTTAATTTTTTAAGAAAATGATCCTGCTACTCCCTCAAAAAGGTAATGCCAAATAAACAAGATACATAACGATTGTATGTGAAATGAAAGATACATAACGAACTGCTCGAGGAACACTGGACTGGTACTATTATTACACATTTCAACAAATAACTAATCAACTATATGACTCAGCGATAACATAATACCCTGTGTATTGCATACATTCAAATTTTCAAATTTAATTGTGGCTTCAAAGAAATAATCTCGTTCCTCTTGAAAAGGAAATATGGAAAGAAGCATAATATACCAACTTACTTGGCCAACCTTTTGTGAGAGGCTAATGATATCTTCCATCACTTGCTCGACAGAATTGGTCCCGGCTTCCTCCGTATATTGCTGCTGGGTTGACTTTGACTCAAGGGCCTCTAACTCATTCACATGGACTTGAACATCATCAGCACCACCTAAAGACAATATTTCAGGATGATAATTGGTTTCCTACGTATAATTGGTTTCCATTGCATTTTCATCAGCATGCATCTCTATTTGACTCGATTCCACTTCTCCAGAAGCAGAAACGGAAGATGAACCGGCCCGGACAAAGGACCGCGACCGCTTATTAACCGCGCTATGTATTCTGTTGACCTTGAGCAATGTCTCTTTGACATCTCTTGAAATTTGAGCTTGCATGTTAACTATAAAGAACCTTACCAGAGACTCAACCAGTTCTGCTAGTTGTTCTTGGTGACGGATCCTGGCAGTGAAATTAAACTTGTTGATTTTTGAACACTTGTAAACAAGCTTTGTGCCCTCATCCATTTTCCTTCTCAGATATTCTAGTTCCTCCTCTGGACGACCCAAGTCATTGTTGTGTTGTCCTATCTCTTTGATCACCGGAGTTATCAAATCTAAAGTGGTTGTGAGGTATTCTAAGGTTGGTTTGAACGTAAGCACCTTGTCTTTCATTTCCAAAACGGCCTTAAGCAGTTCCCCAAATACTGCTCCCACAGCAGCTCCTGCCACTAGTGATGCTGCCATAACTCACCGCACAGCTCAAGAACAAGCACACACATCAACAAAAAAAGAACTTGCTTAGAGACTAAGACTAATCTTAACTAACTACTTGGATTGCATATGAAGCAGCCTCTTACAGAGTCAACGCGTTTGGTTCATTGTTCCACAGTGGAGGCTTCTGGGAACTTCTTCATTCCTATATTGTTTCATTGACCGCATTTATCAAATGTGGGCTGTCATTTTCTTGGCGCTTACTCAGGTGCAGTGGCATTGTGGTGTATTCCGTGCAGTCGCAATTAACCGCATTTATCAAATGTGGGTTGTCATTTTCGTATTCACACAATTATCAGACGATACTATCTGTCTCAATTTAAAATAACAATTAAAAGTGAAAAAGGAGATCAGAAAATCAAAGATGAACACGAAAAGTGGGCATGGCACCTGAGGGAAGCAAGAATTGAAATGCATCAACACAAGTAAACTAACCACTGCGATTTGGGCCAGAGGGATAACAACACACAGCCAGAGGTGGTTTTTTTTGTTGTTATTTGCCTTGCAGTTTAGAAATCTTTAGGGGTGCGTGTGGCAGCCAGCTTTTTTTTATTTCTCGGGAATTTTAGCATGGGAATATAAGATACCCATGTTTGGTAGATAGATTGAAAAAATATTCCCAGATAAATTTGATTTTTAGGAATAAAAGAAAGCCCATTTTCTATCCCATTTGCTAGGTAGGAATGTTTTATTCCTGGGAGAAAAAATATGATATGGTAAAGTAAAATTCCTAAAATAACCCTCCCATAAAATCACAAATTCAACTATTTTTCGTGAGAAAGCTCCCTCTGCTCTCTCCCTTTCCTCAAGGATCTCACCATCGCCGCCACCACCGCAAGGATGGATCGAAGGTATGCTTCACTAGTGTTCTCTCTCTATTCCTCTTTGCTCCGATTAGGATTCTTCTCTTCTTCGGATTTATACACATTCTATTCGATTTCTCTTCTTCTTTGCTAATAATCAATATTGTAGTGTTCTCTTCCTTTTGGATTTTGAACTTCCCTGTTTCTTCCATGTGGAGATCGATTGGCTCTGGTTGATCGCTGCGAAACCAGAGGAAACAGGACCACGAACACTGCTCGAGCTCGCAGTAGGTGTTGAAGTACGCACAGAAGTTCTCGCACTGCAGGAGGGGGTCTCCACTGGATCCGTATGCCGGAGCTTGGTCGTTCTCGTGGACGGCGGTGAACGGCATCTCCGTCACTCCCCACAGCAGGCCCGACCCCTCGCATACGTCAGTGTCGATCGGGAACCGCGAAACTGTGGCCCTCACCGCCATGAGAGAGAGAGAGAGAGAGAGAGAGAGAGCGAGCTTTGTGCTGTGTCGACTAGGATGGAGGGGACCGAGTTGGACTCGTTTTTTCTTTCACTCGACTCAGTGTGTTCGTTGTTGTGTCTTGTGTGTTAGTGTTTAGTTTACAGTTTTAGTGTTTTTTCTCTTTCGGCTCACTAAATACTTGTTCTTATGGCAATTCAAGACTTGAACTACTGGCATCAAGCTGCAATGATGCTTGATCATCTTCAAATCCCTGTTCATAATTCTCTCTTATTTTGTGTTTTGTAGTTAACACTGCTCTCATCTTTGGTCACTTTCATTCCAAACTCTTACATAATCTTCCCACCTTGAACTACTACTAGTAATCATTTGCTGAACCTGGCTCTTAATTCCTGATAACATCCTGCAGATTGTGTTTAATTTCTTATTGAAAAATGGCCATTGTTTAAGGAATAATAATAACATAGTTTTTCAGTTCTTGCTCTTGATCCTTTAAATGTGAACCATTCCTTTTCTCGAGACAGTTCTTGTTTGGTTGCTGTCTTGCTCTGCATAAATGCTCACTTGTATATGAGATTTGATTTGAAGCAGGTTATCCTTATCCTTATTTATTAAACGTACTATGTTCTGTATGTTTGATACTTTGCTATGTCTTAAATACAATCAAATTTTATGGGGATAACAGTCTTGTATATGTCAGCCTGTGAGCTTTTTGGATTCTTTGTTGTGTAATGTGTTGGATTTTCCTTTTGAGGATATGATGGAGACTGTAAGTTGATAAATAACATTTTGTTCTTTGCTGTACTAACTCCTGAAGTTACATTGTATTGATAATTTTATTGCGGCCTGCTGATTATGAGCCTCCATTCTTCAGAGGCTGCACAGAAGAAGAAGCTTATAATCCATGGGTGAAGAATCCATTGAAAATGGAGGTTGGGAATGTAAACAGCAAGCATTTCGTATTAGCTCTGAAGGTAATGGGAGGATATTGGGCTCGCATTTAATTTTTAAATCCATTCCTAATGTTTTTGGCCAATGATTTCTTCTTTCATTTTATAGGTGAAGAGTGTGCTCGACCCTTGTGAGGATGATAATGAGGGGATACAAGATGATAGGAGCATTGGTGATGATTCCATGCAAAAGAATGAGTGTTATGATACTGACAGTGAGGTGAATGAGGATATTGCTTTTGTAACTGAAACTAACTGAAATGAGCTATTAGAGTAACTCTGTTACTTAAATTTGATATTTTAAATTTCCAGGTTGATTACTCAAGGGGATCGATATGTAGTTGCTCCAATTGGTTAGGATCAATGTTCTTAGCAGCGCATTTTGCTTTATTTTCTTCACTATTTTCTTTTAATTAGTAAACAATGACAGAGAAGCAGCAAGCACAGGAAGATAATGACATGCTTGATGAAGGTAAACCCAGAGGATTGATGTTTTCAGTCTTCTTTTAATGCTCCATTTCACACCTTCTGTCCCTATTTCTTAACAGACGATAATTCAATTAAACTCAGAATATTTTTACTGGTCTATATTATGCTCATTTTAATAAATTAAATATTTACAGCCTTATTTAACTTGTATTGGTTTCATGTTGACGTAGGAACTTGAGAAGACAACTTTTGAGTGTTTTAGATTGCAAGAAAGAAATATGGCTTTGACTAAACTAATTGCAATGTTCCTTAGGACTAGAAGATCAGGTGAGTAACTTGTGAAATGATGATAACTTGTAAGGCCTTCTATTTTCTATTTTGCCATTTATGTTTAGGAGACCGACAATTATATTTTTCCGTTTTGGCATGAGATAATTGTTTTTCTTTTTGTGCTTTAGCTTTTGTACCAAAAAGAGAGGGATTGAAGAACTTCTGTTAAGGCCCACTGTAGTTTAGTGTGGGTTTGATTCTGACCCACTGTTAGTTTTTCTTTATTATCTTATTCTATACTGCTAAATCATGACATTCATATGGTATGTTGTTGCATTAATTTCTGTTTGTTTGTTCTGATTCTGTTTTTCTATATGCATTATTTTGTTTCGTGTATGTGTGTTTGATCATGCACATTACTAATTAATACATTATATTTTACAACTCAAAATTTTGAATCATTGATTTTAAGGTTGAAGGGATCGTGCCTAAGGTCAATACTTCTGATTGCATTCCTTGATTACGAAATTGTAATCTAACTGCCTCCTTAGTAAGAATCATTATGTATTCTTCAATTCAAATAACCTTTCTTCATTCATTCTGATGGTTTTAAATTTAACCCAATATATCCTTTCCTTAAGTCATGTTTATCCTTCATTCTGCATATGCTATATTTTATACAGAGAGAAAAAGCATTGAAATCACAGTATTCATCATTGAAATCAATATTGTTCGCTCCAAGTTTTTTTAGCAAGTTTAACCAACATTGATGTTGCAGTTCTACATGAATTGGCAATTTGCTTCAAGGAAAGCAACTTGTTACCTCTATCAGCATACTATTATTAGATTTATATGGATTTTGTTCTTGGTGGAGTTTTGATTTAATATTTGTATGGTGCTAGTATTTTTCCCTCTTAATTTCCTTCAAGTTAGTTTTAGAAGTTTTTGGTGAATGAGTTTGAATAAAAACTCAATTTGGTTCTATGCAGCAAACCACCTTTTTTTTTTATAATAGAGTCCATATATGATATGCCAAATAATATTAAAATAAACTATATTATTTTGTGTTAATGTGACTGCAAATTTTGTGTTGTAGGTTCGATTGGGTGGATTTCTTGAGTAGGTAGAGGGGCAAGAAGATAATGTTTGTGGGTGACTCAATTAGTTTGAACATGTGACAACTATTTTCAATCATAACCAATCTCAATTTCTTAATTTAGAACAATTATATGACTTGAATTTAACCTTTTTGTATGAGTTGGTAGCCCTTATAGTGGGTTTGAATGTAGGGGATTTGACATATCATGCTAATGGATTACTATGTGTTTGAATTATTGTGGCTGTTTTGTTATGTAATGTGGATAATACTTATATATCTAGCATTGTAAAATAAAATTATGTGTTTGAATTTAATTTGAGTAAATTTTATATAATTATGGTTATGTTGGATTATATTTGTGTGTAAATTTCAAGTTAAGTCTTTAGTTCAATATGTTTAAGGTTAATTGAGTTAAAATAGTTAATTTGTAGTTAGAATAGTTAATTTTTGAGTTAAAATTGTTAATGTTTGTGTAAAAGTGGTTAAATTTTAGTTTAATTAGTTAATTGAGAGTTAAAATTGTTAATTTTTAGTTAGAATAGTTAATATTTGAGTTAAAATAGTTAATTCATAGTTAGAATAGTTAATTTTTGAGATAAAACTATTAATTTTTTGTTAAAATTGGTAGTTTTTGTGTAAAAGGGTTAAATTTTAATTTAAATGTTAATTGTGGGTTTAAATAGTTAATTTTTCAATACGTTAACTAATTTTTGAGTTAAAATAGTTAATTTCTAGTTAAAATAGTTTATTTTTAGTTGAAATTATTATTTTTGACATTAAAATTATGAGGGGTATTTTTGAAAAATTAAACAATATTTCTGGAATATTAATGCCAACCAAATACAGAAATGTTAATTCCTAGGCATATTTTATAACATTTCTGGAAGCCTAATCCTTCTACCAAACGTTCTAAAAATGTTATACCTGGAAATGACATTTCTAAGAATAATATTTGTGAAAATAATATTTCAGAAAATATAAATTTAAACCCGCTACTACTCGCACCCTACAAGGAATGGATCACTCCTGACCATACATTGTAGTTTAAAATGTTAAACCCCCTGCAATGTCAATTATAGTTGGCCATTAGTTCTTTGATGTGACAACAGCACTCATATCCCCCAATACATGATAATTGCCGGCAGTATGTTGTACAGATTTTGTATTGGGTATATAGAGGGGATGATCTAGTGAGAGGGGGAGTGATTTATTTTGAGATTTGAGAGAAATAAATATGAGTTATATAATTATACATATATGATTATGATTGAAAACTTTTAATAGTAACTAATAATCACGTAAGCATTCAAAACTAATGATCTAGATTTCCTTCTCACTTTTATAATAAATCACTCCTCTCACTAATATATCTCCAATATATATATAACAATCCGTTTAGACTAGGGGTGTATTTGATTAAAGGGTAGAAGTGAGGGTAAAATTTTCATAAATGAGTTTTATTATAAAATTTTATTAATCTAACAGTTGAATTTAAAGTTCGTATCTAATACATCAAGTATATCAAATTTCATACAATTTGAAAATGAGATGATATTTTATCACGTCATTTTATTTGGGTGGATAATATTTTTAAAATACTAGTAAATATCAATCATTAGAATACATACATATTATTGTCTGATTTTTTGAAATTGGCATGTTTAATTATCAATATAATATCACATAACTTAACAGTCGAATAAATTAAATTCAATTTTTATAAAAAATTATTGAAAAGTATAAATATACAAAACTTATACCAGGCGTAAATAACCTTGTAATTTCTTAAATATTCTTCTATGTCATAATGTGTCAACCCTTTTCGGCGTGTTTGTAGTTTGTATTGTTCCCCTTTTTACATTTTATTCTTTTTTTATTTTTTAAATACTAATTTCATTCGTATATGCATACATTGATATTACAAATACATTGTAAAAGTAAGATAAATGATTTTGCCAACAAAAAAATCCTAAATGGTACTAAACGACGTGCAAAGAGTTAAAAGCAAAGCAACAGTCACACATTGCGTTTTATTTCCATTTTCATTTTTTCTCTATCTTCCCTTGATTTTGCAGCACTTATGCTGGAAGATTTATAATTGTTTGTCACTGTTTATATAGGTACTATTCGTACCATTTAGCAATGCTTTTTTTCAACACTCTCCACCTCCTAGTCCATATAATACCTAATCCACCACCCTGTTTTACCCCTATTTGATTCCCACGCTTGGATTAGAATGAATGTCCATAAACATTCATTTTTAGGTGTTGAAATAACAATATTCTAAAAGCAATTTTACAAGTGAATTGAATAGTAGATTAAATAAGCTAGCTTAGTTCGCATATAAATTTTAGTTCGATTAAATCTTGGACTCGAGTTCAAGCTAGGCAATTGACATATTTATCTTCTAATGTTGGCTGATACTACAATAAGAGGTTTCAAGAATTGCTAACTTTACTGTTAAAGTCTATGGTTGAAGGATAAGCAAATATTTCAATCTATAATTTCTCACATAACAGCTTTAATAACTAATTTACAACCTCTCTCTTTACAGACAAATTACAACCAAATATAACAAAGTTCCTACGAGTTTGCATATTTATCTTAATTTAACTCTATCAGCAAGGAACATGATTCAAAGTAAAAAAAAGATGGAATTTGAAGACAAGCAGAATACACTATCATCCCATACTACTCATGTGGGAATGGCTTATAATACATGATTCTCTGAATATCTATGAACTATATAATGAAGATACATTGAGGCTAAGAATTTTGCAGATTCTTATCCCCTTCCAACCGCTGCAACAGTTCTAATATACTTCCAGCTTTTCTCTTGGCTCTATCAGTGCCATTTTCAGATAATTCCTGCAACGCTTCTTCTGCACCGAGTTCCTTTGACAGTTTCAGTTGCTGTAGATCCCCTGTGCACAGCGACCACAAGACGGCCGCAGCATTCTCCCTGTTGCGCGGAGACCCGGTTCGGATAACCTCCACTAGAATGGGAATCGGCTCAGCCTGACCAATTGCTATCCTTCCTTCATGGTGGCTTGCAAGGATTGCCATTATAGCTAGAGCTTCATCTACCATTCCAGCCCCAGCATCCTTCAGAAATCGCATCAGTGGTGCCACTATGCCAGCTTTTACAGCTCTTGCTTTGTTTCCTTGATAGATTGAGAGATTAAAGATAGCAGTAGCAGCATCCTTCTTACCCCTGGGAGTACCTTCACATAGCAACTTTATAAGAGCTGGGATAGCTCCAGCTGCTCCATTGCAACCTTGTTCTCGTCTAGAACAGATAAACTAAAGAGAGTTGCGGCCGCATTTTCTCTAGCCTCCATGCTGCCACTCTTCAGCACATCTACAATATCTGGTATAGCTCCTGCATTTACTATAGTCCCTTTGTTACTCTCGTTGATGGAAAGATTGAGGAGGGCCGTTACAGCATGCTCCTGGGTTCGGGGATCTGAAGAAGACAACAAATCCACAAGAAGTGGTATTGCTCCTGCCTCCGCAATACATACTCGGTTATCTGCATTCCTCTTAGCTAGCAACCGGAGCTCACCAGCGGCAGCCCTTTGCTGTTCTATATCGCGATTTGCTAGTTTATCCAATAAAGCATTAATAGCAGTTCGATCACAATCGGAAATACTGCTTCCAGATTTCTTTGTTCTGCAGCTCCCTTGCTTCTTTGGTAGCTCAACACCATTGCTTTCACACCATAATGCAATCAGACTCTTCAAAACATAGTTAGGCGTAAGGGCTGTATGCAAAAGTGTTTGCTGTGTCTTGGGGCAGGTTTTGTGACCAGCATCAAGCCATTTTTGAATGCAGGATCTTTCATATGTCTGCAAAAGTAGAAAGTTTATGAATAATCATAACTGACACCACCAGAACAGTGCTATACACAAAGACAATCATTATACCTGACCAGTAGAGACAATCACGGGATCTTTCATTAGTTCAAGAGATATCGGACATCGAAAATCATCTGGGATAACAGGAGACCTGTGCTTAATTGGCACTTTTTCACCCTCACTGGTATCAACCTCAGGATTTTCTGCAAGCACGCAGTTCAGTTTCCTAAGAAGGGATGTCATCATCTCAAAATAGTCCCCTGGTTCTCCACCACTTGTGATAATCAATTCATGTAATTCACCTGACTCTTTCTTTAGGTCATTTATAGTCCTCAAATGCAACTTCTCAGAAAGTCTTTTGAGTACAGCAGGATCAGGGTCTTTTTCTTTTTGTGCTACTGCCATATCTAAGTCTAGTTGTAAATCAGCAAATTCTGTAGGAGCTTTGGCTCTTTTGAATTGAGCATGCACCAATTCAATCTGAAAAGATTAAAACAGCTGTAAGTAATATGGCACATTAATAATCTGTCAATTCATACTGCCCTTATTTTTGCCAAAATCATCATTCCAGAAAAACAGTTTGAATGCCCGCCAAATTATACATGGCATTGTTGATTACCTGTTCTTGAACTTCCTCTGATATCTCAAGTTTGTTGTACGAAATTTCACTCAATGCGGCTTCAATTTTTTCAGTTATTTGTTGGAACTTATCTACTGTATCATTGCTCTGCAAAGCCTGCAACATGTAAAGCATTAATTATTAGACTAAAATAACAGCCAGGATCAACTAACATGTTTGACATGCAAAACTGAACCATAAGGCATAGATCATCTTCAGAAGTGATAAATCTCTTACTCTAATTTTAACGGAATAAAAACAACCACAAAGAAATTCAAAATAGTCAGTCAGTGCACTGTACATGCCTAGAAGGAAGAAGGCTATGCAGGCAAGGCCTGGATTAGAAAATATACTGTATTTCACAATTTATCAATCGCGTGTTCTATTCAGTTTATAGGTTTTCCTATGCACTAAGCATATTAGCGGAAATAAAAACTGATTACCCCATCAACAGTGCATGATGAGAAAAATATGCTAAAGAGTGTCATTCATCAAAGTGAACATTGGATTATATTTCATAACTACAATCAAGTAGGACCTGTTGTAATTTCCATGAGTTTCAAAATCCTTGCTATATGTGTGATATTTCGAAGCCAAACAAACAAAGGATGTTTCTGACCAAGTATCTTCCTCTTTAACTTCAGATAAGAACTTATCCATGAAGTAGCAAGCAAATCTTTTTTATACAACAAAACCAAATGGTAATGATCGAAAAAGATACCCTACATGCACACGCGCTTAACATTTAAGAAACAACATCCACCAAAGTAATTGGATATCCTTGCAGTTAAATTTAGGTATTTGTGCATACACATTTGAACACCTTATAATTGATAAAGCAAATGGAGATTTATCCCACCAAAAGAAAAAAGCTGTAATACGACATGATGTTTTGGTAACAGGCAGGAATTCGGATACATAACAAATCACAAAATATAGGAATTAATTTTTCATCAATTTTCTCAAAATGCAATCACCTAGAAAATTGAGCTGACTCAATCCTTGGTGAAACCCCGCAGACATCTCTTACTCTAACATTGGCATCTCACAACCAATCCAAACACAATCACAAGAAAAGAGTCCAACAAAAACAATGCAACACTGGCTCTTCTACAACACAAGAGACAAATTAGAAAACACAGAACTTTTCATGAACTTTATCCCACTTGCAAGAAAACCAATCACCTAAAAGGCTAAGCTAACTCATATCAACACAACACCAACAACATCAAAAATCAGGGTTTTGGTTACCATTTTCATTTTCTGTTTTCATTTTGTGTATTTTTTATTTTTAGGATTTTATAAAAAAATATTGAATCAGTTTTCATTTTTTAATTTTATTGTTTCCTTCATAAAATTTTGAAAAAAAAAAAACATATAAAATGAAAATAGAGAATAAAAACTGAAACCAAACAGACTCTCAAACTTTTCCAAAAAAGTGATTTGCCAAAAAGCAGAAGCCACACACACACACAGACCCACACACCCACCTGATAAAGTTTACTCCCTTGGCTCACAGACTTGAGAAGGGTCTTAGCTGAATCCAAAGCAACCTTCAGAGACTCAAAGGCTGCAACCTGTTCATCACCGAGGGACTCATCACTGTCCTTCAATTCCTCAAACAAAGGGCTCAAAAGCTTCACCCTCCTAACCAAATTCCCATACATCCTCTTGCAGACGTTGTGGCACTCCGGCAGACCAGAAATCTCCTTAATGGACTCAGCCAAAGGAGCCACAACCACCATGGCCTTGGAGTTCTCGTTCCCACCCATTTTGAGCCACCCAGAGAAAAAGTCAAAGCTGGAAACTTTGACCACAGAACCAAAGGGTGCTTCAAGATTGGAGCGTGATTGAGGATACCCAGATGAGGGAATTGTGGGAATTCATCAAGGGTGGGAAAGATCAAGGTGGAAGGAGATGATGATGCAAAGAGCTAAAAGGATGAAGAAGCTTGTTGTGTTGAAACTTGAGAAGGGAATTTGGAGGAAAGAGAGAAGGGAATTTTTTTTTGGGGATGGAATTGGAAAAGTGAGCAGAGATAGTGGAATTGGAGATGGAAAAGACCGTGACTTGTCGAAAGTGAAATCCAAGAACAAATAGGAAAGAAATGAGAAATGAATGGAAAGAATGGAATTGAGAAGAATTTGAACAAGGTGTTTGTTTGTTTGTGTTTTAATGCTTTTATTGTTTGTTATATGATAGTTAGTCGTGGCTGTTGGGTTTGTATTTGACTGTTGGAAAAGGTCGTAGCCTTCTGGGTAAGATTAGAAGAGGAAAGAAAGACAACAGAGAGAACCAATCGGGATCTCATGTCTGATCAAATTATTATTATTATTATTACATCCTTTTGCATTTATACAGTTCTTGACTTTTATTTTCTTAAACAATATTTGTATAATTTTGGGAGTATGATCGGTTAAAAAGTAAAAGTGAGAATAAAAATTATATGAATAAAATTTATGTGTAATTTTAGCATTTTATTCATAAAATTTATTCATGAAATTTTTAGTTTTTTACCCCACTCTTTCTCCATGATCAAAGTTACCCCGCCTAACATCTGATGTTTCATTTGGAAACGTTTTTTCATAATCAAAACAGCAAATAATCAAGCACGCATAACACCTCAACAGCCCAACTATGTTTTTCTTAAAAAGAAATAAATAAATAGTAGTTTGCATTGAACTAAAAGATGTGGCAGCAAAAAATACAAAACTATGCGTATAAATGATTGAATATATGTATATTTTTTTTTCTCTGGGGATTGAATAGTTATCACAGATTAAACTACAAAAGAAAATATGAATTTCTATGTTACATGGTACATCGAGTTTTTAGTAAAGAAAATGTTTTCAACATTTTACAAGGCCTTGCAATTCTTATTCTGTTGAAAAAGTAAAATAAAATACGTTTACTGGTTTTCTTTTGTTAGTTGATTTCCGTTTATCGATTGTCTTTTAAAACCTACAACTTCAAATGCTACCAACATGGCCCTTAAATTCTTCATCCTTGACAATTGATGGTTTTAAGGTAAGTTGTCAATTCTAAAACTCACGTTATAATTTACAAAGCAGTATAATTGTATCAAGAAGAAAATTATTTTGACAAAAAACAGAAATTATTTTAAATTATAGTTTTGAAATTTCCAAGCAAATGGCATATATATATATATATATATATATATGGAAAAGTACATAATTAAGAAGGCTTTGCCGACATGTCATGGTGTGGTCAACTATGTGTTGTATGAAGCCGTGTGGCTATTCACTGAAATAAACCAAAAGTCTGTCACCCCAGGCTTGGATTTTATTAAAAAAAAATATTTTCACTTTTAAATTTTGAAATAAAAAATTAAAAGAAAGGCAGAATATTGATGTCAATTTTCTATTGACATGGTCATGATGCATTGGTCATTGCTCAGTCACCCTTAACCGACCAAGTCGGTTGCGTAAGTGAAATGCAACGGTAGGTGGCGCCATTTTATTAAGTTCTTAATCTTTTTTAATTTATATAATTGATAATATATACACATATAAATAATACTAATTTTCCCATAAATAATCATAACTGACACACTAATTTTAAAAAGCAACCACTTTTTCAAAAATTATTTGAGAAAAGCATTTTAATTCTAAATTATTTTAATACACACAGCCGTCCGAAGCTTTAACTCGTGCAAGTAAACGATATCAAAATAAGCTTGAAGTCTGAAAATAAGGTCAATACGCGTAGCACACAAATTGAAAATTTATGCCAACAACAAACAACATTCAAATAGGTTCAATTTAAGCATGATGTGTGGGGCTCACATAGTGGCATCTTATATGTGACATGGTTAATGACATTACAGCCTTACCTGAATTAGAAACAAGGCATATCAATCCATCAAAAGACCAAGCATATGTGTAACCATAATAGACATGACTCTTTTCTGTGGCTGACAGAGCATAGTGCTACAACAACCTAAAGTATCATCATATATGACATTGGTGTTCACATGAGATGATCACATATTTGATTAAAAAGACCAACGATATGGAATCACAATACACATCTCATTCTTATGCAGTACAATTTTGAAGGTTCCAAAGCAAATGCACATCTTTTAGTGAATTGAGTTTGCTTGTCCTGGCTTCATCAAGAAACTGATGGGCGAGGCAGTCTTTTGGCAATTTCCTGTGGGAAAAAAAAATTAATCAGATTATCAAAATCTTTAACAGCATCATAGGAATGTCCATACAAATAGGTATATCATACAGAGGATGTATGGAAGTCCTTGTGATATATCAAATAATAATTGAGATGAGAATTACAAATAAGGATGGCCCAGTGCTCAGACTCCAACCTGATGGGATCAAGGGAGGGTAGATATACAAAGTCCTCCCTCCACAAAGAGAGACTTCCTAGAATTCAAATCTGTGACCTAAAAGGTCACAAGGTCACAAAGCATTAACAAGGCATCAACTTTATCGTTGCGCTAAGACTTGCCCTTTTGAGATGAGAATTACAAACCTAAAAATATTGAGATGCAGAGAACAGAAAACAATGAACTAAAGGTGATGCCTCTATTCAAGTATACACTACTGATAAATTATTAAGCACCACGTGTGCAGTTCCTTGATCTACCATGTAAGGTTCACCATTGTGGTCAGTTTGGTATGAAGGAGAAAAATTCATGGATAACTGAACCCCATTTTACCACCATGCTATGATGACCCTTTAAGGTCATGATTTGGGGTTAAGAGTCAACAGTGATGATATCTAGTGCATGTTTAAGATAGTAAACATAGGGGTCTTGAGTGTATTTAACCAGGTCTCTAAGGAGACTATTCAAACCCAGCATTAAATCTTAGCCAGGCCACTTTGCCTGCACTTTGGGCTATTGTCCTCTTCACCATACATTAGTGATAGAATTTAGACCTTTTAAACAAAGAAAGGTGTAAAAATAAAACGGAATGAGAAGCTAGTAAAAGACTCTAGTGAGAACCCAGAGTGAAATCAGATCGTAATTCAAGGTTTCTTGCATACTGAAATACACCTTGTAGTCTACATTGATAAAGTTATACAGTCAACATTTTTCAAATTGCTACAATGAAGTAATAAACTAATACATAACTAATGTCACATTGCCTGAACAGAGGCAGCAATCACTAATTCTGAGGTCCCTCTCAACAAACTCTTAAGGGTTATATAAGTCAGAAACAGTAGGCACTTAACAAATTAGTCATAACTTCTGAATAAAGTGGTCTTATTTTCATTGCAAAAAAAAGATCATGGTTGGCTGCAAACTATACTTATTATCTTTCTTTAGTATCCTCAGTGTATAATCAGCAGGCTGATAGGAATTCTTGAGAGGCTTCATAGTCAGATAGAGGGGGTCTACCTAGCCGCTGGTGCTTTCCCACATGCTTGTTCAACTTTTCTAGAAGTAGCAATCTTGCATAGCCTTAAAATGTGATCCAGATCCGGGCCATTCTAATTCGTTTGCTCGGGCCTAAAATATGTTTTATTGATTACCACCCTACATCCTTACGTATTCCAAGACCAATAGCCTTTGACAGAAAATACTCAATCTTGGAATTTTGTAAGATGGAATCCTATCCCAAGATCATCTTTAGCTCCTCCAATAGATTTATATCAGTTTGCTACAAGTTACAGCTACCTTCAGGCTGTAAGAACATCATGAGGAAGCCTGCTAGTAGCAGAATCAACAATGTCCTAGGAGACCGAAGATTAGAGTTAGGACTGAAAAATTACTGCTAGCATAGCCTCTGGAAAATCCCAAACATCTGCATTGCAATATCATACAGTATTCCAACAGTCCCTAACACTTGAGCATGTTTTGACCTAAACTTGTAGCCTGCTGTGTAGACTTTACCATTAAGCAGACTACGCTTCATGTCACATGAACAATATTGAAACATGGTGACTGCTACTGTACCCTTTCTCCTTGGAGGGGTTTGAAACCCTTTCTAGGTGGTCCAATGAATGCTTGCCACATGTTCATTAAAAGGTTTAAAATGGTAAAAATAAAAATAAAGTTTGATGCTAAACCATGGGTTGGACAATTATGATGCATAAGCTTGACAGATAGATATTACATAATGAGTTATATAGCCATGTAGACTTGACACATAGATGATGAGGTGTATACTTAATGAACATGTGGTAAACATTTATTGGACCACCTAGAAAGGGTTCCAAATCCCTCCAAGGAGAAAGAGTACAGTAGAAATCGCTTTGAAGCGTTACCATCTTATTTTGGCACCTTATATTCAATTAAGGGCGTCCTTGATTCCCAAATCATTTTATAGTACATCTTTTATGATGAAAAGATAAAACTCTGATCATAAATATTTAGGGTTCATTTGAATAACACCACTTATGACTTTTTTTAACTTTTTGGAAGTTGAAGTTATATTTTTAACTTTCTGTTCCATTTGGTTATATAGCTTATTACTTCCCAAAAAGTCAATTTTAGTACTTTTTGGGAAGTTAAAATATCCAACTTCTCAATAAACACTTTATAAAACACTAAAAACAAACACTTTCACTGCTACATATCCAAATGCAGAATAACATATTCATAGCTTATATTTTAGAAGCTCCTTTCACATAAGGGTTTAAATAAGCTATTTACCCAATCAGGCCCTTAATATAGTTCAAAATGATCAATGAGTTACCAAATGCAAGATATGATCATGGCCACTTCTATTCTTGCCAAATACAAAATATCTTTTTTTTTTAATTATTTTTAAAATTTAAACATTGGAAGGAAGTAAACATCAAAAGTACCTCAAACAGTTCATTTATATTATCCGCTGTCTTTGCAGATGTCTCTATAAAGAACATTCCATTCTTCTCTGCATAGTCAATGCCATCCTTCACGGAAACAATAAAGCATACTATATGAGAAACGAGTGAACTTTTAATAAAAAATAGTTGTGTCATTGAGAAGTGATACACTACCTGAACAGCCACCTCTCGCTTCTCATGAAGATCAGCTTTATTACCAACCAATGCCAGAACTATTTCAGGGCTTCCATGCTTTTGTAACTCCTACAAAATCATTAATATTTCAGCTCCTATAACAAAACTGACAGAAAATGTAGAAACCCGAAGCCATCCCCATCTAATGATTCTAATTCACACACACACACACACACACACACACACATCTATATACATCGAAATAATAGTCACAAATTGTGACCTTGTGCAAGTGAATTATCGGCTGCTCTGTCAAATCGATGCACATTCCAGTCCTTCTCTTACCTCTCATCTACTCCTATATAAAACCTTGTACTGTGAGCAAGGGTTCAATGCTTAAAAATCCTAGCCCCCATAATCCTCATTCTAATCCTTATCATAGACAGAGCAGCCAGATCTTTATCTTCCTTGTTACCCATTGTGAGGTAGGGGAATAGCCAAATAACCATCAAGCTATAAGGCAATCATACGTCCATCTATTGAGTTACTTACAAATACTTGATTACGATGACTGTAACTTATAAACAAAGGAGGTTAATTAAAATAGGATTGTATTCTATTCATCATTGTACAGTCTCGGTTCCAGAGAATAATCTACTAAATTGTTTGTTATCCATTTCATTCAAATAACTACACGACAAGAAATGACAATATAGAACCATGCAATGACTGCAAAACTACCTTAACCCAGTACTGTGCTTTGCTGAAAGATTCTGGGCTTGTAATATCGTAGACAATGACTGCAACTGCTGCACCACGATAATACAGTGGCGCCAATGCAGCATACCTGAAATAGATAATTATCAATCAAAATTTACACCAGAATGCATTCGTTGTTGTAAAAAGTGGGAATATTGTGAGAAATACGATATTTAGCTGAGCTCAACTAATGGTTTGTACAATAAATTATGCATAAACTGGAAAGATAAGAAAACTTACCTCTCTTGGCCAGCAGTATCCCATATTTCAAACTTGACCGTTGTAGAGTCTTGCAGTGCTATTGTTTGTGACAAAAAAGAAGCTCCTACAGTTACCTTACATTACAAAGTCCGAAAAATATGAGAATCCTACTATGGAATAATTTTTATAACATATCTGAATGTCAAAAATGAGTGTGCGTCTGTGTGTGTGCACGTCTATATATATATTCACAATTATCAAAAAGCCATATAAACCAAAATTACTTCATAGTTCTCATTAGGAAAAGTTAAATAAAAGAAGAGAAGTTAAATAGGTAACATATTCTTACCTTGGATGTAGGATCAAATTGACCACGAACAAAATCGTAGAACAATGCAGCTTTTACCAACACCAGAATCACCTAAGAGAACAAGCTGTGTTCAGTGACATTTAAAGGTTAGTTAACAGCTCCTATAAAAGTTAAAGAATAAGGTATTGGCAGTAAAAGAAAATTATTATCATTAATTTCAACAAATACATTCACCCTTGAAGGACCTTCCAAAGTTAAAATTAGCATCAATCACAGAAATTCCTGTGTATATTATATCAACATGAAACACTAGAATGTTTCTTTCTTACTGATTTTCCATAAACACTTGTACTTATTGATCTCTGAACCCTTCACCTCTATGAACTCATATTCCAACAGGGGAATGATTACAAATGTCTGTTATTAGTATTGTTTGTAGGTGCTGTATGCAGTTAATCCAGTTCTGGCAGTTCATGTACGTGCCTGAATAGTTTGACGCAGACTATAGAGATTAAGTTTACAAGAAATATTAGATATTCACCTATGACCATATCTTTTATGCCTTGTTTCTTTGGATAAAGGCACCACAGGATCACAACAATTCTCAATTATTGAACACAAGGTAAGCAAACAAAACCCAGGAAATGATGAATAATCAACAATCATATCAAAATTTACAAAAAAACGAAACCGTGACGAATAAAGGCAAGAGATCCATGCTTTTCAAGATCAAACATTTTAGTAAAACATCATTATCCATCAAATACCTTAACACGAAGATTCTTGGCGTCTTGCCCTCCACCATTCTCCGAGTTAGCTCGACCTAACTGCCCTGAAGCCCTATCTGCAAACACACAAAATCAATTTCACCCAAAAACCCCCCAATCAGACCTAAAATTTCAAAAACTTTCAAAAATCAATTTTTTTTAAACCTCATTTTAACTCCAGAGCCAAATTAACACCCCCCCCCCAAAAAAAAAAAAGAAAAAAAATTATACTTTCAACAAAAGTACAAAACTTTACCATTAAATACATGAAGAGAAAGAAAATATGATGAATTTTATTACCTGGAAGGGAGGAACCACAGCCCATGGTAAGAGGAGAGAATTTTCAAGTGGGGGCACAAATTAGTTGTTAAAAATGGGTACACTTTTTTTTTTCCCAATTTGTTTTGGTTTTTGTAATGTTTTTCACAAAAATTGGTGGGTGTAGCCAACCAAGCACAATCTGGGAAATTTGAGGGTTCGTTGGTGGAAAGGCTTGTGATTCCAAAGTGGAAGCTTGAATCGAAACTAACTAGTGTGAGAGAAAATGGATGATGATGATGATGATGTTCTGGCTTAACAACACAACAAATGAACAAATATTGGGTCGCATCCTACTTTTCGTGAGGACGAGGATTTCCACACCATATTAAATCAAATTAAATTAGTGGCAAAATGGAATTAACTTTACACTATTATTATGTAATTAAAACTTTCTATTTACAATAATGATTGCGAGAGTTAATTTTATTTACGCAGCGTCAAAATTAAATACATTTTTCCTATTCAATTATTACTCAAATCATCATTTTGTAATGGCTCCTCATTTTTCCTATTAAACTAATTACTCTTCTTATATAAATATAACTATTATTTATCAATATTCCTCAAAATTTAAGAAGAGTAATCGATTTATCTATTCAAATATTAGAAATAATTCCACATCATCTTGACATTAATTTTTTTCGTTGATAAAAGGTACAAATTTGTTCGAACAAAATAACCTAAATTGCAAGCCCAATAATACGGTCATAAATCTCTTTTATTCATTTTTTTTAATTTGGTCGAATCCTATCCATGCTTTTGATCCATGAAATTTTGCAAAATGAGCCAAGACATATTACAAGTTCTAGGAACAAAATGGGTCTTAAGATACTCAAAGTTTAGACCCCACAAATAAATTTCATGAATCAAAATCAAAATTTTATTATGTGATAAATCTATAACATTACTTTCAAACTCCACAAAACCAATCTAATATCATCATTCGGGGTATTTAATATGAGGTAATCTATTTAAATTATTGGTAATATAACTTAAAATTACCTGAGTCCACAATATTATCTTGTTTGATTACATCATGTTACGAGTAATTTAATTACCAGGACAATCTACATTGCCACATCCGTGGAAATATGGATTACCCTATGTTTTTCACAAGCTTTACCCCTTACAAAGCTGTAAGTATATTTACGCATATTGGGGCATCTGAATATCCTCTTTCTCTTTAGCTCATTGCTGCAACTAGTCATAATATTTGTGTTAATCATTATATGATAAGTAAAATCTATCTATAATAGATAGATAGATCAAACTTTTGATGAGAATAACTTTATGTAATTGTATGTAAAAATTGTCACATAACATAGTTCATTCAATTATAGTTAATAAATTTAATTTTAGTTTTACAAAAGATTTCTGTATCATATTATTTAAACTTTTTTGTATGTGGCATATTATTTAAACTTTTTCAATATGTCCGCCAAAAAGAGAGCTTCTTCCCTGCTTCATTTTTAAAGTTGTCAATATCCATTTTTATGGTAGAGTAGACATCTCAAATTTTTCTTACTCATGATATTTGTATTTCCACTCTAATTTTTCTACAACTTTGGCATATCATTATATATAGCATATCACATTTTGTCAAAAATTTTGACTACGTACATAGCTTTGCTCAAACAAGATTTCCTTCTGTGCCCAATTGCTACAAGTCAATGTCAAACCCACTTTCTCCAAACAGGTACACAGTAGATTAAGATTCCAAGAGGGAATGAGAAACATATCGTAATGATAGCATAGGCATACGCTCTCCAAGGATGATTGCTTACTCTCATTGCATTAAACTCAGCAATGAAAGTAGAGACAGTACTCAGATTCCCCATTACACCAAACTGAATTCCTCCTGCAATAGTGTCACAACTCCTGGTGTTCACCTGCATCAACACAATTTAATTACTGTGGTGTCAACTCCAAAACTTTTATGGGATTCTCTATATAATTTTTTTTAGTGCTATATAAGGTCTAGATGTTACAAAAAAAACAAAATTGGATTAGACAACACATTAAGAGCTAAGGAGTTATAAGCCGATGCAACTAGTGTGAAGCACAGATGAAAATAAAGGAAAAATTTAACAGATTATATTTATGTGTAAAATTATATAGAAATTTAATATATGAATTTTTTTCTCATTTTTATTTCCATACCAAACACATCCTAGAGAAAAAATAACATTTGCACAAACTTTGTCCTCAATAGTTTTATTGTTTAAACATACTGATTTAAACACTCAAATTAACATATGATGAACCATGCACAAATAAGTATATATTTCAATGATATAAGTGTGTCTTTAGTAACAAAATACATTCATTATTAGTTATTAGTTAAGATAACATTCAACACTTACATAAAGGTACTTCACAATTATTTGCACATGGTACACCACGAAACAATTTGTGTGTCTATAAGCTATGCTCCATAAAAACACTTCTCTATCCTCAAAACCCTTCATAGACTTGCATATAGGCCATTGGATAGAACACTAGTCCCACTATAACTATAATTTCTGAATGGTCCATATGAATCGGCCTTCAAGTATGTGAAGGATTTCTTACAATAAACCCTTTATAACAAAAATATGGACATCAATCAAGATGGTACTTTCTAGAGTAGAACTGTAGAAGTAGCAAGAGAGCCAATTTCCAGAAAAAGTAAATCTTACTCTCAAATTTAATTTTTTATCCTTTGACTACTTGCTTAGAGATTAGTAAATGATGAAAAAAGAAACTTACTGCTTTCTTCAGAGTGGCAAGTGCAGCCACACCACAAGCAGCTGATACATTGGCAATTAGAGTCCCAAATGGAATCCATTTGAACAACCCTGTCCTTCCTAACCCACATCCATTGAGCCTTGCTAAGAGCCATCTGATCCACACACCTATAGGTCCAACCACACAAGCAAACCATAACATAGCAGCACTGCCACCATGCTTGAACTTAGCCTTTGCCAATGCAACACTGACACCCCACAATGTTCCCAAAATCACCAAGAACATCGCCACAACCACCAACTGAATGCGGCAACTATCCCCTTTGCTGTTGATCTTAGAGTTACCAATTCCTGAACTCATATTCAGCCTGTTGAGTTGCCACCTGAAACCCTTGGCAGTTTCAATCCCAAATATGATGGAAAATGCAATGAGAAACATACCTGAAAGTCCCATTTGAAGAACAAACTCATTTAATCAATTGAGCCTTATTACCTATCTATTGACATGAAATGTGAGGGGAAAATGGTAACATGCAAAAGCTTTCAGTAAGATTAATCACAGCTATAACTTAAGGACTCCCTCATTGCATGAACTTATTTACCAAACAGAAAGCCATGTGCAGTGAAGACCCAATGTCCAGAAACACTGAGTTCTAACATTTTCTGATTCCAACCACTGAAAGTTGTAAGGCTTCCTAGGTAACCAGTTGTTATTGCTATCGTTATATGATTTGACACATGAGATATGTCTTCTTTGAATACAACACCAAACCATCCCATAAAAAATGAACCAACCTGGAACAATTTGTAGAAAATTGCATTAGCATGTAGTGTGAATGAGCTTTTAAAATGGACTTGAGTTTCATTTTCACCTAATAACAATGAGCAATCTGAAACTTCTATCAGTTTGACTGTATCAATTATTAAAGCAAGAATGCAAAATTGAAAACTAATTTGCAATTGGGTAGTTCTAAAGATTAAGACCCTAAGCATCCCTTGACAACTCATATCGATTGCTTCATAGCAAGATTCAAGACAAATTTGCAATTGTGTAAACCTGTAGAATAAGGATTTAAGAAGTACACAATAGTAAAATAGCTCCTCTTCTGCCATGAGAAAAAGGGACAACTACTTCAACATCAGAAGTCAGAACATTCATTATTTGGCCATTGGCCTCATAACTCTAGCTTAGAAGGTGACCCAAAATTTTCTCTATAGTTAGAAAAGCAACAATTATGAAGAATTTAATATACATGGTGGCTTTGAAGCAGGTTATCACAATAATATCTGAAAGTTATGGGGTCCTGTCCAAAAAATTCTGGAGTGTTGTGAACACACCATAATCTGTATATAACCAAAACACAGAAAAATGATAAAGGTCGAAAAAAGGGGCAGACCATATTAGAATGAAGGTCAGGGTACAGAAAAGATTGGTCGCCCGTCACACTGGCATGCTCAGGGCCAAATAACTTTTGCAGTAAATATCTTGATTGGACCTGCATAAGATATTATGACTATTAAGATTCTAGCAAAATAATTGCATGTGCCCTAACATGAAGTTTGACAATATAAAGTATATCATGGTGCTGATCACAGCTTAAGAATTTCCAATAAGCACTCAATTACAAGCAAAACAAAGTATTTGTTGAAGTTATTAAAGACTAGCACATATATAGGTCGAGCTTTGAGTTACTACCAGTGTTTCTCTTAAACAAACCATAAATAAATTTCCTTAGGATGTGTTTGGTTAAAGGGTAAAAATAAGGGTAAATTTTTCATAAATAAGTTTCATATGTAATTTTACAAATAAAGTTTATACAAGAAAAATTTATCTCCACTTTTACCTCCAAGCCAAACACATCCTAAGAATCTATTTGATTAGAAAAAAAATGAGATAGAAATTTTCATCAATGAATTTGATGAGTAAACATTAGAACACTTGAGCAGAAGGATACTAATGCCTTAGTACCAAGATGAGTATCTACTATATATCTAACTTTAACAACTAAAGGTCAAAAAATGTTAAAGAGCATATTACCCCAAGAATTCCGAAAACAGCCAAATAAACCAGACAAAAAGCAAACTCCAGCCACTCTGGCAAACCTTTACGAGCTTCCTGAAAGTAATAGAAACAGATACGACAACATTATGTAAGCTAGCATGATGTGACCAAAAGGAAATTGAAAAATGGAATACACCCCGAAATTCATTTTTTTTAATAAAAATATTATCAGACAAATTCATTCAACAATAACAAAGTGTATGATATATATATATATGCACATGTATGATGATATATTAGCAAAAGTGTTAAAGAGAGGTTCACTTGGGAAGGCAAAGTGGATGTGAGTTGATGAGGCGGCAAAGGGTTAACAGAAGAGTTTTTGGGATCATCTGAATGGGAAACAAGAACCACATTTTGTTGTTGTTGTTCTGCAACCTCAGAAACACTTTCATCATCGTTTTCTGTCTCATGGCTTGCATGGCTTAATGCGCTCATTGAGAACCTTCTCGTTGGAGAACCCCTACTGTTCATTTTTGTTCCTATTATCTTTAAAAATTCCAAACGTAAAATCTGTTGAATTACAAATTCAATTAATTTTATGAATTTAATTTTATGTGCCTTTAAAGAAGAAACTAACCAACACCAAGGGGCTTGTTTACCACAAAAACGGTGGTGCCGTTAAAGTATCACATTTGCTGATAAGTGACTTTCTTGTGAGTTTTTTTTGGTTGTCCATTTTTCATGTGACAAGTGGTGCATTGCTAAGACGTCTACGCCACAAGTTTGATTCACAATTTGCTACTTAGGTTGCATTTATTTGTGATTATTTTGGTTAATAATCACTTTTTTTGGTTCAAAAAATAACTTTTTGTATATTTTGATAATTATTAAAAAATAATCAAAACTTCAAAAAAATCAATTTTTTATTTTTTCAGTTATAGATAAATTTTAGCTTCTATAATCATTTTTTTAAATCTAAAATTGTGATAACCCAAATACAAAATTTATTAGTATTAAAATTATTATTACCATTAGTTTTATTATTATTGGTATTATTATTACTGCTACTTCAAAAGTAACTATAAAAGTAAAGTTATTATACACATGCAAGGAACTACTCGTGTTTTTAGTGAAATTCACATGTAAAGTTACTATGTATGCATAATAACTCTCGTGATTTTTGGAGTTATGCATGTATAGTAACTTTGAAAAATCAAAAGACGCGAGTTACACGCGTTTAATTATTTATATATATATATATGAACAAAAGTGCCTTCTACACTTCAATTCATTTTTCAATTTCATTTTTTTTCTTTTATTCATTTTATACTCTTAGTATATTTTAGGCACATTATAATATTTTCAAATATTTTTCTAAGAACCCTAGCCGCCAAAAGAATTTTTCCTAGAGCGAAAAACATAGTTTCTCGCAATGTTCTCCGATCAATATCTTTCGGTAAGTGATCTCTATGGAATTTAGTCAGTTCCTCCCCTTTTTAATTAAATTATAAGTTTGGGTACTTTCAATATAGTTTTCACACAATATTTTTTCGCCTATCATTCCAAAGGCAGTTTAGGTCATAAAGTCAAATTGTTTATATTTTCATTGTATTGTTTGGCAGTTTAGTGTCATTCCAGCTCTTAGAATTAAGTTGTTAGTGAAACTACACTCTGTATGAAAGTGAGTGGGTTTAAGTTCATGACCATACTTTTGGTTATTATTATTATTTTTCCTATATCATATAAATTATTTATGAAATTTTAGAATGATTTATGTTAAGAAATATGCCCTTATGAATTATAGAAATTTTAGAAAAAATATTATTTTTCACAGTTATCATGAAAACCTTATTTTAGAAAGCTCATAGGACCATATTTGATATCTTGCATGTTATGAAATATTTTTTCTAGTTTATGAAATTATGAAACCTCAGTTTAATGTTTACAGGATAGGTATTGATTATCATGTTTTAGACTATGGATTTCCTATTAAGATTTTAGAACATCAGATATGATTTATTGAAAGTGTGGAACAAAGTATGATTTATAACAATTATCAGATACATACTCTAGGCTTCTAAAATCACTATGTTTACAAGCTAGTGATCCATTGGGCATGATTTTAGAACCTCAGTATGCTAAAGTCAGATTATTAGAATTATATGAATTGAGAGCGTTACGATTTATTCAGTTTATGTACAAGTTATTTTGTAGTAATTAGTGAGAAAGAAGGCGAGTTAACGGTACAGTATTGATCGTTAACCTTGGTACCAAGTGGTCCGCTGAGGACTAGCTCACCACAGGAAGGAACCAATGTAGTGTCCATTTATAGGACCTAGTTAGGTGCCCATTAGATTAGCCGTTGGATCATATTCAACTATCAGCTCAGTTATTTATCCATAGAATATCTCTTGTTTCTGGACTAATTATTACCATGGATTTAGTTAAACTATTGTTTAATATAGTTAGATGTAATTATATATAACATGTTTTACATCAATTGCATGTATATGTTATGTATATTTATTATTGTCTCATGTGGGTTGTGAGTGGAGGCTCACTCATAGTTTTGATAAACTCATCCATCTCTTTCCTCCCTAGATAGAGCTACGAGTTTTGTTGCATCATAGGATCCTCCTCAGGAGTGTTGGGCTTCTTTTGGTGAGCTTTGATTTGAGTGGAGCTTACTTTTGGTTATGTCAGTTAGTAGTGCTCAAATAATTGTGTAGGCAGGATCCGGATATGCATTATATTGTTTTCACTATTTTCAAAATTTCATTCATTTATTTAATTATGGTTGGCTTTGGCCCATATTATAGATTTTATGCAGCTTTATGTTCAGGATTTATAATTGAAAATATTTTCAATTTATGAAAACTTGAGAGATTTTGAATATATTCAATTTAATTACGCATATTAGACAGTCATGTTATCAGAGACTTCTGGGGTTCCAAGTCTTCATGCCGGTCACGTTCTTTAGGTGGGTCATGACAAAGTGGTATAAGAGAAATCAGTTTCCTTACATATTATTAGAGCAAGTGTCCACAAATAACATGGCATATATGAAAATGGAAGCGAGCCCATTTGCGTTGATGTAGTGTTATTTGAGGCCTTTAGGAAAAAGTCAATCATGTCTAGGTTCAGGAGAGTTCGTCTTTTCTTGGTACAACAATAGTATGTTTCTTCAATGCCATGACGTTGTTTGACTCGGATCCCATTATTCTTATGTGTCCCCGTTCTTTGCCATACGGTTTGGAAGATCCCTGAGGATCTTAAGAAGCCGTTTTTAATTGGGTACCTTTGGGAGAGCGCATCCTTGTTCAAACAGTGTACAAATCATGCGGAGTCAAAGTTGGTGACATGGAAGCACTAGCAGACTTGATAGTGTTGGACATGTCTAACTTTGACGTTATTCTAGGTATGGATTGGTTAGCCCCGTGCCATGCCTTAGTAGATTGTTATAGTAAGATGGTGAGATTTGAGGTCCCAGGTGATGAGTCAAGGGTGTTTTAGGGTACAAGGTGTTCAACACCGAAGAACTTAATATCAACTATAAGTGCCCTACGATTGATGGATAGAGGTAATTATGGGTTTCTAGCTATAGTCAAGGATGTAGAGGCAAAGACACCTAGTTTGGGCACGATTCCATTGGCTAAGGAGTTCCCAGACGTGTTTCCTGATGATTTGCCAGGTATGCCACCAGAGAGGGAAATAGAGTTTAGTATAGAGCTTGAGCCAGGAGTTTGACTAATCTCTATACCCCCGTATCGCATGCCTCCGGAGAGTTAAGAGAATTGAAAGAACAATTACAGGAGTTGTTGGACAAGGGGTTTATACGACCAAGTACCTCTCCCTGGGGTGCTCCAGGATTGTTCGTTAAGAAGAAAGGCGGTTTGATGAGGATGTGTGTAGATTATAGGCAGTAAGCAAGGTGACGATCAAGAACCGATACCCCTTGCCTTGTATTGATGATCTTTTTGACCAGCTTCAAGAAGCAACCTGTTTTTCCAAGATCGATCTTCGATCTCGGATACCATCACTGAAAATTAAGGATGAAGATATATCTAAGATAGCCTTCAGGACTCGCTATGGACATTATGAGCTCTTAGTAATGTCCTTTGGGTTGACTAATGCCCAACAGCCTTCATGGATTTGATGAATAGGGTATTTAAGTCGTTTCTAGATCACTTTGTGATTGTCTTCATTGATGACATCTTAGTGTATTCTAGGAGTAAAAAGGAACATAAGCAATAACTGATAATAGTTTTACATACTTTGAGGGAGAATCAGTTATATGCCAAGTTCTCCAAATGTGAGTTTTGGCTATATCAAGTGGCATTTCTCGGACACATAGTTTTGAAAGATGACATTCTAGTAGATCCAAAAAGGTGGAAACAGTGTAGCAATAGCCTAGACCTACAACAGTTTCATAAATCCATAGTTTCTTAGATTTAGCAGGATATTAAGGCGGTTCGTTAGGATTTCTCGATGATCGCCTCACCCATGACCGAGCTGACACAAAAGAATATCAAATTTCATGGACAAAAGAGTATGAAAAGATTTTTCAAAGGCTCAAGACATGCTTGACCACAGTGCCAGTCTTGGTATTACCTTCAGAAATAGGTGGTTTTTCGGATTCTGTGATGCTTCTAGAGTTGGACTTGATTGTGATGCAGCATGGTCAAGTTGTAGTATACGCCTCACGGCAACTCAAGAAGCATGAGCAGAATTACCCTACACATGACTTGGAAATGGCGCAATGGTTTTTGCCTTGAAGATTTGGAGGCACTACCTATTGGAGAGACTTGTGAGATTTTCACAAACCACAAGCGCTTGAAGTATATTTTTCAACAAAAGGATCTAAACCTAAGACGCGTAGATGGCTTGAGTTATTAAAGGATTATGACTGTATGATCTCGTACCACCCAGGGAAGGCGAAGGTAGTGGCAGATGCTTTAAGCAAAAGTCGGTAGGTAGTTTGGCCCACATAGCGCCAGGAAGACAACCGTTAGTAGAAGATATCCACAAGTTAGAAGCTGAGGGAGTTCAATTCAGCTTTAGTAATACAAGGGCCTTTCTAGCTCACATTAAGGATCAGTCAACCTTGGTGGAACAAATCAAGGCACAGGAGAGCGAAGATTCGAAAATAGCTAAGTTGGTTGAGGATATTCGTAAGGGAGAGAACCCAAAGTTCTCAATTGATGCTGAGGGTATGTTGCACTTTAGGAACCGTTTATGCGTGCCAACAACGGGTGAGTTAAGGAGAAAAGTAGTGGAAGAAACCCATGGTGCAGCATACTCAGTGCATCCAAGGTCAGCTAAGATGTATCAGGATCTAAAACAATTGTTATGGTGGGATGGTATGAAGAGAGATATCGGTGACTTTGTAGCTAGGTGCTTGGTGTGCCAACAAGTCAAGGCAGCACCAGAGGCCAGGAGGGTTACTTCAGCAGATAGATATTCCAGAATAGAAGTGAGAGAGGATAATCATGGACTTTGTAGTTGGGTTACCTGAGCCGCCAAGGGTTCGACTCCATATGGGTAATAGTAAACAGGATGACCAAGTCAACACACTTTTTACCAGGAAAGACTACCTTTAGTGCAAGCAATATGCTCAGTTGTCTATCAACGAAATAGTTAGACTTTACGGTGTCCCATTATCCATCATATCTGATAGAGGGTCCCAGTTCATCTCGCGATAGGACATTTCAGGAGGCCCTTGGGACATGTGTGGATTTGACCAGCTTTCCATCCCTAGACGACGACGAGTTGAAAGGACAATACAGACCTTAGAAGATATGCTCAGAGCATGTGTGCTAGATTTCGGAGGAAGCTAGTGTGATCACCTACCCTTGACTGAGTTCTCATATAATAACAGTTACCAGGAAAGTATCCAGATGGCACTGTTCGAAGCCTTGTATGGAAGGCGTTGCAGATCTCCTATCGGTGGTTCGAGCTTAGGGAAGCTAAGTCCCTAGGCCTAGATCTAGTTCAGGAAACCTTAGAGAAGGTTTAGTTAATTAGGGAGCATCTTTTAGTAGCACAGTCCAGGCAAAAGTCTTATGCATAACCGTAGGCGTGACTTGAAGTTTGCGATTGGGGACCACGTGTTTATGAGAGTATCCCTATGAAAGGGGTAGTAAGGTTCGGTAAGCGGGGAAGTTAAACCCTCATTTTATCGGTCTAGTTAAGATCTGGAAAAAGTTTTGAACGGTGGCGTATAGGTTGACACTGCCTCCCAGTTTAGAGCCATACACCCAGTGTTTCATGTCAGGATACTTAGGAAATATATGCCTGACTAGTTTCACGTGCTCACTCTACAAATGGTCCAAGTTGACGAGAGTTTGTCCTATGAAGAGGAACCAATTGCTATCATGGATAGGTAGATTAAGAAGCTTCGTTCAAAAGAGGTAGGCTCAGGAAAAGTTATCTGAGAAACCATTCTAGTGGTGAAGAGACTTGGGAAGCTAAAGAAGCCATGAAAATCAAGTATCCCCACCTTTTTCCAACTTAAGGTATGTTGTTTTAGGTTTAGGGACCAAATCTCTTTTAAGGGGGGTAGTATGTGATAACCCAAATACAAAATTTATTAGTATTAGAATTATTATTACCATTAGTTTTATTATTATTGGTATTATTATTACTACTATTTCAAAAGTAACTATATGAGTAAAGTTAATATGCAAGTTACTATACATGCATAGTAACTCTCGTGATTTCCGTGGAGTTACTATACAAGTTACTATACATGTATAGTAACTTTGAAAAATCAAAAGACGCGAGTTGCACGCGTTTATATATATATAAACGAAGGTGCCTTCTGCACTTCATTTTTCAATTTCATTTTTTTTCTTCATTTTATACTCCCAGTATATTTTAGGCACATTATAATATTTCCAAATATTTTTCTAAAAACCCTAACTGCGAAGGAATTTTTCCTAAAGCGAAAAACATAGTTTCTTGCAATTTACTCCGATTAATATATTCCAGGAAGTGATCTCTATGGAATTTAGTCAGTTCCTCCCCTTTTTAATTAAATTATAAATTTGGGTACTGTCACATAGTTTTCACACAATATTTTTCCTCCCTATCATTCCAAACTCAGTTTGGGTCATAAAGTGAAATTGTTTATATTTTCATTGTATTGTTTGACAGTTATTAGTGTCATTCAGCTCTCAGAATTAAGTTGTTAGTGGAACTACACTTCCGGTTACTAACGGTGAGTGGGTTTAAGTTCATGACCATATTTTTTGTCATTATTATTATTTTTCCTATATCATATAAATTATTTATGAAATTTTAGAATGATTTATGCTAAGAAATACGTCTTTGTGAATTATAGAAATTTTAGAAAAATTATTGTTTTTCATAGTTATCATGAAAACCTTATTTTAGAAAGTTCATGGGACCATATTTGATATATTGCATGTTATGAAATATTTTTTCTAGTTTATGAAATTATGAGACCTCAGTTTAATATTTAGCACAAATATTAATTATCATGTTTTCAAACTATGTATTTCCTATTAAGATTTTAGAACATTAGATATGATTTATTGAAAGTGTGGAACAAAGTATGATTTATAACAATTGTCAGATACATACTCTGGAGGCTTCTAAAATTACTATGTCTACAAGCTGGTGATCCCTTGGGCATGATTTTAGAACCTCAGTTATGCTAAAGTCAAATTATTAGAATTATATGAATTGAGAGCGTTACGATTTATTCAGTTTATGTACAAGTTATTTTGTAGTAATTAGTGAGAAACAAGGCGGTTAACGATTAGTATTGATCGTTAACCTTGGTACCAAGTTTCCGCAGAGGACTGGCTTTATAGGAAGGAACCCGCGTAGTGTCCATTTATGGGACCTAATTAGGTGCCCATTATATTAGCCATTGGCTCACATTCAGCTATCAGCTGTTATTTATATACAAAATATCTCTTATTTCTCTACTAATTATTACCATGGATTTAGTTAAACTATTGTTTCAGTGCAGTTAGATGTAATTATATATAAAATGTTTTACATCAGTTGCATGTATATGTTATGTATATTTATTGTTGTCCTATGTGGGTTGTGAGTAGGCTCACTCAGTTTTGATGAACTCACTCCTCTTTTTTCCTCCCTACAAATATAGCTACAGGTTTCTATTATAATCCTCAGGAGTGTTGCAACTTTTTTGGTGAGGTTTGGTTTGAGTGAAGCTTACTTTTGGTTATGTCGGTTAGTAGTGTTCCAATAATTATGTAAGCAGATCCGGACATGCATTATATTATTTTCACTATTTTTAGAATTTTAGTCATTTATTTAATTATGGTTGGTTTTGGCCTTGATTATGGATTTTATGCAGTTTTATGTTTAGTATTTATAATTGGAAATATTTTCAGATTTATGAAAACTTGAGAGATTTTAAATATATTCAATTTAATTACGCATATTAGACAGTCACGTTATCAGGCTTCCATGGGAATCCAAGTCCTCATGTGTTGGTCACGTTCTATAGGTGGGTCGTGACAAAAACAAATGCACCCTTAATCTCTATATATACTCTTGTTCAGTTATATATTACCATTCTTATCTGCATTATTATGTTATTTTTTATATTTATTTGTTAGTTAATTTAGATTTTTTTCTACATCTTCTAATTTTTTTGGATAATTTAAATTAATTTTGCTAATTGTGATTTGAATTTAGTTTGAGTTTTTGGATCTAATTTATAGATATTCTCACAAATTATATTTTTGTTGCAGAACAAAGAAATAGTCATCTCAAATAAGGATTTGAAAGAATGAGTAAATTTTGGAAAAGATTTGAAAATTGGATCATATTTGCAACAACCTCAAGAAGATAGTTGATTTAATTTAGGAGAAAATAAGAGATTTTTTTTTTGGAGATTGTGCTATTTACCTTCTTTATTATCTAAAGATGGGTTATCTTCTTCACTATCATTGTTCTAATTGATATTGTCTAATTAAATCATTTCATTTATATAATTTTTCAAAAAGTGGATGTGAGACTTAATTATTTTCACTCATGTAATAATATATTATTAAATTATACTATAATGCATAGAAATTGAAATCATGATTGATTCTTACCCCATTTGAACCACATCTTCACTGAATCCAATTCTTGTGCAGTTGTGCGGATTATTTTGCTCGCCATGGTCATGCTCTTCTGTTGGATTTTTTGCCATTCTATCCTATTTGAGAAACTATTTATCGAAAGAGAAAGGAGTAAGGTTCAATCATTTGAGAAAGCAATTATTGAGCGGACCTCTTGATTGTGACAATTAGTGCCAACCGAAATTTTTAAGCCTTCGTTTAATGATGATATCAAAGGCTTTTTTTTCGCTGCAAATGATATCGAAGGCTTGATCCTTATTAAGCCGTTAATAAAAGATATTTTCTTTCTTTTATGGGCAAAAATGCATAGATACATTTGTGATAGCTATAAAGTCTGGCGCATACATAGCTAGGTCACCTAAACACAATAATAAATGAGTTCGATCCATGGAGATTCAAATTTTCTGTCTTTTTTCTATGTCCCTGAATAAAATTTTGGTATATATATAATAATGACATATTTCTTATCCAGTCAAAGTTTTTTAGCTATTCATGATTTTTATATATGACAAAATTTGATTAGGAAATAGGGAATGAGACAAAAAAAGGGGATAGAAAAATTTTGTTTGATCTATGGCCATGGGTAACACAAATGTTTCGATAAAAGAGACAATATCTACTTTAGTGATCTATATCAAAGGATTAGTCACTGTTCCTGACAATAAACACCTCCTAAGCAATACAAAATAGATATATTTGTGATTATTTATATATCCTCTCATTCCAAAACACTTTCACCTTTAAAAGAAGAGTAAACAATATTTTTTGTCTTAATTAATATTTTCAATTTGACTTTAATTTGGTCCTAAAGGATTTTTTTACATCAATTTAGTCCAAACACTTTAATTTTGAGATCAATTTGATCATTTTTTTAAAGTCAAAATCTAACAAAGTGACTAAATTTATATAAAAAATTTTATTGGATTAAATTGATGTCAAATTAAAAATATTACGAGAGGTTATTTACTGTTAAAAGAATTTTAAAAAAACTCATGACAAAAGGTATCAAGCCCTATACCCAAATACTCAATATTTGTACTCCTAAGCCAAACCATTGACTAATTAATACTCTTTTTCTATTGAGGAGGCGTTTATTAGGCCCATGGAAAATTCATGCCATTCCCAAAACTTCGGATTTCTATCTTCCCTGGACTCTCGCAAATAATCATTAATAGTAAAAAATTATGACAAAAATTTTTCAAGAAAAATATTGAGTATACAATAAAATAAAATAAATTATAAAAATAATAATTAATCACAAAAATATCTAAAAATAAATAATAGATGAAATTTGGCAATATAGGTAATGCAATTTTAATTATATTTAATTAAAAAATTTAAACAATTATAACTAAGAAATAAATATTTTAATTATCATATTTATTTCTAAAAATTAAATAATCAATAAACAATATCATTGAAATATAATTTTTCTATACACAATGAATAAGTACAAATGGTTACGGACTGAAATCCGAGCTTAACCCAAAAATCATGATAGGGCCAATAGCCAAGATCCATTCTAATTGGCTTTCAAACTTTTAGGATTTGGGTTCGATTGTTGACCCAACCCGACTTCATGAGACCTCCCCACATGGTAGCAGCTACCGAGGCCACGAGTTGCTTCACCCACAAACAAAGAACGTGGGAATGAGGTATGGGGAGCACGATTAGCCCCCAAACTACTGTAAAAATCATCTTCGGAGTCTTTGCTGAGTTAACAGTAGAGCTCTTCCAGGTACACACCCCACTTATCTGAGAAAGGAGGCTTCAAAACACCTTGTGTTCTAGAACTCAGCAAATCAATCATATCGAGAAAACAAACTATATATATAAATGAAATATTGCATTTTGATAATTGGTTGTATTTTCTCTCTCCTCAATCAATATCGCCACCTCCTATGTATGGTTATAGAAGCCTCGCCACTTTTGTATGAATTTGAATTCGTACAATCAAGCATTGCTCTATTATTATTATTATTATTAAGTATCAAAATAGTCAAATGTTTCCGTTGAAATTAAATTAACCGTATCCGCAGGCAAATTTCAACTGCAATATCAAATATTTGAATTATGAAATCGTCATTTTGGGTAGAACTATATTTAATCATTAATTTCGATTTAAAATTAAGTGACCACTTCTTTCTTTCTTTTTTTTTTTTTTTTGTACATCGGCAATAATGAGGTTTCAATCTATTAACTTATGAAAACTACTCAAACCTCTCACCACTAACTCATTTCTAGTGACTTAAAAGGTCCATGACCACTTTTTAAAACTACAAGAAAATACTGTATAAGAAGAAGTCTATTACTCTTGAGGATATGTTTGGTTAGGGAGTAAAAGTCGGAAAAATTTCCTAGATGAGTTTTATGTGTAATTTTACATATAATGCTTATTTGCGAAATTTTTACCCTCATTTGTATTCTCTAACCAAACACATTCTAAGAGTGAATATTGTATACTTTTTATTTTTAATAATTTTTATAATCATTAAATTTTATCAACGGTCAAAATTAAAATATAAAATTATATAACTCCTTATAGTAATTGTATGAATTTTAAATAATTTTTAATTTGAATCATTCATTATATATATATATATATATATAAAAGATAAAAGAAGTTAATTTCGATCGTATAATCATGTACGAATGACATAGATCAAAAGTCACTTCATTAGAAGTCATATAATCATTTAAAAAAGTCACTTGATTTTATATTTTAATATCGAGTATTTATATGTGGTCAAATGATCAAAATTCACTGCTCTTATTTTCATAATTAATCATTTATCTCATATGATTCTACTCACACTTAGCACACACCTACATATGAGTATATATAATATTTTTGGAAATTCCATAATACACTTTTCTATAGAAAAAGATATTTAAACATCTTAAAAGAAGCAGCCAACACGTTAAGAAAAAACAAAATAAAGAGTGATGTGGAGGCACTTCTCTATAAAAAAAAAAAAAAGATATTTGAACATCTTAAAAGAAGTAGACACCCAACACCTTAAGAAAAAAAAAATATAGAGGAAGCGATTTGAAGAGAGAACTAGTGCCAAAAAAAAAAAAATTCTTATGAGTGGATCGACTACTGCTCACATGTGAAGGATGTCTAGGATATTTGAGATTTGGAATGTTAAAAAATATCACTCTCTCTCTCTCTCTCTCTCTCTCTCTCTCTATATATATATATATATATATATTAGATTTTTCCTTGCTTTTCCCTTTTAATTTCAAGGGTCATGCATGAGAGTCACTCTGTCCAGCAAACAAGCATGATGACGCAGCAGCGGAGGATATAGAACCGGGTCCTATGGTCCTTCACCAGCCTACTGCATCTCTTTCTGAAGGACCTCAAGGGTCCACAAATGTGCTGCTTGCAAAAGCTCTTGTCTTTCATCTGCTCCTCTTGATTGTCACTGATTTTTGTTGCTGCAATTACGTCATTAAGTTGAAAGGGGAGAGAATGAAATCAAAGAAAAAGGGGATGCAGAATGGGAGTAATTTGGTGTGGTTTCCAACTAGTTTGGTGATGCTTGGGAATGAAGGGTTCTCCTTATCTATTTATGGAAAGGAAGTTTGTTGCAATGTCGCTTTGATAAATAGGAATTTTTTGCTGTTTAGGGAAAAACATGCTGGTCCATTTTATGATGTGACAAAGATTTATAGTAATATACTTCATATGGTAAATGTTTTCTAAATGCATGAAATATATATATTATTATATAAGTTTTGTTCTAGTATACTCGAGTGTCGCGAGAGCTTATGTCAAAAGCGACATTAGACAGTTAGAATTCAATTCAACCCAAACTTTATCAGTAAAAACGCTTCACTTTTAATTCTTAGTTGAGGAATATTTAGATGTTTTGAGAGTAAAATAATATATTTATTATGTTTCATTTAATAAATGACATATACATTTTATGAATTATTATCATCTCTTATTTTTTTATGTATATTTAATACAATAACTTATGTGTCACTTATTATAAATAGAACAAAATAAATACATTATCTTATTCTCAAAATACTTAAAAATTTCTCTTATTAGTTAGATATTATATAAGCATTGTCTTACGTGAAATATCTTGCATAGAATGCAAATGTTCTATTTTGGACAATTTCCCTGTTGGTTGAATTGATGTGCGATACTATTTATTTCACTGGCCACCTTGCAATCCCCCTATCGGAAGAGTTATGCTGTTTGGTTCGAAACATACTCGTATACATTTGTAGAAAAAACCAGTCAACCAATCAAAAAGAAGGAAAAGTCAAAAAAGCATAGAGTGACCAAAAGCAAGGCGAAAATTCTGGTTCTATAATTAATCATCTTTAATTTGCTGATAGACAATTATGACATTCGGTACTCTTCAGTATTCATAGTAAAAAAAATCACATATCAAGAACAGAATGAACGAATAAATAAAGACTCTAGCTTTCATACACTGACGGAATAAAAATTGTTTAAGTATCATTCAATCAAACTCTTATATTTACATGACTTTTTAAATAGTGATCAGAGATAAAAATTAATCATATTTACTTATAACATTATATGATTGAATATTATATTTTATTTTTATATTATCAGTATATTAAAATTAAATTTATAAAAAAAATCTCTCACGTTATAAAATGATTAATAATGCTTCACTTTTTTCTACAGATTAAACTCTCACAATCATCACAAACTAAGATTTGGTTAGTGATACAGTTTGAAACTCTAAACACATGCCTTTCTTTTTTGAAAGTTAAATAGAAAAAGATCAGAGTAATTAAGTAAACATGTACCATTAATGTAATAACTTGATATTGGCTCTTCTTTGTTATAATAAATTAATTATATATTAGTCCCCTCAATTTTACATGACTTGTTGATTATTCTCTAAGATTAATTATCGAGGGTAGCCATGTTATTCCCCAAATTAAAGAATTATGAGACTGTATTAGTAAGCCCTGCTTCGTTGTAATCAAGGTCAAATTAAAGGCGCAGAACGTCATCACTTTCAACTAATTAAGCCCACCACGTTGCCAGCTGAAATGAAAAGGAAACAATAGTTGATTGCATTCGGTTATTTTTATTTTGCAGGCTACTGTGGTTAGTGATTGGTGTGGAACCAAGTATGTCCTTAAATTCAATAGCACGATATGTGTGGAGACATGTAATGCCACAGGTTTTAATATCGCAAAGCAAAATGCTCAATAACCCAAAAAGAGTATAAGGTGTTGCCGACGTTATGTCTTGTCACGTTTTTCAAGGTGGGGAAGGGGTTCCAAGGGAGATTGCTGAAAGCGTGAAAGATTCCACATGGCACTCGGCACGTATGCTTCTGAAAAGGAAATTTTGGATTTTGGATAACTTGTACTTTCTAATTATTATTATTATTATGGTCCACTCCCTCACAAATGAGAGTTATTTACAGTTACTTTTAATCATATTTTTTAAATGTGATTAAACACAGATAAAGGTGTGGTCAAACACACTATACAAAAGCACTGTAACTTGAATTGAATTTGTCCTATGTGTTTCACACTTTTATTTGCATTTAACTATATTAAAAAATATGGTTAAACATAAATAGTGTGACAAGTTACAATTAATCACATTTTTAAAATGTGGTTAAATTAAATTAAATTTGTACACTATACCTCCTCCTTCCTCACCTTCCACCTCTACCACCACTCCCCATCTCTGCAACCACCATTATCACCCATTTTTAGACCAAACCTTGTTATTCAATATTCAAAAAAACACAGGAATTTCAAATCATTCATAGAAAGATGACTACTACCCTACTGTTGTTGAAACTTATGCCACCACCATCACCACTATCTTCTCAGCTCCACTTATGCAGCATTAGCCTTCTCCACGTCAGCATCATCTTCATCCTCCACCACCACCATCACCACCCCGTCCTTCATCTTGCAAACTAAAATCAAAAGCAAACCCCTATTTTACTTCTTTTTTATTTTTCTGATTTTATTTGTCCTTAGATTACCAAACTACCATGAGGGAACAAAGAACATCGTGAAAGTAACATTGGGAAAAAGGAAAAAAAAACCCAAAAAAAAAATTAGATCTGCAAAATCAATATCAATCAGATCCCATATTTGGTGGAATCAATCTTCTTCTCTCTAGTTATTGATTCTCAAGTTTTGATTTTTTTTTTTGTGCAATAGATTTTCCTCTCTTAAAAAAGCTTCACTTGGGAATCCAAATCAACAACGCAACAAAGTAGCAATTTTAATTTGTAGAAGCGCAAAGAGATAACAACAATGACCCAACAAACCACTTACCTTCAAATGCTTCAAACTTGAACTCTTCCCCATCATTCCCTACACCTTCACCTTCAACACCCTCTCATTTTTCATAACCTACACCTACCCTCAACCAACTGGCGCATACGCTTATCACCACCCTCACTTTCTCCCTTATCTAACCCTCCAATAGTTTCAACAACAACAACAGATGACCCACCACAACGTGGGAGCGTTGGTGGTTGTGTTACCTGATGAGGGAAGGCAATTGTAGAAATTATAATCAAAGAGGTATCAAATTTTTTAGGAATTGATTTTGGGTATGTCAGGAGGGGGAAGGGTTAAGCAAAAGTAGGGGAGTAAGGAGGAAGACATAGAGGAGGGGCGATGAGTGTGTAGGCATGTAACAACATTTTTATTTTCATTGAACCACATTTGTAAGATTTTAGTTTGGTACATAGCGGTTGCAAGATGAAGGAGAACAATGCTCTTGATTTTAGTGGTGGTGGTGGAGGTGATGGAGTGAGGGTGAGGAGGAGACCTTGAGTATGACAGAGTGTGTGTTGGTGTTTGGCAACATATTAAATTTTATTTCACCACATTTATAAAATGTGGTTAAATATAATTGTATGGGAAGAGATATTGACCAAGGTGAGAATCCGCCTATTATTATTTGCCTGAAATGCATATATGATTAGTGGCCAAGTTTTTGTTGGCCCTATCAAATCAGGGACCAATATTAGTCCACCCCTCACATGCTCTATAATATTACAAGCATAATCTTATTATAATTTTTATTTCTCATCTCTACTCTTTTCCTTTTGTCTCATATTTCTCCTAGCAATAGGGACTGATTCATAAATTGTTCGAATGATGGGCCCAAAATAATCATAATCATATTATATAAAATAATTTTTTAATATATGTTAATATAAAAAATCCTATGTATATAATCATATCATACTTTGTACAATATATAAAATTTGTCGATAATAAAATGTATTTTGAAAATCATGTTACAAATTATAAACATTTTACTTAATTGTTCAAGAGTTTTAATTAAGTATTACTAATTTGCTATGCATATTTATATCACACACTGACTACAAATTTAGTTATTAAGAAATAAACAACTCTCCATGATATTACACTACAATTTTTCATTTCATAAACTATTTAATATATTTAGAAAGAATTAATAAAACTTGATATCAATATATCTAAAGAATACAAATAAAAGTGCAATATATTTTTTTAATATATACATATTAATTTAAGTATTTTTTTTATATTTTTTAGTTACATATATATATATAAATTGAGAGGAGTGCCCTCCTCTCTATCCGTCCCTACCTAGCAAAGACTTCATTCAACGTGTGCAGCATCGCCGTGAGTCAGTCACCGAAGTGCTGGTCTGCAGCTCCAACCGCCGCGGTCGGATGCCAAGACGCTAGCAACCTGCATTTGCCTCCTTCCTTCACATACCACGATGTCGACATCAAGGCCTGTAACCAGATCTCCATCTTCATCGTGGGTCAGCCACTGCTCAACCCCCATAGCCGCTGTGAAAGAAAGAAGTCATCACAGTTGTGCCGATCGAGACTCTTCACTAGCATCACCACTAACCCACCAGATATCATATCATCCTAGGGGCCACCATGGAGGGGAGGCAGAAGCTGTCAAACTCAGAGGAGTAGAAATCGTTCAATTCGAGGTCGGACCACGATCGGCAATTTAATTACATGGTCTCATAGATAGATAGGTGAAGAGTAAACATATGTATTTGTAAACGAATGGAAATCACATGTTTTCAAACTATATTTCCTTTCTTATCCTATCAATTACCTCTTCTTATGTGAAAAATAAATATTTGGAAAAGTTAAAGATTTAAGAATTCATCTATACTAGTGTAAGATTTGGTATATATCTTATACCTTTAATAATTTTTTATTGAATAATTTTTTTATCAAACTCATTTGTTGGATTGAAAGTTTATATTTTATAGATCATCACTATAAAATTTTATTTTGATTCAAAATTATTTAATAACACATAAATAGATGTAATAAATACTTATTAAATGTATTCAAATAAGAATTATTGATCAAAACCTTTATTGTCCATTTTTTTAAAATTATTACAGACAATCAACATGATATATAATTATAATTAAATAGTTTGATTGATAAAAACTATATTCTATAAAAAAAATTTATTGAAGGTGTAAGTATGCCAGATCTTAAAACATCAATGTCCTTCCTTATATATATATTGCTTATATTTCCTGTGGAAATAGATGATTAGTGGAATGAGAGAATTATCATGATTTGAAAACACGTGAATTTATATACATCTACCTTTAAGACATTGTTTGGTGAATATAATTTGAGGGGCTCAATAAAACTCTTTTAGGCTGTTGTATATCATCTAAAAGCTATATAGGCAGGTAATTGGCGGATTCATTGGACCACCTTATCTTCATTTTGAACATGGACATACCATGTTAAGAGGGAGATAGACCCAAACACTTTAAATAAGTGGAACCCTATTTATTTAAAGAAAATTGCTACGCAACCCAGTGAGTTGCCTGATATCTTACTGCTAGATTGACATGTCTGGTTCTCATTGCAGAAAACAAAGAATAACAATACAGGGCAAAATGTAAACCGCCAAAAAATTTATATGCGGACAATTCATACGATCCAGGCTTAGTGTCTAGGATTTGCTTTATTTAAAGAATAAATACTCAATTTAATTTCTCCAATTTATAATTGGGATAAATCTCTTAAATTTTAAAAATTTTATATTAGTCCCTTAAATTTTATAAATAAGTTAAGTTATCCCTCTATCAAATTATTGTCTGAATTAACAAAATATAATATTCTAATAATTTATTTACGTGTATTATTAATTTCAGTGGTTCTTATCCTCACTTTCTAGAGAGCAAATGACAACTTAAGTCAAAATCCTTATTCTAGAAACTATGGTGAGAGAAAATAAAAGAAAAGACTTTTGAGAAGTGAGACAGTTAGAACCACTATAAAAATTAATAGTATATATAAACAAATTAACATATATGTAGGAGCTAACGATACAACTCAGATGTCGATTTTATAGAAGGACTAACTTCTCTATTAGTGAAATTTGAGAGATTAATAAGGGATTTTCCAAATTTGAGGAGTAATTTATCTTCTACTATAAATCTAAGGACTAAATTAGGATTTTACTCTTATTTAAATTTGTAGAACCCGATTTAAAGTACTTATATCTATCTCTCTTAATAACATGACATGCATGATCATCTTCAAAATAAACATGAGAGGATACTAATTCGTAACCCTCTTATTATGGTTGATCAAAACAGTTATTATTCTAACGACAGTTTCAAATAAACGCGGAGCATTAATTAAAGCAATAAAATAGAATATGTTGCCTGATTTAGCAGCTAATAACGATTTACCAATGTCTGTAAGGCTTTCTATTCCATATATGATTGTATTTTGTTTAATTATGTTTCAACTCTCAAAACATAATATTCATGCTAGCGACCCAATACTTATCGAACCCCCCACCTCCCCTCCTTCCAAAAGTATTTAGAACTTGATGTATATAAATATCATCAGTCACATTCAATAACTTTCGATTCGTTCTATCCAGAAAAAAACAGTAAGAAAAAGAAAACAAAGCAAAGAAGAAAAAAATACATATCAAATCTGCTGCTATATATGCGAAGAAAATATACATGACATACATACTTGATTTTCGAAAGCGTGTATATATATATATTATACACGTACGCACGTATATACGATTATAATTATACATATTATGATATTAATAAGCAAGGCACTATTCGCTCCATATGTGTCATATTCAATACCATTGCTCAAGCTCATCAAGGACCATTCATCACTACCTTGCCTGAAGAACACGTCGATCCAAGAGGCTGATAATTGATATACCTGCTTGGGGCAGAGGTGCGTCGAAACCCTTTTGGCAAACAAGCTTCCACGCTGCCTCTTCTTGTTCCATGGCCTTTTTCGTCATCGGGCTTCAACTTCATGTAGTTATTATTGGGAGCATTATTATGTTCCAAGGGTCTTGAAGCAACCACACAAAAGGGTGTGGAACACCCTCCAGTGTAGTGGAATGGAGGATTCAAAAGTAGGAGAAGAAGGAGCACGAACTTGACCACAAAAATTGCAGGCATGATTTTGGGTGTGTGTTTGATCAAATTACTATGTGATGAGTAGAATTGGGGTTCTAAGTGTATAATAATTATGTTTGGATGGAATGTGAGAGAGGGGAGAGTGAAGGGTCTTAAATAGGCTCATGAGGAGTTTGAAGTAGATGGAGATATGACCAACTCATTGCTAGCTAGCAAGGCAATCTTGCTGGCCTTAGTACTACTTGCTGACACACAATCTGTGACTCTGAAGTACACTTTTTCAAGATGGAAGTAAGTCTGCTCGTGCCTCTCATAACTATCTTCTTTGAAGAATAGCTTTGACTAGCTATATCCAAGAATATTCTCATTGTTGCATAATTTTATCTTTTTCTAGCAATTGAATTCTTAATTTTCCAACATGTCATTGCATACATGTACGTAATTGTTTCCTTGTATTATTATTTTAAGAGTAATAGTACGTGTATCATTCTACAAAATCTCTCTCTCTCTCTCTCTCTCTATATATATATATATATTAAATGGAGTAAAAAAGTAAATATAATTTATATCCTGAAATTTTGAAAGGTAATTAAAAGTTATGTAATTAGTTTAGTACATAAGAAGAATTGTAAAATAATGTAACGGGAATATATTTTTACTCTTATTTTTATGAGAATATTGTTGGGTTCCATGTTAGTATGCCCTTTTCACATGAGATATCTTTTGGGATAGAGTTAAACGTACTGTTTTAGGGGGGAAGATTGTATTAGTTAGAGTCTATTTGTTTTATGTTGGGCCATTCACTGTTGTCTAGACTTGCTCTTAAGGAGGGTGTGTTGAGTTCCACATTGATTTTGGATAGAGCCATGATAGCTGTTACGATCACTTGGCCATCATCCCTCCCCACCATGAGCTAACTTGTGTGATGAAGTTAAATCTACTAATTTAATTAAGAAATATTAAAGCTTATAGCCTCATATAACTCATCCAATAAATAATAATTGAAAAAAATGCTACTAATGAATCATGTATACTCACTATTAAATGTGTGTTGTCTTTCTCTAGAAATCATTCTTCTATTTTGTACTGTTCTATTATACAGCCCGGGAATATTCATTAGATCTTCTGCTTCGGAGATGATTATATGTAATTAAAAGCGCAAGTAGTTAAAGCTGTTGTGACTTTCTGTTGGTTTTATTTTGGGTTTTTAGTTTATTATCAAATTATGAATCATGTGTCTCTAGCGGAGATATATGCGTCATCGATGATTATGGTTCAAACACAAATTGAATCCCATTCCAAGCTTTACAACATTAATTGTACTAGTATATTTGTGATTATAAAATTTAAATTTTATATCCAGACCCAAAAAAAACTCAAATTTATATCTAATTAAAATAGTTAAAAATTGAATTTTTTTTTATAAGCTGCTATTTTTAATTTTTATAAAAAATATTAAAAATATATTTTTTATATTATAATTATTTAAAAATATATATAAATATACAAAAAAAATTGAAATAATAATTTTCATCCCAATAAAAAAGAAGTGATTTTCATCGCAAAAAATCCTATCAAAATGCCCTTTCTATTTATTGCTCAGCTACTCAGGTATAAATAAGGAAAGATTCTCTGAGGATTTATATGCAGCAAAAAAGTGAAGGAAAATAGAGAAATTAAAGTGAAGGAAATCTTAGACCGGTTGACATTCAACAACCATATCTCGGCACGCGGAAGCATCTTATTGGGCCATTTGTGGCTGCAGTAGCTTACCTTACCTGTGTGGCGATATATCATTCATCAGTTGTGCCCTGTCCTTTACACGTATTGTACTGCCTTACATGTCTTACTTCTCTTTCTGCCACGTGCACTATACGATGTTGCAATCTCTTGACATACATATATATTCAGGATCTTAGAACTCGCCAACCGGTGTGCGGACATAGAGACATTATAATATCTTGAATAATGTTTTGTATATAATAAAGTTATATAATAATTTTATATTAACACTCATAATGTGTTTTTATTTTTTAGTGTATCAATACCTATTCTTATAAAAAGATAAAGAATATTATGAATGTTAGTGTAAGATTGTTATATAATTTTATTATACATCAAATATTCCTCTAATATCTTCCTGTCATTAAAGTTTGGGCAGCTTATTATGTATTTATTAAATGAATTTTTTTGTTCTTTTTGGGTCAGGACATTATATGATTATTTGAGGTGGATGAAAATGACAAGCTCAACCAGAATTGCTCCAAGTAAAAGATATTCAAATCTATTAAGCATATAGTGGTAATTTTGGTTCAGAATTTATGCGTCTAGAAAATATTATTGAGAAGAAATCCCACTTACAAGTCTAAGGTCTTTTGGGAGATTAATCTCCCTAGTGTTGAGCGATGATGACACTCTAAAAATTCGAAGGTGGAACTTAGATAGCTTTTAGTTTATTTTCTAGGACCAAAAAAAAAAAAGGGAGACATTAGAGACACACGTCTATTTAATTGTGAAGATGAGTATAAAATACAAAAATTTTCTATACTTCAAAAATGGAGGGACAATGGAGAAAAAATATGAAGATAGAAATTTAATATTTTTCCTTCTAATGATATTCCTCTATATATTTAATATTTCCCTCTTTGTCTTCATTGTCAAGGGTTCCGATGATGGTTTGACGCAGGTGACTTTTCTTGCCAAAAGCGATGGTCTATTAGCAGTAAACAATGTCTTTATCATATATTTATTATTTTATTCTCATGTTTTCAAATAAAATATAAAGACAATCGTCATGTCTTGTATACCATTACTAAACATGATATAGAGACGTCTTTTTATATCTCTTTCTCTCCTCTCTATTATTGTCCTGAAACAGTCTCCAAGAGCAACCTAGGGAAGAGTGTCAAAATAAAGTGGGACAAATTAAGTATTCATGATTTCTTTTTCAAAGAAATTCAGCATCTTTAATTTACTTAGCAAGTCAATTATCTATCGAATAAAACATTTAGTACAATTTTAAGAACAGTACATAGTTTATTGTTTTGGTCAAAAGTTCATAGTTAGCATCTTTAAATTGTTTTTGTTGGAGTTTATTCCTTTCGGATCATGCATTATATGAAGATTCACAAGCCCACTTTTAGTTTAGATCCAATGTGAGAAGACCCAAATTATAGCTGTACTTTCTTCAATGTCGTGATGACCAAAGCCCTTTTTTCGGACTTACAAATAATTATAACACACAAAAAAGAGAACACACATATGATACAATGACAAAAATCGTACATCTAACTCATGATGGAAGAAACAGCAGCTAACACACAAAAAATATAGAGTTTCCGTAGAACAGCTTGACTGTGTTTATTTTTTCTCTATTTATTGGATTGTTGGTATAAGAAAGCTTGTATAAGGAAAAGACTTCTACAACTTTCAAGGATATTAGTGAGGAAAGCTTAGTTTATGTTTAATGTGTGGATAGGTTATTGTATCAGGCATTGTTTGTATCTAGTCATCTACTAGATGGTTTACCCAGTTAGCAGACTTTGCATCTTAGATGGTTCTTATCTCCCTCTGTATAGTTGATTATTGGTTTTTACCCTGTTTAATGGATATTTGTTTTCAACAAAAATCAAAAGACAAATTTAGCCCCAATAATGGGTTCATAACTTAGTTTCAAAATTTTCATTTTGAAGAATATTGAACACATTTTGATAAACTTCTGAGAGCAAAAAAAGAGTATTTTTTCAATTTTCTAAAAAATATGACTTATAGGATTTAGTTGTATATTTATTTGTACTTCTAAAAAAAATTAAATATAATTTTTTCCTACTTTTTTAGAAGCTGATAAAAGCAAAATTAGTAGAAGAAAGAGAATATTGTTGATTATTTTTTAAAACTATTTAAATTATAAATTTATCCTCATAAATTTCATGAAAAGACAAAAAATAACTTTCTACTAAATCATTCTCACCCACTTCCTTATTTAATTTATTTTTCTTAATTATAATTTTATTTAAAAAAAATACTTCTATATCTATCCTATCCAAATAGTTGGCAATTTCTGATTATAATATAAAGTACTTCTACAATTATATCAAAAGTATAAAAAGTGGACAATTTTGAAGAAATATAGTATATCAAGAAAGCCTTTGTTTACTCCGGGACAATTTTATGTAGTTGTTTCAAAAGTGAAGTCTAAAATCAGATTGAAAATCTTGATTTTAGATGAAAATGGTAACCCGTATAATACAACAAGAAATGTAGTACATCAAGAAGTATTTCAAACTTATTTTAAGTTCAAGTATATGTATTTTAAACTTCTATTTCACTTTATTATTTATCTTTTTAATTTTTTAATTTCCCCTGTTACAATTTTCTAAATTTATACTCATTATATTTTTATTTCAATTTCAATGTAGTGTATCAAGTCCACGGCAAATTATGGATGGGGTCAAAAGAATAAAGTTTTTATTTTATTTTATTATTTATTTTTATGTTATTTCTTCTTTTGATGTAATTGGCGGTTCATTCAAAATCAATATTTCAAATACAAAAATAAATAGTCAATGATAATCAACCAGTATATAATAAATTTTATGCTAATTTTTATATTTCATTGATAATTTATATATTTTTTAAATTTTAATAATTAGATTTAATTTTCCGCACATTACAAGGTAATAAATACTAATTATCTTATCTTTTACTGTACGTAATGACTATTTTTAATGATGAGACATGTTAAATCTTTTCGCTGTTGTCACAAAGGACAAAATCGAAAAAGTAGTCAATTAATTGTAAACCCTCATTTATACGACCAAGAGAATGTGAGCATCTTTCAACGATTGATTTATTAATGTACTGTGTGAACACAATTTCTTGGACTGGCATGAGTTTGAATACTTTAATTGCACAATTTTTAAAGGCTTAAACCGCCCATTGTTTCAAGCCAAAACCACGGTATAAGGAACATTTCACCTTAAAATGTTTGATTAATTATCCTCAAGTCTTCGATCAAAAGAAGGTTGAAGCCTGTTTAAATGTGTATCAATTTGTATTTCCTTGAATAATTAATTAGTTTGAGATTATCGGTTTGGATTCGCTAATTAATTAATTTTCCCTATTTAAGTTGAATATAGATCCATAACATGATCCCATACTAGGGGTGAATAAAATAATTATCAATAATAAAAAAATGACATTAATTAATCCTCGTATTCATTGTTATGCAAGCCATGTGAGTTGAAGCTAATCTGCGTTGGATATACCTGTTCCTTTTGTTTCAACACATGCTAAAGGAGATAGATGGTCAACCTTTTTCGGTTTGTTTATTATCCGTGGTTCATGAATCTCTGTTTTCCAAACTCGTTCGAAGTACCATTTTTTTTCCTTTTTTTAATAGGCAAAAATGAGGCCAAACTTTTAAAAGAAGAGTAACAAGTATGTTGATACATCTCCAGAGCAGCCACAAAATATTAAGAGCCAATTTCATAAAACACACAACTCAAATAGCACAAAATATTCACCACTATAAATGTGTCAATAGTGACTGATTTTATGATCTGAAATAAATTAGTCACTAAAATAATGGATTTGTGACCGATTTAATGACCAATTTTTATTCATACTAGAAATTATTTCTTGTATAAAAATCATTGATAAATTGATTACTAATTGAAATTAATGACCGATTTAGTGATCAATTTTTATTCATACCAGAAATCATTTATTGCATAAAAATCAGCCACTAATTGAAAAATTAATGACCGATTTAGTAACCAATATGTATTAATACTACAAAACCTTGTTTTCATAAAAATTGGTTGCTAATATTTCAATTAATGGCCAATTTTTATTCACAATAGAAATTATTTATTGTATAAAAATCGGTTGTAAATTGATCACTAATATTAAAATTAGTGACCGATTTAAAGACTGATATTTATTCATACCAGAAATCATTTATTGCATAAAAATCGGTCACTAATTTTTCAATTCAACTAGTGACCGATATGTGTTAATACTACAAAACTTGCTTTCATAAGAATCGGTCGCTAAATCGGTCACTAATATTTCAATTAGTGACCAATTTAGTGACCAATTTTTATTCATACTAACAATTATTTTTTGGATAAAAATCAGTCTCTAAATCGGTAACTAATATTTCAATTAGTGATCGATGTTTATTCATACCAGAAATCATTTATTGTATAAAAATTGGTCTTTAAATCGGTCACTAATATTTCAATTAGTGACCGATTTAGAGATGGAATTTTTGGTCTTTAAGAGCTTAAATTTAAAAAGACAATAAAATGCCCTAAAAATCTTATACTTTCCCAAATCTCCTATTCACACAACCCCTCCCTCCATCTCGTTCCACACTTCCTCTTTGTGCTCCATCCACGGCCGCCCCTCTGCCTTATCTTTCGCGGCCTCAGGACTCTACTCGCGCTCCCCTTCATGCTCGTGCTCCGTGCTTCCCTTCGGTCTCTGCTCTGCGCTCCTTTCGATCTTTGTTCCATGGTTTCTGCTCGTGCTCCACGCTCCTCTTCGTGCTCGTGTTCCGCCTCATCTTCCGCGGTCTATAGTTGTGCTCGTGCTCAGGACGCACCATCTCGAGGATGTCGACCACCACCACATATCTAGAGGGATGTGCACTGCCGCCTACAACAAAATCAATCTAAGAGGACGCCCCGCTCCGCTCGCGATGCCATCGATCTCGCACCCTGTCACTTTGCCCGCAACATAGCCCCTCTGCATAGCCCCCTCCCCTTTGCGCCGTATGATCTGTGTCAGGTTCCCAATCTAATGCTTTCTTGTGCTTTGCATTTCATTTACTTTTAGCTGTTGTTGTGAGCAACCATATATAGGGTTGAATATGCAAATGCATCACTAGCTTGGTTCTAAGTTTTTGAATCTATGGTAGTCTTATGTTATCTTAAGTTTTTTTTTCTTTATTTTTTTTTCCTGAGATGTTTTTGTTTAGGAGGTAGGACTTAGCAAAGTACAAGTATAGCGTTTTCTAGAAAAATTTTAGTGATTGTTTTATGTGGCAGAAGATTATGCGTAATGCACATTATTGATGCTAAGCTAGTGAAGTGAGGTGCTAATTACTAGTGCTGAATTGATTATAACAGTAACATATGGATGCATGTGTGTTTATAAATTGAGAATTCCATTTTGTTAATGCATATCTATTAATATTACCCCTGAGGTTTTGATATGCAGATGCTTACTTTGATTAAAAAATCCATATCATGTTTTTTTGTTGTAAATGTTTCATTCTTTTGCTAATGATGTCATTCTTTTTTTTTTTTGTCTAACTTTATGTCAAGGTTCAATCCGTGGATACAGAGGTACTCATTTTCCCCTTTGTATTAATGTTACAGATTTTTCCTAACAATATGATCTGTGTGTTTGCAAGCATGTGCATGTATGAACTTGGTCTAGCCTACTCGTGTTATGAATTACAAAACATTGCTTGCAATCTCTAGTTTATCTTGTCAAAATTAGACTTTTATTATTATACTTCTGCTTGAACAGCTAGGGCTTGGTCTCTTGGTTTCAAAATTTGTCTTTGAGGAGGATGAGTTTTTAAGGCAATGGGAGGGGACAGAATGACTACTTGAAAGAGGTACTCATCTTTGCTTTCTCCTTTTAAGAATTGCAGTGTTAATAGTTTAATACTCTTAATCTAAAAGCAAATTACTTTGTATTGATTTAATGTTCATTTGATATATTATTATAACTTTTCTATTAGGATTGCAACTTATTGATTTAGTTTAGCAGTTAAAAATTTGTTAAATTTTTTTTTTATAACTTTTCTATAACTTTTCATTTGTTGTGTGTTTGATTTATGTAGTTGTGGAGGGACTTTTTTTGGTTTATTGTTGTGGTTACATCAATGTTTCGTTTCCTTCACTCGGCTCGTTGCTCATCATCGTTGAACCCCATCAACCATCATCAATGGTTCATCATTGCCGCCGTCAATGGTTCGAGCTGCGCGTTCATGAGCCACCAAACATTGCAGGGCGTGACATTGCGGGTCGCAGTTAACCAATAACCCTTCATTTCGCCTAGCCCAGCCCGCCGCCATTGGTTTGCCCTTTTCTCTCTCGTCTTTGGTTTGGTTCCCATTCAGTCAATCTCGGTTGTCATTGTTGTGTCAAAGACTAAACTAATTGTTATTACAACTTCAAGTATAAATTGTATAAGCTTTTTAAATATTACTGGGTGTGAATGAGTCTGGTTTTGTGGTGTTTTCCCCTTGTTTTGCTTTGTATATGTGTAATGAACTTTTGCTTCATAAGAAACATTCTATATGCATTAATTGATTTATATTCAGATTTCATAATTTTTAATTTTTCATATTGCATTAATTGGTGCTCATGTTGTTTTGATGATTTATTGGATGGTTTACCAAGTAATTGGTGCTCATGTTATGCTATCGTTGCATGATTGAGAAGTTAATGTGTGTGGATGACCAATTATGGGTTTTGATTGTGATTGGATGCTATATTGGCTTTTCTAATAATTCCTTAGCATGAAATAGTGCTTTGTGATAGTTTATTAGTTTGATATCTTTAGATTTCAACTTATTTTGAGTACTCTTGATTGACTATTGGACTTGTGAAAGTTGCATCTTTTTTCTTTGCTAAAGATTCAATCGAGGAAGTAGAGGACTCACTTGAGAGGGTTGAAGATTCAATTGAGGAAGTCAAAGACTCATTAAAGAGGGTTGAAGGCCTAATTGAGGTAATGGAAGACTCATTAGAGAGTTGAAGGCTTAATTAAGGAAGGGAAGACTCCATAGAAATTGTTTAAGACTCCATACAAACGTTAAAGATTCATAGGAGGTAGTTTGAGACTCTATGTAAGTTGTTGAAGACTCATGGAAATAAGAAGTTTCTATAACCATGTTGAAAATTTATTGTCTAAAGTATTTTTAATACATATCTCTATTTTTATTGTAGATTATAAGGCATGTGTTATTGTAAAATTTGAAATATTTGGATCAAATTTCGTTGTTGTATGATGTTAACTACTTGTTAAAGTATATTGGTAATTTTTAAGTTTGTTTGTTTATGTATAGATATATAATTTCTTGTTTGATGATATATATTTAAATTTTAAAAATGAGATTTCAAAATTTAAAATTTTACTCTTTTTGGGGATCACACATTAGTGACTATATATCAGTCACAAAATTAGTGACTAATTTATCAGTTGCTAATGGCAGACCAAACCACCATCTAAAATTGTTGTATGGATGGGAAAATTAGTCACAAGGTTTAGTGACCAATTTATCGGTCGCTAATAGCACACCAATATGGATGGAAAAATCGGTCACTAAATCGGTCATAAGATTTAGTAACCGATTTATCGTCGCTAATAGTATACCAAACCACCAACTAGAATTGGTCGTATAGATAGGAAAATCAGTCACTAAATCGGTCACAAGATTTAGTGACTGATTTTATCGGTCACTAATATTTTGGCAACTATGGTTTTAGCAACTTATATTTTCGGTCACTAAATCGGTCACTACAGGTTTAGTGACCAATTTCATGAAATTAGTGACCGAAAAATTGGTCACTAATCACTAATATTTTTGTAGTGATTATGAACTAATGTACAATCACACAAAACAAAACATAAAATACTTGAAACTCGAGGAATGAAATGTAACATGAAACACAAGCATCAACACGAAGTGTAACTCCCGAAATCAACTCTTCGAGCTAATTTGTGTCTTGCAACTTTATGGCTTCTATTGGCAACCAACATTCTTTGAGCAATCCAACATTTCATGGCCTCCTGTCAGTCCCACACAACATGATCATCCTTGGCCATACCTTCACTCAACCAAGATCAAGAGCAGTCTCAAAAGGTGGTTGATGATCCACCAGGAGGAAACCACCTTAAACATGAATTGAGATATATTAGCTAGCAGAAACCACCTCAAACAACCAAGCAACGAGCTAGCAATCATTCTAGTTGCTCAACAGCTCACCTAATTTCAACTTTTTGACTTCCCCATCTAAGGGTTCTTCTTCCTCTTTGACCTCAATTACGCAACTCTCAGATCCAAAGAGTGATGAGTCTAAGAAATTTCCTGACAAACACTTCCTCTCTAACTAGGAAGGAGCAAACAAAGATACACTATAGTTCATAATAGCAAGAAAAATAAAATGAAAATTAAATAAAGCCATTAATAAGACTTTCAAGATGAATGAAAGACATTTTCCCTTTTCAAGATGCATTGTTCGTTGTCCACAATATAGCAACACCGACCATGACCTTAAGAACTTTATCGCCATCCGTAGCCTCAAGCACTCCATCGTGCAATGCACTAGCATATAAAAAACAACCACAACCAACGGTTATTCGCGACAACATCCTGTCATTGTTCGCGTCTACAACAAAAATGTGCCCCTTGTAATCCACACTCAAAAGGTAAGTGCCCGCAATGTGAAGATGACTTCAAGGATTTTAAAACACACATCAAACAACACATTGAGACCTAGTTCCTCTTGAGGGTAACCCTAAAGATTGCAATGGCTAGCTATGGCCTAGGCCTAAACAATGGAGACAAGCTAGACCTCTTCCTCTCCAATCCAACAGTGGATGATGTGTTGAAGTAGAAAGATTACGAAATGGTTTCAAGTGAAACAAATCACCAGTGACATATAATTCACTTTTGTGTTGTCAAACCTAGTGTCATTCTCTCTTAGTAGCACGTGTAAACTTTATCATTTTGTTTATTGCAAATTTTGACACATTATGTCAATAACAAAAGAATTAACAATTTCCTTTGAACGGAGGTCAAATTGCTTTAAATAAGATGTTCGTCGACAAACTCAAGAGTTTGAATGTTAAACCTTTTCCTTTTAGGACTTTGATTCAAAAGGCGAAAGGTTACTCCTATTGGGTTCTCATTTCAAAGAACTAGTGTTAAACGTGTGTCACAATTCTGACATGGATCGTGAGCTGACACATGAAAAATCACGTCCTACGTAAGTCTCAATCCGTTCAGTCATGTTAAATGTATAATAAAATACGATTTCTATTTTCTAAATGTAATCGAACTCATATTTAATCAAACATATTCAATATATACATAATTCCATTTCATAAACAAGTCCAAAATCCATAATCATAAAATAAAATATAAACTGATTGCTCTATATAAAACTATGAAACAATATAAATTTACATATATGTCCAATCTAAATCATGGTAACAAAATAAAGTCCATACATAGTGTGGGACCTTGCCCATATATATAATTCAGGAGCACTCCACAAAAATAACTCAAAACACTTCAGCTGCAAAGTGAAGCTTACCTAAGTTGGAACACTACAACTATTGAGGAAGAGGCTAAGAAATTAAAGATCTAGGCAGCAACTATATCTATAAAGGGAAAGAAAAAAGATGAGTTCATTTAAAGCTTGATAAGACTGGCTATTGTAACCCTTACATGGGACAACCAAATGGATAATACATGATAATAATGTATCAGCTGAGAACGTTTTAATATTTAAGTAGGTAATAAATCAAATGTCAATAAGTCATTGAGTAGCATATAAAAACAATAAACTATATATTAGAGAAACATGAATACTATATATATATATACTCTAAAACTCTGAAGGGCACCCAACGAGGTCCCATAATGAACATTTAACCAGGTTCTATTCTGAATACTCTAATAGGATGAGATTGTCGTCTAATGGAGTCATTAACTCACTATTTGTTTCTCTATAGCTACCTATGAACTTAAAAGCACAAAAACTAAATAATTTGCTCTAAATTTGTATAATTGAACTCTACTCTTAAATCTTGGAGAACAATATAACATAAATATGAATTTCCAGTATAACCAAATATACATAGCTATATTCTTTAAAACAAGTGGGCATAAATTTAGAGACAATTTCTTGGCAAAGCTATTCGATATAACAAAAATGGTTCCATGACTTTTCCAACATATACTTCATGTTGCATTTGAAAACATAAGCCTTTAGAGTTAGCATAATTTCATATAAGTTCATATACTAATCATGAAATAATTTCTAAAATTACAATTCATATCAATATGCATGAAAATAACTCTAATGATCGAAATAAAGGTCACAAGATTGAATCTACTCACCTTGAGGGGTGGAAAGCAAAGTGCAGCACCAACAAAACTTCAAAGTAAGAATACTACCAACGTCTACCACGGAAGATCCAAAAACCCATGAACAATCATAAACACCTTAGTATAACTCCATAGACATTGGGAGAGTAACCAAACTTGACAATGCAACAACTAAGAACAACAACACCCAAACTCATGAAAATGGAAGAAAGAGGGAAACCTAGCATAAATATTTACTTGGAAACTTGGGAGGAGGTGGGATTGAAAGAGCAAAAGAGTGAATGGGTGGCAAAGGTGTAGGAGGGTGTTAAAGTTCGAGTTTGATGAGTGAAACTGGATGGGGGATGGTTTATAAAGATTAGGCGCTCATTAAAATTAGGGGCTCATTAAACAAAACCACGTCATTTTGGAGCATTCTAATATGCGATATCATGCGTTCACGCATTTTAATTAGTGCTCATCTATGCGTTTTTGGTGTATGTCGTGTGTTTTATTGCGCGCCCACACACACATGAAACAATCGAGGGTTCATTATCCTTGGGGGAAAACATGACCCCGCATCGCAAGACACAAAATGCATGCCCATGTGGTTTATGCAGATTCTCCAAAGTCTGCCCTGAACCTAGGGGATGGGCCTTTCGACCTCGAATAACCTTTGTACGGACATGTAGATTCTGGAATATTACAACATGTATGAGTGAAATGTGGATGGAATGTGGATTGTGGTTTGTGGGTTGTGTATGACATATTGACAGATGAAGTATAAAGTGCAAAAGAAATGTAGAATATAGAGTATTTGATTGACAAATGTAATTAAGTACAAACAATGTAAAGGAAACAAAAGAAATCTAGGTCTAGGAAAACAATAAAAGGGGTTGAGAACAATTATTCAGAGAACTTAGGACTTTTTTGTCATCAGGATGACGTTGTGAAAGTAAGTGTGCGAGTAAAAATTTCAACCCTTTACAATTATTTAGAACTCCTATTTATAGAAGTGTGCGAGCAAACATTTCAACCCTTTACAATTATTTAGAACTCCTATTTATAGAACTCCTGAATCTCTAAGATTGTGACATTTGTCCTTATTGCTTCTTAGATTTCATCCATGTGTTTTGACAATTAATCTCTTCTTTCTGCCATATGTGCTTTGACGAAAGTGGTTACCAATTTATCACGTCCATGTCATGCTTCTATCAATAACTGCCGGAAACCATTGATAACTGGTTTAATCATCGTGACCAACATCTGTATCTTACTATTCACTATGATGATCCCTATAAGGTCTTCAAAATTTATAACTCCCATATGATGAACTCCCACTTCGACTTGCCGAACTCCAACTTTGACCTGAATGACAAACTTCCACTTCAACTGATGAATTCCAACGTTGACATGTCGAATGTCCATATGACGAACGTCCGTATGATGAACTCCAACTTTCATTAACAAATTCCCATTTTGACTTATCGAGCATTAGTCTCAAAACTTTGTCATCATTGACTTGCATGTCCTTGATAATCAAATTTTGTATTACCTAGCCCATATCTTCAAAAGGTCGAGCATCAACTCAACTTTTAATTAACACTTAGCAAATTTTGGTGCATGCCAACACAATCTAATAGGAAAACCTTGTGGACTCAAATTAAACTTAAGGAAAAGACTTGTCCCAAAAAACTAATTAACTTGTTGAGGAAGAAAAACTTAAGTAGCATATATATCTCCTCGAATGTAACTTGTATATACATCTGAATAAAAGTAAGAAAGTTGTTATAATGCATTTTGTGCCACCATATTATATAGTGTAGTAAACTAATTTGCAGAAGTTCCCAATGGAATGAAGATAACTACATCCTAGCTGCCCTGGTTACAATATGAACTTCATCTCATGGAAAATTTGATGTGATAATTACCATAGATTTAACAGTTGAACTAATTAAAATCACCGTACATTAAAAACTAGTGAATGGTGGAACTATCATATTTTTCATGAATCCAGCTTGACTAGTTTGGAGAGAGAGTGTGGACCTTAATTAGGTTAGAAATTAGGTTAGGTGACTTAAGATTAATGCAAAAGTGTGATCTATCTAATGTGATCTATCTAATATTTAGAGCTATACTTAAAGTTGTACCTTGGATCCTTGAGATAAAGTTGTTTAATATAGTATGAACTGCATCCTGACGCGTCACTCTAGTTGAATCAGATCCAGATGTTATCTAAGTTATTATGGCGTAATCAGTAAAGGGACACAATCCTACCAAGTTTGATATCCTTTATCAGCTATTTATATATAAATGTTTCCAAGTGTCCACTTTTAACATAGGCAAATCATTAAATGCTCAACTCGCAGAAGATAATGGATTACTATTATTTGAATCCATAAACACACACACACACACACACATATATATATATATATATATATAGGATAGACATAATTGCATGAAGAGATATATGCACATATTCAAATAAAATAATTGAAATTTATATAAAATAATATTATTGCATATATTATATTCTATAATAATATATAACCATGGGTGAGATGAGATGTTAAGAGCTCTCTTCTCCGTTAACTAAGTGTGGAAGGTTCAATTATCATTTTGAGAATGGAGTACCTATTAGTGGTGGGCGTTTATCCCATTAAATAAATCTCCATATACGAAGGATTAATTAATGAGTTAGATGATGGATATTTTGAGAAGTAAAAAAAAAACTATAATAATAAATAAATTAAATAATATTTATCAAAAGGAAAATAATAAATAATGATAATCCTTTACACAAAATTCATTGATCCCTTACTTTACACAAAATTCATCGATCAAAATTTTTTTAGCTGTATTTTTTTCATATAATTTAGAGATTTTCAACACTCAAAGGAGTGGCGAAAGGTCCAACTTAACCAATAAAGGTAGAATCTCAACTTATCAATTCATAGGTACATGAAAGAAAAGCCAACTCGAAAATAAAACATTTGTTTGGATAAAAGAAGTGCTCAAGCCAACCTAAAAAGGGGTGAGATGAAAGTACATAGGAAGTTAAAATAAAAAAGCTAGAAAACCAGATAACAAAAGAATCAAACAAATAAAAATTTAGCATAAAATCAATGATATATACCACTCTTAATCCCTTTGATATTGTTATCAAGGTAAAAAAGGGTGCAAAATCAATGTGATCTAAGCACTCCCAACATACACATCCGTTATCAAACACAGAAATCCAAATCAAATTACAACAGTGATTTACGCCATACCATACACAAAATTCATGTGTTTCTTCATATCGTTCAAACGTCATATGTCCGCCGTACCAAACTCATAGTGTCCTTATGCACATACCAATGTCATATGTTTCTTCATAGATATGCAAAACATAATAAGATAGACAACAAAAGCAACTCAAAATGACCAAATTAACACCTCAAAACATAGATCAAAACCACTGATGGTCATCGTCATTATTGTTTCGTTTCTCTCATCTCGATGATGGCAAAGAAAGCAATCATCCTCATTAGCCTAACAAATCATTTCTTCAGCATTTTCAGTAAATAATCCAAGACTTTTGCCAACGTCCGAGGAGCATTTAACTTCCTCATAGAGGCGTCCTCATGTGAAGGTTATATGTGAAGAGCTAGGGTTTTCTCTACATGACATGCTAGATGAATTATGGCGTACCACACATCAATCATTTAGTTATTCATAAAGTGTAAATAAATATTAAAAGTGTGGTTATATTTATTTATTATAATTTTTAATGCACTTAGCCACACTTTATAAATGTGGCTAAATATCTTACATGTGACACACCATATTTCACCTAGTATATTATAGCATTGACTTGCGAAGAGACATTTACTCTTATCTATACAATACTTTTGGTCTCTACTCAATATATGGAATTATTTTTTCAAATCCAATAACATGTCTTCTATAGTATTTATATCAAGTACAAATCAAAAGCATGGATAAAATTATTTATAAAAAAATCTCCAATAACACTCCATTTCACTTTCAAATTAAACCATCAATAACCGCTACAACCCACTAACACATTTTTGTCTCCTTTTAAATTTTAGTGGAATGTCTATTTTATATTACTTTTTATCTATCTTGATGTACTGCTTTATTACTACTCTTTTTTGAGAGTGCAGCATATTATGATTATCAAAAAAATACACCAGTTATTAATAATAAAAATAAGAATTCAATTTTTTACTAAATGTATATTTGGAAAATTGTGAAGTAACTTTGAATCTCTTCCATTGCATTGTCAACAAACAAACAGCGTACGTATATTCTATTCAGTTCATTATCTGCGCGGGCACAATGATAATAAGCCACGTACATGCTGACATTAAAGCTTTTATTTTAGCACAATACCATGCATTTTTTTTTAATTTAATTTAGTTCTTTTTAATTAAAGTTCAAATTCTTACTTCATGTATTTTAATTATATTAATATATTTAATAACACAGATTAAAGCATGCATGATTTAAAGTGAAAATTAACTTATGTAGTTTTTTTTTTTTTTGGTGCGTAATTAACTTATGTAGTTACTCTACCTTTAATAATTATATATCTTGCGCTTGAATTCAATAATAATTTTCGGCTTGTAGATAATATATATATATATATATATATATATATATATATATATATATATGTGTGTGTGTGTGTGTGCGCGTATACTAGTTTTAAATGTGTGTTTGAAGTCCCACGTTGATTAAGTTTGAATTAGTCAATAGTATATATAATGAGAACCCATAGAGTTATTATTACCTTAAGATTTTTGGTCAAGATAATATCTGACCCACTTTTATAATTTATTATTTAGTCCATTTATTTAAGTCACTCGAATTTTATATCCACTCTAAATCTTTACAGTGACTGTTTATTTGCTTTGACAATGAAATAATAAGAAAAAACTTTATCTTTCACCAAAGTCTTTTAAATAAATAAACAAAACTTGCATCATTTTCATGCCTAGCTGCTGCCTTGTATGTATATGTTCTCAAAGTCAAATAAATGAACTTATTTCAGAAATGAAGAATATTTTGGCATGCACTCATTTTTTAATACATTTTTTTTTTATATTTACTAATTATTATAATTTAATTTCTATGCATCAACAATATAAAATTATTTTTTTACACTATCATGCATAGAAATTAAATCATAACTATTATTTACATTTAAACATAATAATAATAATAATAGATATTTAGAAATTCATCGCCTAAGCATAGCTCAACTGCTACTTAACAGGACGGTAATTAGTTGTGTATGACCCAGAACCATTCGCCATAACTCATAACAACTACTCAAATAAATTCAAGTGCTAAATGACTTAAGTTCCTTGCACGGTCTGGATCACACACTTGCAGACAAAAATTGAATTATTTAATCTTGGACTGTCTGGATCATGCAAATTATGTTTAGAATCTTAGCCGACCTAGTCCTGAAAAGAAGGGGCCGGATTATTCTGACTGCTGTTCAGATTTATCAATTATTTATTAGCTGTTAATTATATTGAAAAGACATTTAGATATTGCTTAAATATGCTTTTAAACCTGCAAATATCCACTATTTTATATCTTTTTCTCTCTTTCTTTTTCTTTTGGGTTTTGTCCTTTTTTTAACATTATATTTTTGGTTCTTACACTCCAATTTTTTTTATTTATAAATATCTTAAAATCTTTCTTTGATAATTTCAAATGTTGCTATTTAACGGTACAAATTAACGTTAAGGATAAAAAACACAAATTAGAAAAATAAAGGATTGAGAATTAATAAAATATTTTAAAGGGATTAAAATTAAAAGAATTTATATTTATATAAGAACTAAAAACATATTTAAATCTTTGTATGTTTATCACTAAACTATTACTAATAATTATTTGACAATCCATCCTTAATCATACATGATATAGTAAATAAAAGTCACTTTCATATAAATTATGGGGATTATATAAAGTTAGATCTCAATATGAGAGCCACCCCACGATGAAATAAACGTAGTACTAGGTTGTTCGCCATCAGAGAGGCATTTTTCTCCTTTCTCAACCCGTTTGGCATATTAGGTTAGAACCAGATACTAAAGTTGTGGAGTTAGTTGGCTGCACAAGACAGATATTTAATCATCATCACCTGAGCCCCACAACGCTTAATGAGCCCTAAATTCGCTGAGTTGGTCAAGGTTATCATAATTAATTAACTTTAGTTGATTTGAAAATTAAAATTATATCATAATTAATAATACATTATTCATTTATTCCCTTGTGTCTTTTTCTTAAGATTTTTTTTGGTAAGGATCTTTTTCTTAGATTTTGATGTCTAATCAGTTATTAAATATTTATTTGTTGTCAATTTTTTGTTACTTAAATATTTATAGTGAAACACAGCAATTATACGGATAATAAAAAAGTACCAGAATAAAACCGTGATAATGGAACTGGCTTGGCAGCTGGTAGTGTGTTATACGATTTTGGTGTTAACATAGTTATCCGATTCAAGCAGTTGATTAACTCGAATCAAGATATCATATCACTGTTCACTATTTTAATCAGTAAGTTATTGATTGAACCAAAGTTAATTAAATTAAAAATATTTCTATTATCCTAATAAAATTCAAGGATATCAATACCTTTTAGTTAGTTGGGGTTAAGATTATGTCATATATCCTATTAATTTAATAAAATATAAAAAAGTTACTATTCAATCATAATAATTTAAATCAATAAGCATATCGAAACAAAAATCTATATAAAAATATAATTTAATGTAATTAAATATGTAATATATATATAGTTATAATACATAATGACACAACGGCTGGCTTGATGATGACCTAGTGGTTGAAGAGCCCATCCTATGTTCTCTCTTGCATAGGAATTCAAGAAACCTGAATCAGAGCAGTATTTGCTTACTGTCCAAACTGGCAGGTCCGCTTCGGTTTTGAACGATTGTTAACTATGGGTGTTAGTTCAATTTTTTAATATTATTGTCAAGGTGCACCTTTTTGGCCACTTCACATATACTGCAAATAGGTGACATACCTATATTCTAATCTTGCAATCGGATCTATCTTTTATAAGGATATATTTGATTACGAGATAAAAAATAAGGATAAATTTTTATGAATGAGTTTTATTTATAAAATTATATATGAATCTCATTCATGAAAAATTTATCTTCATTTTTATTCCTCAATCACACATATCCTAAAAGTGAAAAATTAAAAGAAGTTACAATATGTGTAAATGACTCAACTACCACCAAATAAAGGATTTAAAAGAAAATAAGTTTGCACATAAAATGTGTCAAGGGCCATTTATATATCTTTAAAAATTAAGCTATTAGGTCAGTCCGCTTACAATTCTAAAGATTAAAATGAATTCTACTCTTTTTAGATTCTTTTTTAATCCTTGTTTGCATGTTTTCATTAATCTGAAAATAAGAAATTCCAGTGATGTTTAACTGTGATGGCGAGAAAAATTGATGTAATAGGTGTATGGGACGCGTGATGAACCCAACAATGTAGGTAAGCGGTCATTTAACTCCTGTTATGTCATTTGTAAGGTAGTGAGAATTACGATGCCGAACGAGAAGCAACAATATGGTATAGATGACTTGGACAAATGATAGCGTATATAAGTATAGCTAATAAATTGTTCACGTGAAAAAGAAATTTTTTTAATATAATATTAGTGTAAAATGGTTTTACACAAATATCCTGATATCAATTAAAAAAAATTGACTCAATCATTTTCTATTTCAAAAGTCTTACAAAAAGAAACATAAAAATAATAATGTAAAAATTTTATATTGATAATACATCAAAATTAATATCTTATTTTAAATTCTAAATAAAGAGCACCAGGTCCGTATGGAAGAAACATTTTCATATAAAGTTTTACATTGATAATACATCAAAATTAATATCTCATTTAAAATTCTAAATAAAGAGCACCTGATCTATGTAGAATAAACATTTTCATACAACAATATTATAAATTCAATGTGATATTACATGGTTAAATTTCAATTAAACAAATGTATATTAAAGTTAATTATAATTTTTAATGTATTAATAATGTAAAAAAAACTTATACTAGTATTTAATCAAGTTTTATAGGATTTAATTTTAATATGCTAACATAGTCATCTAATCATGTAACAAAACATTAGTAAAAATAGTTAACTTCTACCCTCACACCTTGAAAAGTCATGAAAATAAGAGTTTTGATTGGTAACAATATAAAACTATTTTATACCGTCACATCAAACTTAAATTTTTTTACACATTTAGTACATCAAAATTAAACTCTTATTTTTAGTATTTTTAAATTAAACTCTCAAGTGTGATGCACCCTGTGAAGCATGGACATTGACACAAACACGGGACATGAGGAATACACCACAGTTGAAAAATTATAGAATACGGATATAACATATATATAAATAAAAATTTAATGAAAATGATACATGATTATTTATATAAGCTTTACTTATACTTTATTTTCTTATAAACTCAAAAAGTTATTTATTATTTCTTTTTTTTATAACTCTATTTATATTATATTTTTCTATGTTAGAGTGAGAAAAATTACATTTTAAACTAAATATGTACAAACTTGTGTCATTGATGTGTCATGCAAAATCCAATATAGATATGTATCTAACATATAGACACCACCCAGTTGGTGTGTTCATGTTTCATAGGATGCGCCTCAAGGTTCCCGTCAAGGACATCCTCATCACATGTAGGGGTGGAAATAGGAGCTAGCTGCTTTAACTTGAATAGGGGCTGTATTTTTAAAATGGAGCTTAACCTGGATCTATTACCTAATATAGGCCTTTTTATGGCCTTAACTTTTTTCTAAAAGCCTAACCTAACCTGAAAGCCTATCTAGAGGCCTATTTGATTAAAAAATAGTTTAAAAAATCAAAATACCTATTTTTAAATAAATCAAAATATTAGTAAATATATCAAAAAATATATTTTAAAATAGACTAAAACACTTTAGTTAAACAATAAATTTTCAAACAGATTAAAATATTTCTATTATCATTAGATATTTTGAAATAATAATAATAATAATAATATAGTAGCAACCTTTAGACTAATAGGCTATTTTTATAGCCTAAAGCTTTGTTTGATTAATTAGCTAAAAAGGTTTTTGAAAAACCTTAGTCTAGCTTGTTCCTAAATAGGCCTAACAGTTACGTAGGTTAGGTCAAAAGCTATGACGAAATCTAACACTTCCACCCCTAATCGCATGCAATGTCACCAAACACGGGATCAAGGGTATGAAGTCTTTCCGGAATTTTGGAAGGAGTATTCGTTGGATGTTTTTTTCAGAGCACCACCCATTTTTCCTTTCTTTTTAGTACCGTTTCTTTCCCTTATCAACCTCTCCCAAATTGTGTTCCTCGTGATAATAGGCTGACAAATCAACCACCAAATTCAAATCAGCCTCTCCTGATGAATATAGCAAACCGGGAGCACCCAATAATGGAGAAACTAACTCCTCTTCCTTACACGAACCGGGCGCACATTTTCAGCAAAAAGATTGACATAGAAGGTCTCTCTTCGAGGTGCTGAGAGCCACCTTATTCACAAGCCTATCCCATATATCCAAACCAACAACCTTTTAAATACTAGTTATGAAAACCACCCCACTCTTTTCTATATATACACGCCCTTTTAAATAGTAGTTATATATGAAAATTAATCATATTTAACGATGGACTAATACGTGATTGAATAATCAATATATTAATATTGAATTTGTTTTGAAAAAATTAAAAGTAGACCAAGTCATTGACGGAAATCATGGTAGAGTGGTTCAACGGATTTATTTTGTACATAGAAATCATTTCTCCTAAAAACAGCCCGTATCCTAAATAGAGGTGTATATGACATGTATAAGTTGTGTATAATATCTTTTATCATCAATATAATAGTGTAAATTGTTTTAAATTGAAAATCAATTAAAAAAGGAAATATATTTTTTGTTGTTAAGGTATTTTTACTCCAGCCACGGCAACAATTAATGTAAATGAAGAACTTAATAAGATATCTTTTTATCAACCGCGTAAGTTTAAATTAAAAATGATTTTTTTTAAGGCATTTCTACTCTCGGGAAATATTATTGTTACAATTGAGAAGCGCTCTCAACCATAGCAACAAGCTCCAAATCGGAAATCGGTGAACAACCTGTCTAGTTCGATTTGTAGACAAGTAATGTATTCAAATCGGCTACCTACATCAAACTCGGTGTAAACCGGCTGAGTTTGGCATCAACCCGGATTAACTAAACCGATTTGGAGTGAACTGGCTTTGAGTTGTAAATTATCCAAACTAAAAATTTACATACATGGGATTCAAACCCAGCACCAAGGGAAGCGGGTACATTCCCTACCACCAAGCTATACAGGCTCTTGTATCAATTGTAATGTGTCAATAATAATATATATAATAATAATATATATTATATATTTATTTAATTAAATCTATTTTAATCAATAATTCACCGATTAAATCATTGACCTTGTAATAATTCAATGCCTTACCCTAGTCAATCGCCTAATCGAGTTTAATAATTATGCTCTCAACAATTGTTTCCTTTAAAGTTTGAACTCGGTCCTATCTGATGCATGCCCAATTCTTGTTGGCAAATTAAAAAGGATATATATTTTTTATATATTATTATTGTAATTTTATATTATTAATTAATTATGTACTATTAAATGATTAATAAAAGAAGTTTGACTATGATGAAAATATATAATAATTTTAATTTTTAAAAAACGAATCGTAATTATTAAATGGTAATACGTTAACAATTACTAAAATGTAAATTAAAAAATATATATTCTATATTTGAATGGTTATTATATGGTAACAAAAATTTTATATTATCATTCAATTATGCATTAATTATTGCAGAATTGAAGAAGTTTGACTATGATAACTACTGTGTAAGAAATTTACTTTTTTAAAATATATTGTAATACATATAATAAATGGTATATATAGTTAATTTGAACAGATAAAAAGTATGCCATAAATATTTAATAATTTTTAGTATTTAATTTTAATGCATTACATTGCTATCTAATTATGTATTGAGAGTGTTGTCATATAAATACACATCTATAGTTGACTTTTACACTCACAATTTAAAAAGTTATATAAATAAAATAATTTAATTGAGTGATAATATAAACATTTCATCATAAAAATAATGTAATTTTTTTTTACACTATCAATCCATTAAAATTAAAGTTTTATATTTATATTACTCTTTAATTAGTCTGCTATTAAATGTAATTAAAGAAGTTTGACTGTGATACTATCTGATAAATTTAGTTTTTTAAATATATTTTTAGATATTATTAAATGGAAAATTGGTAATAACTAACCGTTCACCAAAAAATCTATACTATTCAATACTCGTATTACTTTTCAATTATGCGTTATCAAATGTAATTAAAGAAGTTTGACTGTGATACTATCTAAATAAATTTAATTTTTAAATATACTATTTTAATACATTATAAATGGAAAATTGGTAATATACTAAAGGCTCACCAAAATTCAATATTACTTTTCAATTATGCGTTATTAAATATAATTAAAGAAGTTTGACTGTGATCCTATCTAATAAATTTAATTTTTTAAATATATTTTAATACATTATTGACTGGAAAATTGGTAATATACTGACTGCCCACCAAATATTTTATACTATTCAATTATTACATAATTAAAGAGGTTAGACTATGATGACTATTGTCTAAGAAATTTAATTTTTCAAATATATATTGTAACAGTACATCTTTAATGGTAATATAGTAACAGTGAATTTCATTTGAATAGCTAAAATAATGCTGCCATAAATATTTAGCCACTTCACATGGGTGCTTTTATTATTTTTAATTTATTTGAAATATGTGTATGTTTGTTTCACACATGTTTGGCTCCTTTTGTTTTCCGTTGGCTATAGTTTAATTTTTAAATTATTTACCGTACCATATTCACGTGGCCAGATATTTGAAAAGAAGAGCAGCAAGATTTCATAGTTTTTCTTTTATATAAAAAAATGAAAAATGAAAATCAATAAACTACAGTCATCCATCTTCTCCGAGTAGATAGTGAAGTTGTTGGGGGTACACAGCATGACGTCGTGTGTATTTGGCAACCTCAAAACTAAGCCCACCCTCCCTCACCTATCAGCGACTCTTCATTCCTCTCTCTGATTCTCTATATATATGCTTATGTAGAGGCTATAGAGATATTCAATTCCAACTAGATCTTGACCTTCTTCTTTCTAGCTATTTATATTTTCAATACCATGGTTTCAATCTTCCCTTGTCTTTATTGTTAATTTCAATTCCCACCCATTAGAGATTGGCTGGCCTTGAATATATACATATATATAGCCAATTAAATTGTCCTATTTGCTTTCTATGTACATTCATATATGATGTATGTACCAATTCACCACCAAAGTTTCATCATGCCCAGACACGCAAAACCCATGAGTCATCAACCAAATAAGGGCTTGTTGTGGTTTTATAATTAGTTTGTGTTTTTAATTCGTGCTTGATTCCTCAATTATTTTTGCCCCTTCTATAGTATATTGTTGCCCTTTTGCAACAATATTTTTAAGTTTATTCTCTTTTTTACTCTCTTTCTGTGTGTGTGTGTGCATATACACACACTGAGACACACCCAATTGGAATTCAGAAGCTTGTTGGAACCGTATATTCTGTTAGGGTTCCCTTTAATTTATTTATTGACTTAGTCTTCTCTGTGTGTGTCGTATAGCAAAACACCACCATTGGGGGTTCATGGTAATTTTGTGTGGCAATTTTGTTCCTTCACTTCATTAGATCAAGTTGGACCCAGTTAAGATTAGATTCCACAACCCCATAAAAGGAGAGGGTTGCATCCAAATTTCTGGAAGCCCCACAGTCGTTGTTTGCAGGTGCAGCAGCATCAAGATTCACACACAAATTCTCTCTATCTCTATCTCCAATAATCCATGGAGGGGTAGTGAGTGTTTTGGTGTTGAGAATCTTGATGATGCTGCATCAGCAATAAACGATTAATTCAAGGAGTACTATTGCATCTTTGATCTTTTCCAAAGGGATCTTGGATCCGTTGAAATGATTTGCATCAAAGTCTTCATCAAGAAACAAGATCCATCGTATGTTTCAATATGGGGTTCTTGATGTGTAGACTACCATTCTCAACAGCTCAAGGTATAAGATTCTTACCCTTATCGATTTAGTTCTCATAAAAATTTTGTTGAAAGTTTTTTTGCCTGCGTAGAGAGTAAAGTGTTACATATTCTTTCTGACATTTAGAACTTTCTTTCATCTGATGGTTCTTGGTTCTATTCTTAGGGTTTGAAGGACTCAAGAGGACAAAACTACATATCCAGCAATTATAAGTTTCTATGGTGTTCATGTTCCAGGTGTTTTCCCTGGGGTAATTAAGTCTCAGGGCTTTGAAATCTCAGATTTGAAAACAATGGCGATGACATATGTGGTTGCTTTCTATCATTTGGGTTTCTTTATCTTGATGTGCTTACACTCCCTGCAAGTTGAAATTGTCTCAGGTACACATATCTCTGGCACAGATATGCAAGCAAGGACTTTCAGGTGTTATCCCAAATTTCATGCCATTCATTCTTGCAATGAAAAATAACTGTTCAATACTTCAACGCTATCACTTATCACCTTCATTGACTTTTATTGTAAAATGTTTGTATGCATTATATCTTGTTCTAGTTCCACCTCTGCTTGCTGTCAGTACTAATAGCCAGCTGGATGATGTATTACACTTTGAACAGGAGGCATTTCTCAGGGAATGCGTAATAAAGCTTTTACATGCGGGGACTATACTCCACTTTAATCTTGTTCCTGACAAAGTACATGTATGTATATGTACACATCAGTTTCTATAACCTAAAGTGCTAAATTATGGTCGTAATCATACCAAAAAATAAAATGGTTGGTTGAGTTGGAAAACAAATTTATTAATCATTAATGTGGAATAACAGGATGTGAGTTTAAGGGCTTTTTTAAGTTTTCAGTTTTTATTTTCAGTTTTTAGATTTTATGAAGAAATATTGAAAATTATGAAATTATATATTTTAATTTTCATTTTAATTTTCAATATTTACTTAACAAAATCCTGAAAATTGAAAATAAAACTGAAACCAAACAATCTAGTTTCACAAAGAAACAATTCTTTTGAGAGAGTGGATAACTCTTGTGCTCATTGATCATATAATTAGTTGTAGAAAAGTCATTATTATAATTAGCTGGTTTAAATATATTAAACATGTAAGGATCCTTTGTAATTAAAAAATTTGTGGCTGCAATCATGTGAGTTAATTAGTTGAATTGTAAGGATCGAGTTGCCATAACTGGGGTTAGAGATAAAACCTCTCGCTTTTGCATAGACCTGCTCTGTGGAATACATCATTTTTTTCCCATGTCCTTCTAAACAAGATTTAGAGAAGGAAATTAAAGTGGTTTCTAAATAATGCATCGATAAGATTGAGAAGAAGAGATGAGGTATTATAGTATAGCAATAACAATGGCAATAGCAAAACAAGGACTATGTATGTCTGGTTGATGAGACATGCCATGTAAGCAGCTTTTGGGCCACGACTTGTCCCCACCATGTAAAGCAATGGTTGCAACGAAAGAACTACCAGTTATTGGCTGTTTCCCAGCAAAATAAACGATCATAATGATTTTGGGTACCACTGTGTCTCTTGAATGATTATAAGCAGTACATTGTGACTCAACACATTGATGAAGATGGAAGAATCATGACAATAGCCCCGTACCCTTTTGCTCTAAGCGCATAAATTTGGAGAAATTAAGAAGCGACTTTAGATAAGACAATATTGATGAAGGCACATGATATTGATATTGATGAGAGCCTAATACATGGATTAAGCCCTTATTTTGCTCGCACATAAATATAGTTCGGAGGTCAAATTAGTCTTTGGGAATTTAAAAGTTATTTATTGGTCATTCACAATTCAAATAAGATATAAATTAGTCCCTTTTTATATATTCATAAAATTAAAAAGTTATGTATGGGCCTAAATAAATGAAATAATTTATCCCTTTTAAAAATTGTGAGGGGTTGATAGATGATTTTTAAATTTTTATAGATTAATTTATCTTCTAATATATTCTTGAGGTGTGTGTATATATAGAGACACAATGCCCTGGAGATGACCCTGCTACAAATATGTGTGTATATATATATATATAAGAAAAAGAAAAATAAATATAACCTTGATATCGAACCACTTAGTACGACGATGTCACTATTGTTGTTGTGTGGTGAGTGAAGCGTAAACGAATGTGAAAAGCATCAGTCATGAAAGAATATCTCTCGAGTCTTATGAGTATATATCACAAGCCATGTCATGTGGGCATAACTAGTGACATTGTGACAAAGCTGTTGTGTGATTTTGACAACTGAAAAGAAGGCAGACGAATCATCATCCCATTCGAAGGTCCACTAAAAATTACGTAGTCTGATAAAGGAAACCATAGTTGAATAATCAACTTTGGTGGAGTGTGTAATCTTAATCCAATAATGCAACGATTACCTTAACTAACAATATCAGCTAGGATATCTACCAGAATTCCAATTATTTATATATAGTAATATTAATATATATCATTGATAGAGCAAAAGTGGATACTAAAAGCAAAAAGTATAAAAAATACTACAAAACATTTCGTGGAGTTTAAAATTCTGTGTCTTTTATTTATGATGTTCACTTTTAAATGTACAAATTAACAACATTAATTTATATTAGTTTTGTTAATAAGTATTTACATGAGAATTCATTTGAACGGAAGCCATTTGTCCCAAATCATGTTTCGTTTCCATACATGACTCGTAGTCGCTCTGTGCACAAAAGCGTGGCTACATAGTTCCGGTTCAAATATGTTTTTCTGAGCGCTGAAATCTACTTTGAGCTTCGTTTTCCAGCTAAAAACGAGTTTCTCAAGTTTGCCATTTTGTGGATCATTTTGATGTGCTAAGGTGACCATATAAGGAAGAAGTGTTGCAACCCTTGATGACTCGTTTTGTATCGGTTTTGTTTCAAGTTTGGGTTTGTATGATGTGGTTTCTAGCCTTGTGAGGTTTGCCCTCAATTGAAGATGAAGATGTCATTTTAACCCTTGCAATGATGACTCGTATCTCGGTTACTTTTTTGCAGGCTATTTTTACATTGTGGTTGGATCTTAGTTTTAGACTCTTGTTGAGTCTCGTTTTCTTTTCCCAAAATGATGAACACTTTGTGTTCCTTACTACTTCTCTATTAGAGAGTTAAGCTCATTTAATTATAAAAAAAGGTTGACTTTGAATGAGTTTCCCCCGTATCCAAGTTCATATAGACTAAGGTGTGCTGTTGGCAGTATAAATAATTTAGCTAGTAATTGTTTTAGGATATATAGAACTATTTGTTAATTTTCACCCGATTTCTTAAGAATTTTAAAAAGTTAGATTTTGTCTTGGTATCGGATTATTTACAACTTAAGTCTTCAAATAATTTTGCGTGAAAATATATATAAAACTGTTCAAGAATATTCACATAGCTTAATGCTTTAAGGAGAGTAAACGAACCCTAACATATTTTATTCTTCTAGTTCAAAGGTTAAATTTTTGCATCTGGTAAAAATGGGTATGCATGTAGTTAGTCACAAGTTATGGCGAATTTATACATTATCTACATCTATATTTTGACTTTTCAGCCTGAGGGCCATGGTAAAGATATAAATTTATTTATTCATGAACTTTACCTAACAACTTAAATTTTTAATAAGAGAGTGCTTTATATACAAGGTAATTAATTATATGCATTCATGCCAACTTGATCTTCAAGTCCAGAAGCTCATGCATAGGAGTGTCTTAGATTTCTTACACATTAATAGCTCATGCTTCTAAAAGGTTGATAATGTAATAGCTCAAGCTAAAGCATTAATAGCTCACCTTTAATAGATCAAGCTTTACTTAATAGCTCACCCTTAAGTTAATAGCTCAAGCTTTTAAAAGAGTTACTATATTATGGGTGTATTTGATTCAAATTTTTAAAAATAATTATTATAATTAAATTTTATATATAATTAAAAATATTAAAAACATATTTTTTTCAGAAGTTACTGTTTAAACTTTTAAAAATAAGATGAAAGCTGATTTTTTACGAAAAAAATGATTTTGAGTCCAAAAAAATCCCAAATAAATGCCCCTAGATAATGATGCTTTCCCTTGTGTGTTTCGTTGAAGTTACACGCTGCTATAGATAATTTACTACCCCTCCTAAATTCACCTTGCCATTTTGTATGTTGAATTCAAATTAAGAACATTCAAAATGGAATACTCTGCTCATTTACTCCCATGTCTCAAGACAGGCATGGATTTTGAATTTCTAAATTTCTAACATTCATGCACTTCAGTAAGACATTGAAGATGATGACAGCATCGTAACTTTTGAAAGAGTTTTGAGATAGTATTAATTTGGCTCTCGATGATTATTACATCAATTAATGGGTATTTGAGTGATATTAAACTTTTGGGTACTAGATTACTAGAAGATCATCAACTTAATTAATTTCATTATATGGACAAAAAATTATCATCTAAAGACCAATTAAGGGTTTACTCTAGAAGCTATACTGGACTTTGGCATAACAATTACACTCACTATCAAGACGCAGTTACTTGTCATCTTCACACCACGGAAAGTGTTCATAACTTTGTATCACGTTTCGTTTGTTTGTGATACATCGTACCTCATTAATGGATACAACCTTTGCTCTTGGCTCTTTCTTCCCTTCAATTTCCACAACCCCTTTTTCGCCAAAACTTAGATGAAAAATAGTTCATCATGCATGGTCCCCCATAAATAGACCATAATTCTCTCTGGTCCCTATTGAGTCACCAAATGCCAACCACTATTGTACCCCCTTAACATTGCATTTGTTTCATAAGCCCAAAAGTTCATTTAATTAGTTGGCAGTGTGCGTGCAGATTTTGTACCAATTCTTAAGTGTGTCCCACCGCTAACTCATTTTTCACTAGATTATTATTAAAAACAGCCAAATATATGTACTGAGAGGGTCCACAAAGGCAAGAATTGCTATCCCCACTTTGTAGATCGATCCGAATATCGTGTGTCCCCATTGTTCAATGCTAAAGGCAAACATAGATGATATCAAAATTGACCATTGGTATGTATGGATCTTATGAATATCTTTTATATATGTATAAGCTATGTACTATGTTGAACAAGGCTTGTTTCTTTTGTAAATTTGTAGTAATAAAGTAAAACAAACCTTACAGTATTATGTGACATATGTCTAGCTATAACAGGTGTATGGCTTATATTTTATGCCTTTCGAACTTGATCAGTAGTGTAGTGTAATGTTGTTTAAGCAAAGTTTAGTCGTGTCAAATGTCAATGTATATTTAGCAAATGGAAAAACTGTCTTGTTTCAATCAATTGGAGAAACTGATTGATTAATTCATCAACGTAAATGCTTACAACCAAGTATTCAAGATACAGGTTAGAGAAATTGTATACTTATTGTGAAGTATGAACGAGTTTGATCCATCAGACAATACATGTGCCCGTGTTCATCCTTCATTTGGATGGATACAAAATGCTACTTTAATTTGTTTGATCCAGCTAGCCACACTAAAGACAATACAACTCTACAGCAAATTTGTTTAAATCGGCCACTAATGATATGTGAAGGAAGTTGGGTCGTCGCAAATTAGTAATCAATATTAGTTGAAGTGTTCAAATAAGATCAACCAGTCATTATTTCTACAAATTCCCAATCTTAAATCTTAATTAAGTTGATCGGTTGCTTAACGTAAGTACCGCAACGTCTTTATTCGTTGATTAGATACTGGACATACATGTATAGTTCTCTTTCACAACTAAACCTTGAAAAACTCAGAAATTTCAGAAGAAAAGCCATAATTACAAGAATATAAGAAAATATTTGTTTTGCGATATTAATTAATTGACACATTAGGTTTTAGGCTATTATTGTCTTTCATGTTTTAAAAATTTTAAATATAATAACTGATGTATTAATTAATATAGAACACATTAGATGCTTTGTGTTGCTCTCATGACACCTAAGAGTTTTTAACAATTACAATTACAACTGGATTGAATTAAGCTAGAAAGCAATATAACTTACTATGTTGAACTTTATAGATTCCAATTAACCTGCTCCAAGGGAATAGTAAAAGAAGATGCGATGAGGCGGAAAGATGATTCACTATGATGTGGTCCACTCGTCCTTCAATCCCTTGACAAGTCAACCTATATTTCGAAACTTCTCAAACCTTAAGTTGTAATGTTTTGTTTTAAATTTCAAAGCTTTTCGTTTCAGTTTTTTTATCTTTTGGTATTAAATGCATGATTTCGTTAAACCGAAACTCAATTATACACCTTCAGGCCGAACCCAGGAGTTATGCTACAGAGTCCGAAATTATTTGTCAATATTGTCGCACTCAGTTGGCATACATGTGACAAGTTCTGAGTGGTTTAGAGAAAATTATATGTGGTTAAAAAGTATAAAGTGTATATTTTAACACGTAATTGTGATAACTAATTTTTAGCATACTTTCTACTTGGGAAGTATTTTCCATAGAAGAATTTCTGCAAGTGCGTCCTGTCCACAATACTCGAGTCAGTGAGCTTTGCTAATATATATATATATATAGTGCGCTACTGTGAAAAAGACCTGAGCTGAGGAGCTGACAACAGCTTGCAATGTTCCTCCACGTTCATCGGTCCAAATTAAAAGCACAGAATAATGTGACTCACGGTATTTTTTGATTCAATTGCCAGCATGGTTTTTGTGATGTAGTAATGTTCTGATGTGCTAGTGACATGTATATTACATTGATGATCATGTATAATAGTCCCAAAAGGTGTTTTAAATTGTGGTTGCAGTCATGGATGCGATTATGGTTGCGGATAATGCAGCCATCGTGTGCGCATTGCTCCTGACGCGGCGTGAATTTTTTGTGTGTCTGGACTGAAAAGAACCCGTTACGGTCTTAATGTGGTCTGTACAACCCGTTGAAGCCCAATATGGTCCTGATGAGGCCTTATGCAGTCTCATGCAATTACGTTCAGGCAATTGATGTGAAAATGCATCGCATCACAATTGTGATCTGACGCGATTGCCCGAACCAATATCCAACCATCATGGGATGCGGTCTACAATTTAAAACATTACTCCTAAATCATCATATATATCTTGAATCTTCCGAGCTGCATCATTAGCTTAGAATTGTTGATCAGGGAGAATCACCTGATCTCTTGGTAGTATAATTCTGCTTGACAACAAGAACTATTTGTCTTTCTTTTCAAAGGAAATAGGTGCAAGCCGCCTACTAGGATAGAACACAGGAAGCCTTGGAGAGACATGATTGAAGCTTCCAACATTATCACAATTCAAAGTAAGGATATAAGAATTAACCTTTTGTTTAGAGAGAGAGAGGAACACCAAGTATTCAACATTATAACAATAAGAAAACGAGACTCAATTTAGGATCTAAAAGCATAAACCAACCACAACATAAAACGGACAAATGAAAACTACATACATCAAAATAAAACCAATATAACCAAATCTAACGCCCATCGAAAATTGAAATTTGAGACTTAGCTAGAACTAAAACAACCTAAGGAAATGCTCTGTCATTTTTTTTTGGTAGAAAGAGATATTTATTAAAAAGGGACAAAGCCCACAGCCAACTACAAATGGGCGATAATAGAATACAAATTAAAGATGTAAAGCCCCCTAGTTGGGGAAGACAAGGTCCAATACAAATAGAACAGGTCTTCAAATACATAGTCACACAACTCTAAACATAACACAGTTTATGAAAGACCCTATTCATAAAAGTCTCCTAAAACATTGATCAGTTTTTCCAAGAGACTTGCAAGCCTTTTCCTCAACAACAAATGATTTTCTAAGAGCATAAATTCACACAGGCATTCCTGTTGTGCTCCTGTGCAGGAACTCTATGAGTTTCATTTTCTATTTGACCCTTCATACTCCAACCTTCATATCCTTGCAAAAGCTTGACAAAAACAAAAACAAGCATGGCAAACGTGCAGATACAAGAGCAAATGTAAAAACAAATATCTCAACTAACCATCACTAATATAGGAAGCCGATTTATCACTTATTATAAGTGCAGTAATCCAAGCTGCCAAAGGTGTGAGCAATCGAGAAATCTCAAGATGTCGCTAATTCTCCTCCATTTCTCCGATTCAAACATTACCGCTATCAAGATAAATTTTTCAAAAGAAAATCAATCAAACCTCATGTAATGAGAAATTGAGACAACAAAAAAGAAAAAAAATATAAAAGAAAGAAACACAAAAAGAGAGAGAGAAGGGTCGTCACCACCATCATGGAGGGATCCCCTCTATGGGGCAGCTCCCCTTTTGCTGGTGAAGGTGGCAGTGTGCACAGGAAAGTGCTAAGCGACTCCATGGCTGGGGATGCCGAATAGGAAATGCTCTATCATTAGCAAGGGCAAAAGTTCAGTGTGTACTGGTTCATCAAGCGATCCAAAGAGCTTAATCCACTTCTCATCCAAGCCCAAAAGCATTCTAGGCTCGCGCAAAACATGGGCCATGTCAATATTTTTCTTTCAACCCACACCCAAGCTAGCATTCTACAGAACCGTTGGAGAATGTGGGGGTGACTGTTTCACTCCCAAATGTGCCCATAAGTCTTAAATTTTGTCGCACACCAAGTTCCTCCAAGAGTAGCTTAACTTTGCGATCAAGTTCATTCTTCATATGACCGAAACCCATGCATCCAAAAATCAATTTGACACTTCAAAATGTCTCCTCAATCTTTAAATTGGATTGTCATGTAAAGAGGTGTAGTACTGTCCCATGAATAACGTGGGCTGGTTGAAGTATAGTATACAATTACAGTGGGATGCAATTGTCGGGATTGTGTTACGCCTCAAAGTAGTCATCAATTAGTTTGTTAGAAGTATTATTAGCAATCAATTAGACTGTTATATATATTTGTGGGATTATAAGTTAGTTACTTAGGCTATAGATAATAGGATTAACCCATTGTAAATGATATTGAAAATAATTAAATTAGTGGATTCTATGGAACTCTTGGAGTCTGAGAACTAGACTCAAACATAATTTTATCATTTATGCTTTCATTGAGAGGTTATTCCATGGAAAAACTAGAAGAATCACTCACCCCAAAGAGGAAGTCTCTATGTTTGATAGGAAAAATACTTGATAGTAGGCCATTTGTGCAGGATCATTTTAGGATGTCAGAGGAATAGTAGATGGCAGAAACTCGTAAAGGCAAAGAAGGCTTTCATAGGTCAAGCTCTTAAATGGTTTCAGCTATAGAGTTAGGGCAATCCAATTGCAACATCGATGACCTTCGAGATCGTATTTCTCTATTGTTACCAATTGGATTGTCGCCCATTTTGCCAAAAATTTCATAGAATGAAATTTCATATTTAGATCTTAAGTGGGGAGAATAGATCAAATCCAACAAGCAAATCTCCCAATAACCATCACAAGATCTGCAAGATAAAGGAGTTGTCACCCAACAAATTCAAGAAGCAAAATTAGCAACAAATCAAGAAAAGGTTGCTCATCATGACACTAGGGTTCAAGTAACCCAAATAAAAAAAAAGGAAGAAATACAAAAGGAGACAACAAGGAACAATGTTGGGTGTTTTCCAACAGGACCGCATTTGATCTACAAACAAAAAGAGGGATTATTATGTAGAAAATTATATTGTTAGTATTTTGGGCCTAATTCAATTTGATAGAAAAAAATTTGTGTTGCCAATAAATCACTAAGATTAATTTTTTGTTGGCCCAACTATACAATGGGATCATGGTGGGTATTATTTGTACTCATTAAAATTTTATATAGGAAATAATAGATTACAATTAGAAATAAATTATTTTTATTTTCTCAACCTTGACTGTGAAGTTGTTTTGAAGGGAAGGGTAATATTACATCCCAAAATGGTCAATTAGTTTGTTAAAAGTATATATTATTAGCAATCAATTAGGTTGTTTTAGATATTAGTGAGATTATGAGTTAGTTAATTAGGCTATAAATAATAGGATTGACCTATTATAAATGATATTGAGAATAATCAAATTAATGAATTCTATAGAATTTTTAAATTTTGGGAACTAGATTTGAATATATTGCAGCGACTGAAAGCAATTTATGTCTTGTAGCAGTCTCATTCTTTTGAATATACAAAAACTAGAAATCTAGAATATTCAATCTTATACTCAAATTGTGTAATTTACCATACGTTTTTCACACATCTAATTTTGTTGTTTCCTCAAAGTAAATGAATTATAACAAGAACATATTTATTTGTATTAGTCGTTAGATCACTTCAGACAGAGTAAAAAGGGGTATTTATTTGTGCTAGTCATCATTCGTTAAATCACTCCGACAGAAAAAAAAAAAACGAAAAAACCGCCTCCAAACTATTTTAAGAGTAAACCAATTACATATAATTGACTGTTAGTATGCATAATTTATTGAAAAATGTTATATTAGAAACTCGTTCATAAAGAAAATAAAATTAGATAAAAAGTATTGGAATTATTGATTATATTGTGATAAATTACAACTGATAAATATTATTACATTTTATGTGAGCAATAGTGTTATTTACATTAATTACATTTCTATAATCTCTTTCCTAATTAAAAAAATTATAAATATTCAACTTTATGTTCTTTTATTTTTTATATATTAATTAGAATTTACTTTTATTATAATATATAATTTATAATACTAATATTTAAGACTCATTACATGTAAAGTTTTTCATGTGTCGTTCATAGAGAAAATTATGGCCCATCAGTTTCATAATCTTAATAATTAAAGTAAATTTTTGAATTTAATTTACCTTCTAATTATTAATTTATTTTGTCCAATCATACATTTATATCTCTTTTTTATTAACACAATAAAAATACTCTACAAAATATCTCATTTAAAATTATTTAATATGAAAATAATAACAAATAATATAAACAAAATGATAATTGAATATATTATTAGATCGTTGAAATTTTATATGTATAATTATTATAGTATTAATTAATAATAATAAAATTATTATAATTAACGATAATTTTATTGACCATGTATAACTATTATATAATTATATAAAAAGCTATTATAATATGTTTTATAAGTTGATAATAAACTATATGATGTTAAAAAACTACATAAATTATTATTATTTATATTTTTACTAATTTATAATCTATAATCTATTTATAATAATACTAATATTTAAAACTCATTACATAAAAATTTTTCATATTTCATTTATAGAGAAAATTATGCCTTACCATTTTCATAATCTTAATATTTAAAGCAAGTTTTTGAATTAAATTTATCTTCTAATTATTAATTAATTTTTTTCCAATCAATTCTTCATATATCTCTTCCATTAGCACAATAAGAATACTCTATAAAATATCTCAATCAAAATTATTTAACATGAAAATAATAATCAATAATATAAAAATGATAATTGAACGTAATATTATATCATTAACAATTTTTATATATAATTATTATAGTATTAATTAATGATAATAAAACTATTATAATTATGTTACCATAAAAAATTATAATTAAAAATTTTTTATTGACCATGTGTAACTGTTATATAATTATATAAAAAGCTATTATAATATGTTTTTTAAGTTGATAGTGAATTAAAACTATAACCCATATGTGATATTAAAAAACTACATAAATTATGATTATTCATGACTTTTTTTTTACTAATTGTAACATATATTTTAAAAGTGACTTATTAAAAATTAGTCGTAAATGGTTGGAGATGACCAAAAAAATATCGTAGATTCTCTCAGGATTGCTCGCAATGAGAACGGGAATGAGGATATGTTTACTCTTCATGGGAATGAGGTGAACCCATTTGTTAAATGGGCGGGACGGGGAATAAGGTTTCGCCATGGAATCCTATCAATTCGCCATTTATATAAATTATTTAAATGTCCACTTTATAATATTTAGGGTTAAATGCATTTTAATCTTCTAAATTTTAGGTAATATGCAATTTAACAACTTTTCAAAATGTGCATTACGACTTTGAACTTTTCAAACTATGCATTAGTAATATTTGTTATTAATGACATTTATGCTTTGAATTTCAAATTATTTTAAAATTTTTTATCTTTTGGAATTTTTTTAATATTGACGAATCCTCATAAGGATTCAAATTCCCACGATGAATGGGAAATAAGGATCCATGATAGTGATGGGGATAGGGATGGGGGTTGGAGCATGTCTATTCTAATGAATACTAATTGTCATCCTATATTTGGTTAATGATATAGTAAAAATATTCACTTATTCTCTTTCATTATTCAACAATTTTAACTTTCAAAATTAAAAGTGTAAAATTTTTATAAAATATGTTATTTATTATTAGTTAAAAGTTCTATCAGAGTTTTTCAATCTTATAAATGTGATATTCAAAATAAGATATAAAATAGAATGACACATTTATATTTTATTTATTTATTTAATTATTTATCTATTAACTTATTTTCAAAAGAAATTTATATACATAATTTTCTATAAGATATATTTAAATAAATTATTATTTATTTTTAGTAATTGTTAATAAATTATTTTTTATTATCAACTATGTGACAAGTCAAAGACTAGTAATTAAAAACTTTATATTTACTTTTAATAACATATTATTATATTACTCTTTTTTTATAATGAGAAATTACTTTTGTTTTTATATGAGTAAATATTCAAATTGATCGTTCATAAATATATGAGGAAATAAATTAGTGTCTTAAATTTTAAAAATCTCAAATTCGTCTCTCACATTTTAAAAAAGAGAAAATTTAGTCCTATATAGGTTAATAGATTAAATAATATTGTACAAAAGCAATTTTTATTTTTTTAAATGTGATGAATCAATTTAAGATTTTTAAAATTTAAGGGACTAATTTATCTTCATTATATTTCTTAGGGTTTATTCAAGTACTTTGTCTTTTATAGAATACTCTTTTGTTTTTATTTCATATTTTTACAATAACATTCATATAATCCTGAAAATTAAAAAGAATATAAAATTGAAATTAAGAAATGAAAAGGAATACCAAACAATCCTTATGTTTGTGAAAAATAATAATTATAGAAAAGATTATATTTTTATTTTTGATACTTAAAAATTTAAAAAAATAATAATAATAATCGATCGGGCTATGCTCCAACACATTCTTGTTATGGGGTCATAACAAGTAACAGCACTGTGCATACAAAGTGAAATTCTGTGTTGAATTAAGGACCAAATCCACCATCACCGACATCAGGGAAGAAGAACAACACACACATCTCCAATCCAAAATCCAATTTAGAAAACCAAAAAAAAAAAATTTCAAATTGTTCAACCGAAAAAAGGAGAATTCCCAGAAACTGAGTTCTCAAAAGACGACGTTTTTCTTCTTCTTGTTCTTACCTATTGATTATGGAGGCCAAAAGGTTTCTTTGTGTGCCTGTGTTGGCAGTGTTGTTGCTGATGCTGTTTGTGTATTACACCAGCATCTTCGTGTTCATTGATGATTGGGTGGGTCTTCAGAGCTCCCCTGGCACCTTGAATGCCGCCATCTTCACTCTGTTGGCCTCTCTCTGCCTCTTCTCTTTCTTTGTTTGCGTTCTCACTGACCCTGGTCATGTCCCTTCCTCCTATCTCCCTGATGTTGAACATTCTTCCAAAGATGTAAGCTTTTCTGCTTGCCCATTTGCCTCAATTGTCCAAATTTGGGTTCTTTTTTAACTAAATGGTCTGTCTCTGTTGTTGGGTTTTTGGTGTTTGAATCTGGGTCTTGGGAATGGTTGGTGTTTGGAGTGTCTGATGTTTGTGCCCTTTGTTTGGTTTTGGTTTGTTGTTGTTTTGGAAAGTGAATTGTGGAATTGTGTGTGTAGCTAAAGGTAAAGGTGGTGCAACTATGGTTACATTGGATTATTTTGTTTGGATTTGTTGTTAAATGAAATTGATACTCTCAAGGGATAGCTTCATTGTATGAATCTTAATTACTTTGTATATTGGCAGTGGATCAATGCTGCAGAAGTTTCAAATTAGCTGTTATGATTGACAAACAGCTGGTTGGAGTCATATGCATTTCTAAAATACTGTGGCATTTATCCTCCGCAATCATGATTTTTTTATAGCCCCCTGTCTAAATTATTGCTGTTGCATTGGCAGAAGTTGCTTGCTGGTGTGTTTGTGATAGAATAAGCTGTTGATATTGTTATCTCACTTTTTATTAGTCTAGTTTGTTTGATCTGTTGCTGACTTCTTCAACAAATTTGCCACAGAGTGCAGAACGGAAGAAATGTGACAAGTGCTTTGCGTACAAGCCCCCAAGGACTCATCATTGTCGAGTCTGCAGAAGATGTGTTCTGAAAATGGTAGGTCAGTTGCTTCTTGGAAATGGATGCTATTTTGAGCTTCGATTTTGCATTTGAGTTCATGATTTCAGGTTCATTTTTTACAATAATTTTGTTGCTAAATTTGATGTAGGATCATCACTGCTTGTGGATAAATAATTGTGTTGGTTATTGGAATTATAAGGCTTTTGTTGTATTAACATTATATGCCTCCATGGCAAGTATTCATTCTACGGTATGTTTTTCAATCTGGCATTTAGTTGTTTTGCAATGGACAGGATTCCTATTTGACATATGCTTTTGCAATGCGCAGATCCTGTTTTTAAGCTGTGTATTTCTGAAGGACTGGGGATCCGTTAAAGGGAGCTCTCCTAAAATATTTTATGTGAGTTGAATGCTGTAGTATACCGATGTTCCAATATATGTGTAATAGACTTGGATTCCTCCTGTTAGAGAAAGATATACAAATAAATTGTAGTCTGCAGGTTTTCCTTTTTCTAAGGCCAATAATAGTCTGTAAAAACCAGTCAGAATGAATTCCAACTCTTTTAAAGCTCTTTAGAATCATTAAGTCAATTCCAACTGCATGAATGTCTACATAATAATGAATTTGTATATTCATGTAGTACACAGTCTGATAATTCTAGTCCTGGTTGCCTTTTTCCTTCAGTTGGATGCTGAGGCAATTTCATAATTTGAGATGGAACCCTTATAAGTTTTCCTTCATAGGTTTGCAGTTTGCTGCAATTTAACTTCATTGTGCTCAATATATAAATTGTATATAGCATAATGAGCTTTATAGTAGATGGTTGACTTTGTGGGTTGAAACTCTTGAATCACTCCATCCTTTGCATTGATCTAGCAAGATATTGGAATCACCTCCATTTAATATTTGGTGCCCATCTATTTGCAACTTCTCTCGCTACGTGTAATCTTGTTATCCTACATACGATGCATGTTCAAAACTTTGTCATACTTGATTTAAAGTTTTAGTCTTCAAGAATGTCATCTTCCTGTCCATTGTTCTGTTGGGCACTGAGGCCTGTTTTGATATTTTATCACAATCATCATCTGTATATTACAAGCATCAAGAGTTTTTTTTTTTTCATTTTGTGCATCATCTATTATACAAGGACCTGAAGATTTTTCTTATGCAATCGTATGTTATTTTGATGTTTGGATCTGAATAGGAAAAATTCACTGAACCCTCCTCTATTCAGAAAATTATCTTAATAGCCTCTTCTGTGTTCTGTCAATTGTTGGTAGTTTATTTTTCTTTTCATCCTTCAGTTTCCAACCACCAATCTGTCCATTGATTCCATAGCTGAAGAATTAGTACTTCAAAAATATCTCCAAACCTAGCCATTCTGCATGAAAACAGAGTAGCCATTGATAATCTTTATATAGATGAGGAATTAATTTCAAAAATTATAGTTCAATGTTCTTTTGCCTAATTCTCATAGTTGAAGGTGGTTTTGTGCATTTTTCCTTTCATTTCCCTTTGCAGTTCACTACTACTTCAACATATCTACTTAAGAGTTACTCCTTTTTTTTTTGGTAAGGAGCAGTTACTCTATTTTTGTTCCATGTAAAAAATGTTTTCCTTATCATGTGCCCTTTTAAATAACCTTATGTATCTCTAATTAGTTTGTACAAAAATGTTTATCCCTAATATTTGCTTCTACAATAGATACTTAGATAGTACAACTGGAGCTTGTTTCTGGCTTAAATGCCTAATCATAATTCACATCGCATTTTGCTCAGTAGGATTGATAACTCTGCAATATATTTATCTCTTGACAAAGATGTGAAGAAACTTTCTGCCTTTCATCAAATCTGATTTATCAGTTGAAATCTTACTTAAAATATCATTTTGTCATACTATATCAAGATCTGCTAGGAATCCCTGTTTCTCAGAACAAATTCCAAAGGTTCCTGTTAAATTTTCATGGTTATCTTTGTGATCTCTTAAGTTAGAATTCCTGATCTGTGTTTCAGAAAGCTCAAAACTACATTGTCAATTGTTCATAGACATACTACATCATAAATGATAAAACTTGCCTACCTTGCAAATATCAATGTGCATTAATCATCCACATTTCATGCTCTCTTCTTCATCCTTTTCATCAAATAGTTCCTCAAAATAGTTTAATCTTGCTTTGCTAGCTTGTATAGACTAATGCAAGGATGCAAAACTTCCCTGAACCATCTCGGCTTCATTTCATGCTTACTTCTATTCCTCTTAACCCATCATTTTTGCTATTACATAATTTCTCATATCTTTCCTTTCTTTCTTTATTGTTTGTTCTTGAGGTGTTTTGAAGTACAGAGGTGTTTTGAGGTTTAGGGTGATTCTAGCTTTATTTTTGCTATGTTGATTTAAGCTTAATAAGCCTGTTTCTTGTTTGGGCTTGCATGTTATATTCTGAATCTTCTGAAAAATTCTCAATCCATATAAACATATGGGGTACCTAAATACATTATTTGGCACCTTATGCAGATTGAAACATGAAACACACTTTTCAGTTTTTTTTTCCCCTTTTTTTTTGGATGGTACACACCACGTTAGTATAGCTGGATCGGGTTTATGCTACTAAGGTTTGTCCTGATAGCTAGACTTGTTGCCTCAAGGCGAGATTAATTGTTAAAGTTTACACACATATTCATGGGTTAAATTATGGTGACACATTCTCTCGTGGCCAAGATTACCTATGTTCATCTCTCTCTCCTTGGGGGTCATCTGGAATTGGCCCCTGTATCAGCTCATAATAGAAAAACCCACGTTCATTCTAGATTTTTTCTGCTTGCTTCACTCTCTGTGGCTTTTTTGATAGAAACTCTCTATGGTGTTTGTAGTGAGGTAAACCATTTCATATTCTATCAACACTCATCCCAAGGTCAATGTATCTGTCTGATTGTTTAAGTTGATGTCATTGTCATTTCATGCTGTAATCAGACATGAATCTATCAAATAAAACATCTCTAATCATTTTCAGACCAAGGATTTGGGTTGCCTTTAGTGTTTTCTAATATCTAGGTAGTGAGATAGCTTAATCTACCACAACTGTTGCAATTTTTTAAAGAAAGTATGCACTGGCTATCTTTGGCATTAGTCTGCTAAGTTTTGGACATCACACGAGAACCACTGCAGATACTTCTTTCCACTACTTTTCGCTCTTATTAATAAGGCCTCTCTGTACTATGCTAGACACTGAAATACATAAAAATAAAGGGTAAATCTTTGCAATAAATAATGGGAGTTTATTTGTGATAGATACTGACAAGGTTTTCAGTTGAGAAAATATACCAAAACTTGTGTACATCTTTCTTCTTTTTTTAATTCTAAATTTTCTTAAATTATGAATTAACACTAAGTCTTATGAATGGTGTTCAGGTCATGTATGGAACGATGGTGATGGCCTTGACTGCAACCCTTTTGACTCTTTCTGGATGGCATGTCTATCTTATCCTTCATAATATGACAACAATAGAGGTGGGTTTTGTGTGGATCTACACAATAACATAAGTTCATTTTTCTATATCTATGTCTTTGAATACCTCCTTTGGTACATTTTTCCAGTTTTATGAAGGAAACCGTGCAAAATGGCTGGCTATGAAGTCTGGACAGAGCTACCGGCATCCATTCAACATTGGTGCATACAAAAACATTACTTCGGTCTCTCTCGTTATCCTTCATGGTTTTGATTGGCACTAATTTGCATGTACGTACTGATAGTTCTTCGATACTTCTTCCCTAACAATATGTTTTTTCTTCTGTTTCTTGATCAGATTTTAGGTCCGAACATGCTTAAATGGTTATGTCCCACTGCAGTAAGCCATCTGAAGGACGGAGTTAGCTTCCCTACACCACGAGATAGTTCTTAAACCTTTCTGGTCTGGCCAAGTCCTTAATCAACAGCAGGTCATGCCTATCACTCTTGGTGTGATGAATTAAGACCTCCTTCATCTGAATTTGATACGTATACAAAAGCTTAAAGAGAAAAAGCAAATGATTCTTTAGGCAAGCTTATAAAAGTAAGCTCACACAATGCATTGATAGATCCTCTTTACCAAAAATGATTGAATGTTGGCCTTTTACCGACTAGGCTTTATGATAGATTGTTGAAAATGGAAACTTCATTTAGAAGTCTGGTTAATCAGGTAACACAAATTTTGTTTGACTATATTCATCACAACAGAATTCAGTTTTAGCACACATTGGAATGATTGCATTATGTGTATACGTCACAAGTTTTTTACAGTGCTAATGCAGAGTCTCTAGATACTTTCATTTGTAGTAGGTTAAGTTGTGCTGGTTAAAATATCTTTTCTGGTCATCTTATTGTTGAGAATGACCTTCATTTTTCCTGTATTAACTTGATGAGTCCACTAATTGTATCATACTATCATGACTTACATATATGTTCTTAGAATGAGTTCCATCAACCCAAGAAAATTTATGGTCCCTTTGGTTTGTATTTTCATTTCCCTTTTTCATTTTTCTTTCTATTTTCATAATTTTGTGAAGAAAATGGTAAAAATAAAAAACACAATGAAAATAGAAACCAAACATACCTTTATTATGCCCATTTATGTTTTAGAGTAAATTATAGATGAAACCCCGCTCTGGATATAAGTAGTAATACAAGTGCATCCATCTTATCTTCAATATTGCAAGGGCAACCTTTGTTATTATTTATATTTCAAAGGTAAATCCTTGCATGTTTATGCCCTTTTTCTTATGTATTACATAGAGTTGCCTTTAAAATTGCTGTGATGAGCTTTAACATATTTAAGTAAATTACAGAAAGCTTCCTTTCCGTTTGGCAATAGAATATGGACACATTCCCTATGGTTTTAGAAAATTACTGAATTTTCTTTTAGTGATAATGATGCTAGTAAAGGTTAGTATATATTTTTCAAGAAAAAAATGACTCTGCATACTGGATACTTGTGCTTGACAAGATTTACTACAACACACTTTCATTTATCAACACTCCTATACCTACTTGTAATTTATATTTACTCACTTGAAAACTTTGGGACACAAAATACGCTGCAGTTAAGGACCAGAAAATATTATATTTATATAGATAAAAACATATTTAAGCTTAATTTTAAATAATTATGCCTTAGTTTAAGCTTTTAAGAAAATTCTTTTAGCGAGATAAAACCATTTATCTGAGTCCATTAGAAGTTGCAGAAGATATTACAATATCCACTACGATGAAGATGCTAAATACAGGCTAATATATTTGATTTTGATTTGAAATGGTTGATTATGTTCCTATGTTGTATGATGCAGAAAAAAAAAAAAAACTTCAGAATTGGGCATAGCCAAAAACAAAAACGAACAAAAGAAGAATAAATAGTGAGAGCAGTGGCAGAGGAAAGAGCCTTCTTCGTTCACCTTAGTAGGGGTTAGGGAAGGATCTAAAGGATAAATATTTAACCAAAAAAAAATGAAAAACCCAAACCGAAAAAATGTGAAAATCGTGCAACTATAACCAATTATTGAATTATAGCAAATTATTGTCTAGGAGGAAAAGATAATGATTCTCCTAGACACCGTATTATTTTATGGCTTGAAAACGGTATGTCATGAAGAATTTAAAGGTGACATTAATCATAAGAAAACAATAATGATTGAAGAATAGAATGAATGCACTAGATAAAGTATAATTGTTTGTATTTGGTTATAGTCTTTTTTTTTTTTTTTGGCTTCAAATATGCTAAACCTGTTTTGGGTGATTAGAAATAAATTAAAGAGATCACAAGTTTAATCATGCCCGTTATTTGATCTTTGTAAATCCGGGATCACAAGTCACAAACGCTTTCAATTTTTTATAAAAATGGTTTATACGAAAATGTTATAAAGATTGCATTTAAGAGAGCGTAAAGAACATCCTTGTTGGACCAAAGGATCCCTCTAAAATCTATTTAACTTAGTAACTCCTCTACCTGAAACTTATTTGCATAATTGAAAGTTCCTAACTAACAAAGGGTGCATTTATTTGGGATTCTGCAGCTTCAAAATTATTTTTTAAAAGCTTAATTTTTAACTTTTTCAATTAAATATAAAATTTAAGCTTCATAATATTTTTTTTAAAATCCGAAGCAAATGTATGTAAGTAACAAACAAGCAAAATAAAATATTATATTGCAATTCCTATCATAAAGTTTGTAACTTCACCTTATCTCACTCCCTCAATTAACTTTATTAAAAAAATGGCAAGTGAACTATTTCTTATCAAACAAACTATATCGGATAGGTTGCATGATGCTGGTGGTTCACTGTACGTAGTGGAAAGTTTTATCGGTTTCAAGACAAAAGGATTTAGTGGAGCAATTCATTTTCTGTGTGGAACGGATAAGATTATTATTTAATCACACTTAGCTAATATATTCAGGAATCCCTTGTTAATGAAGCAAAATACCGAAATCATGTTTGCAGCAGTGTATATAAACGTTCATTGATGTGAAGAAAAAGAGAGCATAACTGACAGATCAAGTATACATAAAGAGTGGTAATGAATATTCGAGAATTTGTACTTTTGTGCCATTATTTATGGAAAAGGTGCCATTATAATCAATTGGAAAGGATATATAGATAAACCTTGTGTGTGTGTGTGTGTGTGTGTGTGAAGATGTACTAAGGTGATTGCTTTTAAGCAATAAAGTCCCTCACTCACAGAATATATGGGCTGGGCGTTCAAATTAAATATGGCTTGAGGACGTAACCCCGAATTCTATCATTATTTTGAACAACTTTTGTGGTCTACAAAACCATAATTCATCCCTAAGACCACTCCTAAGTCCATGGGACAAGACTACCCTTGGAAGCTGGGTAGAGAACAACAACCCATGCCGCGTATTTTCATATTTTTTATGAGTTTAAATTCAATATCATATCCATGACCAAAAAGAAAAATTAAATATCATATATATATATATTTAAATTACTTTAAGAAAGTCTTTGACCGATGTTATTTCCTAGATATTGCTCTGAGATTAACTATTCGAGATTAAGAAGTCCTTTCAACATATGCATTAATATTTACATCAATATACCGTGATGACAGATCAACATATATTGAGATAATATTAAGGGTAAATTACATTCACTTCTTCTTGAGGTTTGTGAAAATACAACTTACATCCTCTCTAGTTGTTAACTTCACTACATTTGTTTGTCAAATTTTAAATATTTATATTATAGTTACATCTCAATTTCAGAACATTATTAGTAAACTTAACAAAATAATATTTTATGATATTAACTATTTTTAATTAATAAAATTATAAAAATACATTTACCTACTTTGTTAAGTTTAAGGGTATTTTTATAATTTTATTAATTAGGAACAATTAATATCACAAAAAATATCATTTTGTTAAGTTTACCAACAGTGTTCTGTGAATAAGGAGTGTGATTGTAATATAAATACTTAAAATTTGACAAATATAGGTGTGAGTGTAAGTTGAACAATTAGAGGGGTGTGAATTGCATTTTCACAAACTTAAGGGAAGGTGATGTAATTTACCGTAATATTAATGTAAATGCTAATATAAGTGTTATGGATCATGCCTAGGCATAATATTAATGGGTTAAGTACTAGCTTCCAAGCCCAATAGGAGCCTAACTGCTCCAATGATACCCTTTGTATCTTTATAAATAGCTCCTTAGGCATATTATCATACAAGCTAAAAGGAATGCATAACTCATTTATTATTGTAAATCTCTTGAGCACTCTTAACTTGATTGTCGAAGTTTTGCAGATACACACCCCCTATTTAGAGCATGGAGCAAGGAGGATCATATATAACAGTTTGTGTTTCCCAACCTATTCTAGATTCCAGGTATATTCTATTAGATACCTATTTGTAACAACAAGATATTTTGATAAATAAATATAAAAGTAATGGCTAATTGCTAATTTAATAAAAAAAAATATAAGGACAAAATGGTAATCAACTCTTTTTTTTTAAACAAAATAAGGATATTCATTGCTAACAGTAGTGACCAACCTTCTCATCATGAGCTATCTTAAAGAAGTAAATGATTTACAAAATCCTCATTTCTATGAGTGAGGATTAAACCTTCAACCACATAGTTAAGGAATAAGAAAAGTTACCATCACTTCACAACCTATGATTATGCTAATCAACCCATTAAACAATAGTTTCTATCACCCCCAAAATAAAAAGTTCAATAAAATACAACATAAAAGTGGATTTTCATATGCAGTCACTATTCAATGAAGTTGATCCAGTTGCATTTAACTACATTTTATAAATATTGTTAAATGCTTAGAAAAGTTGTTGGTGAATGCCACCTCTTCTATGCTTCTCTCAGACTCCCTCATCTATGCCCACCCTCACTCACCCACCTTCACCACAACCGTTCACCAAGGTCCTTTCGCGTACTGCAACCGGTCACAGACTCACCGTCACAGCACTCTCTCTTCTCCACAAACAGCCAGGTGTGGTTTAAAAAGTGTGTCCAACGTCGTTGCGTTAAGATGTGTCATGCGCATGTGAAGCCACCTAGGCAACTGCACAGCATGCACTGGTCGACGACACTGTAATGTAGCAATCACCAAAACTTACCAAACTTTATAGTCTTACATAACAATTTTTATGTTTCCACAGTAGTTGTGTTCAACTATCTACACCAAAGCTATTATTATAATATTTAAATGTTGAAGCGGTTTACACCTTGGATGCATTTGATTCTCTTGGTGGGATACAAAATTAAGTAACCATATCATTAATAACAAGATTCCCAGAGTTTGAAAGCCATGAGATTCTATCCATGAAGACAAAAATGATTTGACTTGTAAGTGACATTAATTGGAGCTTGCAATGTCCTAAAGAATTCAGATATTTATTTAAAAATGGTGGTGTGTTTTTGTCCAATAAATATGCGGGTTTGATTTGCTTACTTGATGTGAACTTCTTTCAGGCGATCTTGCAAATTTTTTATAAATGTTGTTAGGCGTGTGAGTAAAGAGGTAAACTTTTATAAATAGATTTTATATGTAAAATATATATAAAATTTATTCATAAAAATTTATCTTAATTTTTAATCCGCAATCAAATATTCCATATACATGTGTTTGGTTTAGAAGAAAGTAACAAGACAAAAAACATAATAGAGATAAAATGTATTGGAATGTGAGCTTTTCTCATTTGGATCACGCTAGAAACAAGGAGGAAAGAAAAAAATCATGTGAACCCACTCTATAACTTTTTCTTGTTTGCAAATTTTTTTTTACCCATTTAAATTTTGAAAACGGTCAGAATGTGTGAATTTATATAATATTAAACTTTATTTAGAAGCTAAATCTTAAAGTAATTTTTATATATTAAATATTAATAAAAATATTTATCAATATTATTGTTAAGTTATTATCAATTTAATTTATAGAAAATTTTTACAATTTTAATGAAAATAAAATATTTATAATTTTTTATTACAATGAGGATATATATATCATTTTTATACAACTTTTATTTTCTTTCTTCTCATTTTCTCTTCATCTTCTTTCTTTTCATTTTCTTTTATCTCAGTTTCTCTTTTTATCCAAATAATAGCCAAGTGTTATGATTTTGTTCTCACCTTCATGGATGACCAATAATAAATTTACCTAATTTTTTGTTCAAAATATAACTAGAATTAAGAGAAATGCTTTCTCATTTTTTATAATATTTTTCACTGAATTAACAAGTAAAATAACTAAATTCTCAATTATTAATAGTTAATTTTCCATTATAGACAGATTTACTATTTCTTGTGCCCATTTTAAAATGCCTTTTAGAAAGAAAATTTTATCACAAACTATCTTTAGTTTAAGAATATCCAAGAAATATTTTTTTCCCACTTTAATTACCCTCATATTCATTACCTCAACTAAATTTGGTAATTAAGAAAAAAGATAATAATTTGTTTTTTCGCTGCTAAAAAAGAGATAGAAATGTGGGTAAGCTATTTAGCAAAAAGAGATAATTTAGCATTGGGATTTTTCTTTAATGCTCAAAATAAGCTATTTTTCTTTATATTTAATAATTTTTTTTATCATATCTTATTAATCATATAGTATCTTATTTAGAAATATGGATAAATCATGTCTCGAATAATTAGTCACTTTTCGACAATGAATACCATGAAAAAACCAAAAAGTAAACACGTCCAAAAGTATGGTTAAAAGGTTTAAAGCATATTTTCATTTTATCCAATTATTATGCAAACTTCACGGATCACATGTATAATCCTAGACAAGAGGTAGGGTGTGAAAAGTCTTTGAGAATATATAATAGTTAAGATAGTCTTTATAATTTACTTGGACGGTCTTTCTTTTTCTAGCTTTTAGGGTGAAATTAAAATTCACAATATTAAAAATATCCTAAATTCTTACAAAAAATTTAAAGAATGCCTCAATACAAACAAAAATAAAAATAATATAACCAAAATTGCCGTTTATTTAATTTACTCGAAATCTCTCTAAGGTTGAAATAATATCTACAACAATAATAATAAGATTTATCTAAGCAGTTGGATGACAACGAGAACCACAGTCACGTATAAGGAATCCCACATTTAGATCCCCATTTTGAGGATTTTTTCCTTGCGAGGATGGGGATGGGAATGAAAGTCCCCCTGTGGAGAAATGGAGGATAGGGATGGGGACTGTGCCACCACCCCGCAAATCCCCGTCCCGAGCCAAATGACATATTAATCCCTTAGATGATAGTATATGATAAAATATGTCAATGAGGCTACTCAGTATTTTTCAATCTATTTAATTTTATTGCTATATTTTTTAAATAGAAATGAAAGATATCCATAACCTTACCTAACACTACTTGCACAGCACACCACATACCACACACACAACCTTTAACCTTTCTTACTCCTATCCTTCTTCTTTGAGTTATGTGCAGCCCACCCTTTAATTTTTCTCTCTCTGTTGTTGTTGTTGGCTAGCTATTTAATCACTCAACCTCCATTTTCTCCCCTCAAAGAGTGCGCACAGCAATCAAGAGATCAAACCTTTCTTTTTCGTCTTTATCATTCATAGATTCGTTGGTTCACTTGAGTGTTGATTTGGGTTTAGCTTGGTGAAGTTCAACGGAAGTTCTATGCTCAATGTTGTTGAGTTGGGTTTTGGGAATTTTTGAGCTTGGATCAATGATTGGTTTGCTTTGTAGAGACAGGATAGGGAGGAAGGAATGAGAGGTCGATCGTTAGGTCCCATGGATCTCCGACAAGGATGGTTGGGGATGGGAGGAAATTTCCCCGCTGCGGAGATCGGGGACAAGGATGGGGAGCAAATTAAATCCCCAGGGCAGAGATAGGTAGAGTAGTCCCCGCACTTGCTCCACCCCATTGTCATCTCTATAAAATAGTGCTCTAAGGATACTGATTAAAAATCAAGAGTGGAAAGTTTTGTATATAAATAATGAGATTTTATATTTTTAATGTATGTGACCCATTCAAAACTTTTAAAACTTTTTTTTTTCTTAACCATTGCGACATCGATTAGTAAAACTCAAAAGTAATACATTCAAGAATCAATGCTCAAATTTGGTTGGTTGGTCCCGTCATCCCCTTGGCTTCATCGGTAGTAATTAGAATCGGCATTGATGCCTGTTGCGTTTGGTTGGTGGTTTGATTCAAGCAACAAAACTCAAACAGCTATATGTGTGTGTATATATAAGGCTCATGTGACCTATGCTTACACGTGTTGACCTCGTGTTGGACCTACATAGGCCAAAGTGATCACTCATGTAATAAAAAGCCCTTATAGTATGTTAAAAAAGATAGAAATAATACACCGAAGATGATTTCAATTATGTAAATAATAATATTGATAAGAAATACTGTTTTTGGTCGAGAAACCACGTATATTATTATATTGGATGCAATTTTGCTCAAAGAGGATAAGACTATTAGAACAACAAAGATCTCAATTCTGAATTTTAACATATCTGTATATTCAAGAATAAAACTCAAGACCTCAGGTCAAACTACAACATAACAGTTCCAAGCATGAGGCTTAGTATAGTTGGTAGCTATTAGCTGGATTCCTTACGCATTTAATTAAAGATTTGATTCTTGATGATATATATGAAGAGAGTCTCATTATTAAAAATAAAATCCATATTTATGATTTTTATATATGTCTCCAGGGAGTTAGTCACCACTTTTAATTATGGATATTTTAGGTTCACCTAAAGCAAATACAACATTCTCTATCATCTAATGTACGTGGTAAATAAAATAACTATCTACTTTAATTATTTAAAGGTAAAAATGTCATTGATGAATTTCTTAAATAACCCTCTCAAAAAATAGCACTTTAATAATATATGTTTAAAAATAATATTTTATCAATGAATTTTCACATTACATTAATCTCTTTAGATATCAAACTAATTTAAAAGTTTCCATGTCTCTTTAGTAAAATGTGAAAGTGATATTTAAATGACTAATTTGATGTTAAAAAAGAGAGTTAAAATCAACCATTTTCACCACATGATTACGAAAGGATTGAAATAATGAAACATATAATTTTAGATCAAGATGAATGTTTACTTTAAAATATAGATTATTTAATTTTAATATATTAATTTATATTATTATTTAATTATATATTATCATATTAATAAATATAATTGATTCTCATCCCAATAATTTTACAAGTCATGTAAGTAAAAAAAATTGGAATAAATACCCAAATTGCTCTCTACAATTTCTTTGATACACAAATTGATCCCTAATAATTGTAAATACCCAAATTAGTCCTCACAATTGTTAAAATAGGATATTATAGGTTCTTGACCGGTCTGTCAATGCTCGGCCAAGAGGCAGAAATGAGAAAGAGCTCGTTTGGAGAAATTAAAGTTCGTCCAAGAGGAAATATAGCTCGCAGGAAAAGGAAGAGCTAGGTAGACTAGGCAAAGCTCGCTGCAGGTAACTAAGACTGATGGCATGTGACGGAGCTGCCATATGTCATCCAAGTTCATTCTCTTCCAGCTCGCCTCCTCTGTCGAGCTCTATTTCCTCAAGACGAGCTTCACCTTCTAAGCGAGCTTTTTCATCTCTGCCTCCTAGTCGAGACTTGATTGCCAGTCAGAAACCTAGTGTCTTATTTTTACAATTGTGAGAAATCAATTTGGGTGTTTACAATTGTTAGGATCAATTTGTCTATCAAAGGAATTGTAACCAATTTGAGTGTTTACACAAAAAATTGATTGGAATGCAGCTTGCATTTGGGATTTAATTTGTTAACCAGTTGAAGCTTGTCTTTGATTGAATTATTAGCTTTCATATTAAAAATAATATAAAAAAGTTTTACACTATTAAAATTAAACTACTAAAATATCAATGAATTAATAATACTTGGTTGTCTATTAATTAAATTAGATAAGTTTAGCCTTGTTACAATTAAATGTTTTTGTTTTATTGAGTTCAATTAACGTTTTATAGTAAATTTACAAGTAAATAATACAAACATTGAAAGCTCTATTTTAATTTTTTAAATGTATTTATTTATTTAGTTTAAAATATCTTCTGTCGGCTATCCTACCTCAATGGTTTAGGTTACATATTTCATTAAAATATCAGACTTTGCTGATGACACGCACACCAAGTGATGGGGTGTTTTCTCTTGACCCCCAAAATTCTAATCCAAGTGAGTCAGCCCTGAAAATATATATTTATTCTCACGAGTATGATTGGGAGAGAAGTTTGAATGATTTTTTTTTAAGGTGAAATACAAATTCATTAATAACTGATCTCAAAAACTAATAAATCTCAAATACAGTTTGGAACCTCATTGGTCTACATTTGATCTACCACATCTTTAGCTAGCCATGTTAATCTATCAGCTATATATTTACAACATCAAAGACGAAGTTTGAATGAGTTTTTTTTTTTTAATGAGTTAGTCTTTACACATTATAAACTTGTATTTGAAAAATTAATTAAGGTATTGGTTCTTTTTAATAAATAAATAAGTAAATAGCTATCAATCTTTTGCTCTATTGTATTTTTTAAATACACGATTTCTTCGTGGAAGAAATATACACAGAGAAGTATCAACAACTGTAAGCATGCATAAGAATCTCTTTAAAAAGGGGCATGTGATTTTTGTTTTGCCTCTAAATAATAGGCTTGATTAACGATGAAGCAGTTTTCCAACATAAGGTAATGGGTGAGATGTGCTGGGTGCAGCTGGAAGTTCAACTCATATCATGTCACTTGTTTTGCCCAAACAAATCTGAATAGTGAATACTTTAGAATTTATATACGTACATGCAGTTGGAAAAAAGATTTTTTTAAAAAAAGAACAACCAAAGTCGAGTTTAGACATCTAAGAGGTGATATATATATATATGATAATTAATAATAAGGAAAACGTGGTAGTGAATTGAGTTGGAAAATATATATATGAGAAAAATTCAGTGACTACAAAATGTATATATTTATATAGGGAATTATTCTTATGCTAAGAGTGTCACTTAACCAATTTGATTCACTAATTTTCAAAATATGAAATATGTAATGTTTGCTATATTTGTTGTTTCAATTTAAAGCTAATAACAACTTAATACGTAATAATAACGTTCGGTTATGCGATTTAGGTGATTAAAAATTAATCAGAGCGTTCAGTTCCAAGTAATATTTAATATATAGTTACGTTGAGATGAAGATGTTTAATTTGTTTCATGTGACAGCATTTTAATGTCAATGATGTAGAAAAGCACATATATATATATATATATGTTTTTCTTTTTGCATCATCCTATACATACAACGGTGAAATTAAACCTTAATTGGTACAGGGAAAGAAAAGATGAGGATCGGCAAGGCTGGGACAATATGGGGTCTACAGTGAAAAGAAGATGTCTATCAAATAAAATAATGCATGAAAATTTGATTGATGGTGCTATATAACACTGGGCTGCTGTCTTATCTGCAAAGTTTAGTGTTGCCAAGAGGTCATTGATTATAGATGATGGGGTCTACTACTTGGTGCTTTCTTACAAGTGGATAAGTTACATGTGCGCATTCTATAAATTAATTGAGTTGTTTTTCCTACAAAATGACTGAAGTACTAATATGCATCTTGTTTGATTGGGAGACAATATCATATATGGTTTATACAGAGACTCATGAGGCCATAGGACAAATCTTGTCAAGCCACACAGAGTCGCGGTCTGGATGCATAGCTGGTGGTTTGATATGTATGATCACATTTTTTGTTTTCTTTTCAAAATAATGTTCGGCCACACATATGAATGCTATTTTATATATATTCTGTGGTCAAAACGGGATGTTTTACCACGTATATCTAATTTACATTTGGCTTTATTGAACAATTGGCATATATATATATATATATATCTTGAATTTATTTCCTCAGTTTCAATATTAATATACAACCATTTTCAACAAATCTTACGCCACTAGCAACTAGCAAGATTTATATAAAATTGAAATTTGGCATCGTTTCAAAGTTTAATTTAAGTATGCTCACAGTATGAAAGATCTTTATACAATCATATGATTAAATGTTTCTATTTGCATGACCATTTAAATAATTTAGAATATAAGCCAACTTTTTACTGAAATAACAACATTTACAATCAAATTAAATCTTTGTTTCAAATAATGAATTGGATTGGACTGATATGTATAAATTAATAATATTTAGGTGAAAATAATTACACACAAATAAAATCATTATGTGATAAATTAAAATTATTATAAGAAAAAAATATAAACATAACAATGAAAAATCATATTGTACAATATTATTCGGTTTCAATTTGATTGAATCGATTTTGAAAACTAAATCTAAAATTTGATCTAGTCTAAGTGGTTTTCAGAAAACAAGAACTAATTTGATACAAACTTTTGTGACTTTCATCAATTTTCAATTATTTTGATCGGTTTAGCAGTTTTGATTGAGTTTGATTGAATTTAAACACCTGCTAATCCCTTGTTCTTGCTCAAATAATTAAGGTAGTATAGAATTTATTTTTATAAAATAAAAATCATATTTTTTCGAAGATAGTCAATGGGAATATAGTACTTTAATTTACCCCTTTCAACTATAGCCCATGTGTTGTTTACCTTACCTCAAAATTTTGAAAACATGCAAATCAACCCCCAATGTTATTGTTAATTGTGCAAAGCGACTATGCTGTTAATTTTTTTTTGTCCATTATTACCAAAAATAATATACATTAAAGAAATTTATGGTATTAAGTTGCATGTTATTTGTTAAAGTATCAAGTTGCACTTGACCTAAAGTTCAAAGGTATAGCACCATTATTTTTCATTGGCAATAAATGAAAATTTTGCTGAAGAGCTAAAGTGCACATTTAAAAAATTTATGTGTTTGGTTTGTGGAAATATTTCTTGTTTTGTCTTCTATTTTCATTTTCTAAAAATGATTTCCATTTATAGATTTTTAGAATTTAGAAAATGCGTTTGATTTATAGAAATAGATTATGTTTTGAAAAAGTGAAAACAATGACAAATATGTTTGGTATGTCTATTTTCAAAATGTAATCTTCAAAATCAAATTTAAGATAATCTTAAATTCATTTTTTTTTTGGTAGATATCTTCAAATTAAAATTCAAGATAATAAAATCATGTTTGTTATTAAAGAATAAAACTAATATATATTTGATTTGTACAATATTTATTAAAGTAATAAATAATTTTATAAAACAAAATACTTTCTAATAATTTTTTTTACGATACTTTCTAATAAAATTACATTTAATGACAAAATTTGTTTGAGTAACTAGGAAAAATTTCTACTTGATTTTGTCCTTCCTTCATTTATAAGAAAAGGAACACATATCATTTCCCAAAAATTAAAAAAGAAAAGAGAAAAAAGGAGCAGAACACAAAACCAACCCTTGCGCCACCAACATCATCACTATGCGATCTCGAACCAAGTTGTTAAATCTCACTCTGAGAGCAACAACAGCATCCATCATCACCTCTGCCCATTGCCATTCATCCACCTCAAGCACAACCATCAAACACCACCATTATCTCCCGCAAAGCAACCACCATCAACCGCCTCCTTAACCTTGACTTCTACTAAGATCAATGTCAAACCATCACAGCAACCATCACGCATCACGTTCACCTCCACAAACCAACACCACAAACTTGACATTGACATCGACATTGCGCACTGTTGCTCCCCTAAGTTTGTAGCCGCCGTGTATTGCTTGGCACGCCGCTCCATCCTGTCGTATCGTCATAGGCCCATTCCGCTTATGCGTGCGTTTGTCACATTGGGTACATATTTTTGCTTGAGCGGTTTAGCTCAGGTGGCTTAAGGAAATAAAAGTATGTATCCAATATTTACGGTCATGCCACCACATTTCCAAATAAAAACGTTTTTAACCAAGACCAAAGGAAAGATTGAAAACATAAAAATGTTGTTTTCAAAATTTTCAAAAATTTTGAAAATATTTTCTGAAATCTAGAATGAAAACAGGTAACTAAACATGTTTTCAATGGTACTTTTCATTTTTAGTGAAAATGAAAATTGAAAATACACAAATCAAACACCCGCTTAAGTATCAATTTAATTTTCACTTTTTTTAAAAACAAAAGAAAAATATGAGGTAAAGTGCATGTGACTTATATCTAGTTCGTGGAATGAAGTAATATTTTACCCATGTCAAAAACTTAATCAGATCATAAGTTTTAGTTATGAATTAATTTTAATAAACTATATTAATATAAAAAAATTCATAATTATTCAATCATGTATTTTTATTTTATTAAATTCAATCATGTATTATTATGTCATTAAAAATATGTAACTATTATAATAACTATCTTAAAAGTCATGAAAAAGATTAAATAGGTTATGATTGGTAAATAGTGTAAAGTATTCTAAAATGATAATGTATAAAAAATATAAGTTAAAATGCACCTTATATCATAATTCTTTTCATTTATAGAATAGGAGAACTTGGTTGAACCATTATTTCAATATTTAATTTCATGTAAAAATTACACTTTATTTTATCAAATGTTTTAAAAAGTGATCAAAGACGAAATTAGTATGGGCTGATAAATGTCCTTCAGTGTGATGTGATTGGAAGTCAAGTAGAGATTATATATCGCACTTAGGTAGCAATTTTTAGTTTGGGAGGTTATAGGTAAAAAAACATTTTTTTCAATGAATAATGAATGACACAAATAATTTGGTCAATGCATTTATGGACCTTATAGCATAACTAGTACAAAGATCGAACATTTTGATTCTATTTTCGTTCAGACAGAAGAAGAAATTGCTAGAAACAATAAAGGGCCAAAAAAGGATACATTTCCGATTGCAGATGGGTTTTCTTGTGAACGTGGTGGGGTGTCCATGTTCAATGAACAATCCAACTATCATACAATAATATAAATGTATTAAAAAATTTAAAATAAAGATCCATAAGTTTATGATGAGGGACATTATTTTGAATAAGAGTGTAGGGTGACGTTTCAAGTATAATATTGAAATTTATAAAATTTAGATACAATATGTTATTTTTTAATACAAATAATTACGTAACGATTTATATACAATCTCAATTAAAAAATTAATATTTTTCATATATGAATCACTACGTAGTAATTTATGTGATAAAATAATATTTTATTTTGACTTTTTTATATTTTAAATACACATAAATCACTATATAGTGATTTTATTAAAAAAGTAATATCTTAAATCACTATCTAACAATTTATGTTGATGGTCAATTTACATATAAAAAATACTGTCTCAGTCTAAATATCCTTGTAATTCTATTTCATACCACTACCGTACCCAAATATCATTATAAAAAAAATTTCCCGTTTTATTTTATGAATGATTGATGCTAGTTAAGAGAGAGAACTTCGACAAGTATATACCTTTCGTGCAGATAAAACGAAATGGGATAAATATGACAAGCAAAGCAGATATGCATGGTAGAATGGGATACGCAAGTACGCAGCAACGCCCCTTTCAAATTCAGACATCTACATTATTAATTGATAAGGATACATGTGTTTCAGTTTCAGTGGAAGTGGGGAATCGATCACGTATTCAATGAAATGATTGAGAACAACACATGGGAGTCATTAATGAATGCAATTAATTGCCACATCTAATCCATAACCAAGATTATCTGCTACTTAAAAATAAGAAAAGGGTCTTGCTTAGCAGTATTTTCAGGGCACTAGTTAAAAATATTTTAATAGATAAATTTTTAAAATTTGTGGTGGATTCTATATGTGAAAAAAAATTAAAATATATATTTTTAAGATAAATATTTTTCTTTTTATTATCTTAATTGATATTATTATGGTACTGATTAAATAAACTCATAAGAAAAGGAAGATTAACATTATCTGTAACATGTGGTTAGGTCTGACAATGTCAATAATTTGAGATAAGAATAATCTAAATATTTAATTATTAATTACAAAAAATATTTCTATACAATAAAAGTTATTATCTCCGTTCATAATAAATATTGTTGTAACTTTTTGATGGGTCTATAAATCAATATATCTAAATACATTTTTGTATTCAGATATATTAATTTATAAATATATATAAAAAAGATCAAAATGCCATTTATTATGAAATGGGGAAGTATGACAGTATTTAGGTAGGCATTAATTTTTTATTTGCATCACTACATTGTAAAAACAATTTTCCAAATAAATCTTTATTGTAAGAGAAATACACTTAGAATTCCACTGTCCATTCACCAAAAATTACACCGTTCATTCTCTTTACTTATACTTTGAAGGCATGTCAAAATTATTTCACCATATAGTAACATTACCTGTTAGATTTGGACCACTGTGATGCCGATTGATTCCAACATTGATCTTGTCATGGAACTGCATTAACTTCTCTAGTCTATATGAAGGGTACGTAGTGTTTTAGAGTTTGAATCACTCAGGCAAACCACATGTTCTTTGTCCTGGTTATGCTGGTTGTGTTTTTCGTTGGATCCAACACTCAATCACATGTCGGGTGCCTTTATATATATATAATGGAGTGAACTTACTACATTTGGTTTTGTTTTGTACTGAGAATGTCAATATAATATATATGTAATATTCAAAAAAATGTTATAAGAGGTATACTTTCTTTTTTTTTTTTTACCTTTATTCATAAACGGATAAAAAGGGGGCAAGTTGCTCTTGCGAACAATTATATTGGTATATATTCCAACGCAGAAAAAGAGAAAAAAAAAGTATATTCTAAAGTATCTTTCAACAAAATGTGATAAAAAGAGCAATTTGTGTATAATACGTAACATGTTTTTTTGAACCAAGATATGATATGTTTTTTCGTGTATAATATGTAACATGTTAACCAGTTATAAATGGAGTGATGTTATGAACATCAATAAGATAAAGTGTCTTTTACAAATTCTTTGTTTAGTCTGAGAAGTATTCTATAGATTTGATTCATTTTAACTATTTATAGGATTAATTTCTATTTGAATGTCGAATATTAAGACTTATGTAATTTTTAATAACCTTAAAAAATCAACTTGAGTTCTCCTTTCAAAAGTCAAAATTGCTTATCACCTATATTGCAAATTTTATTAATGAGTTACCAAATATTTTGTGATAAATCTGAAACCATCATTTCATTAACAGTTAAACTACATTATTATGATTAATCTAATAATGAGAATTTGAGTAGTATACATGAAATTCTAAATTCTAATCTTATTGTAACCTACTAACCAATATAATTTTTGAAATAAAAAAAACTACATGCCACCATGAACTTATATCAAGAATAAAAATTTCAATTTGTAAAATCTCATATAATCAATTGAGACCAGAATGTTATTTTGTTAATCAATAAATCATAAAATGCTAGCTAAATGGTAGGAAATTATATTTTGATTTAATTTTCATATCTTGATAATATAATTTTTTTAAAATAATTATTTAATAATATATTATTACATGAGTAATGGTAATTGACTCTTTCGTGTATTAGTTAAATTTTTTTGCAACTTACGAGGTAAGCTGTGTCTATTGTCTGTTAGAATTTAACTTTTGAGTGTCTGCCGAGTAGGTGTGTGATTATGCCACGTCATTCGCAAAGCATTAACAAAATCTATTGATATGGGCTTGCCGTTGGCAATCTATATAGCATATACTGTTAGAATAATAGTCACTTCCCAATAACCACTTTAATTTCATACAAATCCACAAAATTGATTGAACTGGCCGGTAAGTGAAGAAGAAGATATGTGATAAAATTTTAAGGAAGCAAGTGGCTCTTATAAGAAATTTGCATACAGTAAAATTTAGTTTTATGTGCCATTCAAATAGGCTAAACTTACAAAAAAAAAGTTTTATAATTTCATAAAAAATTAAAATTTTGCATGTATATAATTTGTGAAATCAGTATCCGGAACATGTTTGTTACACAACCATTTGACGTACAAAGCTCAAAAGGAAATTAATAACTTAATCCGAACTATGGAATCCACAGAAGGTGTGTAAAGGAGAAAGAAAAAAAAAATCCTGATAAATAAATATATAAATTTGTGAAAATTCTTAGACTGTATAATTAACAACCTATAATAATATCCAGATAAGAATGTTTCAGGCCAACATGGAAGTAAAGTACAACGTAAGTCATTATTTAATGTCACCACCAACAACTGCAAACAGAAAATGAGGTCCCATACCATATCAATGGTGATCTACTGTCAGACAATGTACGGCTAAGATTTTGTTGGCAGCTTTGCTTTGCATAGTAAAAGTACATCTAAGATTAATATCAAACTTAAATATGTTTTCTCCTTTAAAAATAATTAAATTTTGCTTTTGGTTATTGAAGAGAAAATTATTGTATATTTCTACAATTACATAATTTTAATTTCTATTACATGATTATTAACTGTAATATAGAATTGAATTTGTCCGTTCAATATTTAATATAAACAATGTAAAGAGTGACAAAATTGAAGCTTGGACCCAAACTAGGCAACTTTTTTTTTTCAAAGATTAAAATCAAAATTTATTTATTAATTTTGAAGAATCAAAATTATCTTTACTAATAATAATAAGGAATAAATATATTTTATCCTCATAATTTTAGTTATGTACAATTTATAATCTATCTTTTTAAAATGTGTATCATAACATCTTAAACTTTAAACTGGACAAATATCTCTCAGGATAATTTTGACAACTAATGAAGATAAGATTTATACGCACTTAATTCTTCTGACGTTTCTAATTTATATAACTTTACATTTTGTCTGTGAATACTATGTATAATTAGCCTCTATTTTTTATTGCGTGTAATCTCACCCTGCAATAACTTAAAGTTTTACACTGTTTAAAAGTAAAAGATTTTTTTGTACAATTTAAAAAGTTCATATTATCATAATATACGTTTTGAAAAATTAGAGTGTAAATTATACATAATATAAAATTAAGGGGTTAAAAGGTATTTCACTCTAATAATAACGATGATGATGATAAACAGCAGAACGTTACTTCTGTCCTGTCATCGTGAATGTTAACGTTGTGTGCTCATGGAAAGAGCCAAAACAAAATTGTATAAGAAGTAACAACCATTAAGGTTCAATTATCTGATACACACACACAGTCAGAGAGAGAGAAAAGCAAAGTAGCCAATTGTTTTTGTTTCTCTGCGCCATACTTTTGCTTGGTTCTCAGTTTGTTTTCTTTGGGCGAAAAAGAAAGAACAAGACGAAGTAAAGCATTAAAAGGTGCTACTCATCATGTCATTTAGTTTCTGGTTCTGAAGAAGAACACCCTTTTCTAATTTCCTTCTTTTCTTTTTTCGTGCCTTATTTAATTTTTTCAGCTTTTTTATAGCCAAAACAATATATGGTTTAAAAGCAGCAATACTGATAGGATTATCAACTTTCCTCGCTGAAAATCTGCCAAAACTCATGTAATACATACGTTTGGCTTTTTTGAGCTTACTTAGCATTATGTACTATACATAAGTTAGAGTCTTAATGAAGAAAGCTTTCATATCTCCACTAATTTATGTCATCAAATCATATCCACGTGCAGTTTCCATTTCTGTTCAAAATTGAGAGTTAAGATTAGGATACCCCTTTAGTCCATTCCCAGACTTTAAGTTGCATAATTAGCTTAAATTTCTCCTTGAAAGATTTCCTTCTGTTTTGTGTGATGTTTTCTTCTTGTGTTTTCTTAGTCAGGGTCACTGTTGTTTATGTGGTGTTTTTGTTGTGGAGGTAGAAGAGGTCGTGTGTAGAGTACCCTTAAAAGCTTGAAGGGAAGATGAACAACAACTCGGTTTCAGAAAACAGTTTTTACATTGACAGTGATGAGGAAGATGAGGAGAAGGACTTGAACAAAGGTGAAGTTGTTGATGGAAACGATTCTGATTCATCCAACTACTCAAATGAAAACCCCCCACAGAGAAAACCCAGTTCCTACAACATCTCCTGGCCTCAGAGTTACAGGTCAACTCCTTCTCCTGTCCCTTGTTTCAGTCTCCACAATATGGATTTTGTGCATCTCGTGTCTGCCATGAGTAGTACTCTTTGTGTGTCTATGTTGCGCTCTGTGCCTTTTTCTGTTTCTGGAAGTGTTAAGAGAATCATTTTATTTATGAAATAATGATTAATTGTCAGTTTTTTTCTTCACTGTTTATTATAATCCCTGGAAAGTGATTTTGCTTTTTAGTGTGAATGTAAAATGTAGTGTGAACTTTTCTGATTAGTTTCAGCTAATCAAGAAAAAAGAATCTACCTTTTTTGTCACAAGTCAAGAAACTAGGCCAAAAAGTTGAACATTTTTTGCTTTTGAAATTTTTTTGTTTGGACTGAATCCTTATTATTCTCTTGTGACTGATTTAATGTTTCAGGCAGTCTATTGATCTATACAGTAGTGTTCCATCACCAAATATTGGGTTTCTGGGGACACCCTCATTGTCAAGATTAAGCAGTTCTTTTCTTTCTACATCTCTAACAAGGAGGCACACTCCTGAGACACTCCCTTCAGTCACAAAGCCTCTGATACAGGCAGCAGCAGAAGATGAGCGGCAGCAGAGGCGTAGCTCTCATGCCTTGCTTCCTCCTATTCCATCAAGGAGGTCATCTTCCATTAAGAAGGATTCCAAGGTCTCTCATGAAATTCCACTGTCTAGACACTGCTCTTATGGACAAGCTGTGCTTAATGGTAAGCAGTTGAACGTTGCCTTGCCATCCATTCTGATCCGTGATAGTGAAAAAACACTATAACAACAACTAAGTCTTGTTCCACTAAGTAGTGTTTGCTACATGGATCTGACTGATCACGTTACAATACTCATATTTATTTATTTATTTATTTTATCAAAGAAAGTGAAGATGAAAAAAATGAAGGGAAAAATATTAGCCAACGAAATGAAAGAGGAATTTATTAATTTATTAATAATTAATAAATGTAATATTACTACACAAGAAACAAAAGATACACATTAGTTGGTGCAGTAAATGTGTTTTTTCCCCCATATCGTTAAATACATAACCCCTACTTTATTTTATAAGAAAATTTCCACCACTTTTATAGTGTTGAAGGAATTTTTCTAGATCTAACTAGAATTTGGTTTTGAAAAAAGAAGTAAAGATTTTTTTTAAATGAAGGGTATCATCCCTTGTATGCATATATGACATCTTTATGATCTCAGTTGTAAAGAGGAGATGATTGTCCATTATTGAAATTTGAGACAATGTACACATGCAACAAAAAGAAGCTAACAAGCTGGGTAAATACGCCAAAGAACAGTGGCCACATGTGGATAATTATGGAACACATTTTATTTTATTTTATTTGAGGAATTATCGAAAATATCTGTTTGCTGCAATTTGTAAATTAAGAAGTCCAACAGCCACAAACTGAATCATCTCTCTGATTGCAGGGCCACAATAGCCACTGACCTAACAGTAAATAACAGATTGATGGTTCATACCTTGGTCAGCATCACTTGTTCACACTATTTATGAGAGTTGAACATGATCTTATATCGAGTTTGCATAAGCACTAACACTAATAATGTGCATATAAAGACTTTGTCTTCTGTAATTTTGAGCTTCTCCTTTTATTTCTGCATCTTTATATTTGAGTATGTCATAATTTGGTGTGACAATGGCGGCATTAATATACCTGAAACTAGCTTGAGAACTGAGGGGCAGAATTTATACTTAACATGTCATACTTATCTAATCAGAATTTTTTATTTCATAGCTCTTTATCGTCTTCACAAGAACCAATCAAATGTATATGCTACAATGACATGATTATTTTGAGGTGAATTAATACTAATTAATTATCTTTATGTGAAAATTGAGACATGTTGATAGGGGAGAACATGTACATGCCCTGACACAAATGCAATGCATAAAACTATAATGCACTCAAAATCTTATTTTGGATTTTGCAGGCATAAATGTCCTTTGTGGTGTAGGAATCCTTTCTACTCCTTATGCTGCGAAAGAAGGTGGATGGGTTGGCCTTTCCATCTTGTTCATTTTTGCAGTAATTTCATTTTATACTGGGTTGCTCTTGCGTTCATGCTTGGATAGTGAACCTGGGCTTGAGACATACCCCGACATTGGCCAAGCTGCTTTTGGTACTACTGGACGTATTGCCATCTCAGTAAGTCTTCTTGCTGATCTATAATGAATGCTATATTAGTCTAAAATCTGTAGTCTCTAACCTATTTTTGATTCTTTTTTCTTTTGTTGTGGATACAGATAATACTGTATGTGGAACTATATGTAAGTACAGCTGCCTTTACTCAGTTACTATTCCATTTGGAAATCAGTAATCACACATGGTCATCTGATATAGCAAAATAATATAAGGATAAAATTCTGAATGGTTACCAATTTGGGGTCCATATGTGGTTCCATCCGATTGGCTAACAACCTGTGTCTATAGTCTGCATTTTCATTTGTTACCTTCTCATGAATTTGGGCTTTCAACAAAGTCAAATGATAAGTCACAATGTGCTGTTAGCTTTTGTCATATACCCATGTGGTTGGAAGTTTACAATTAGGTGTATCTGAATGCCATTGGGATTGCCTATTCCTGTTCTGATTTGATCAAGTAGTCCTGCATGATTTATTCTGCACTCCTAGAATTTATTGGCATATTTTGAGACTGGTAATGGTAGCATGTCATGTTCAACTTGGACATAGTGATCCTTGTGACCCTGTTATAGTCGTCTATGTTTCAGCCTTAAATCATGAACTTGTGACTTGTGAGAATTGGAATTAACTGTTTCAGAGACCTTTTCCATGTGTACATGTTGTTTAAAGTTATGTTGCTATGTTTGATACCGAGTACTGCTTGGATCATGCAACTTAAACTCAGTTCGGTTCAAACTTTTAATTTTATAGCTATTACTTTGCCTATTAAATATTCCTCCTTCATGCAGGCTTGTTGCATTGAATATATAATTTTGGAGGGTGATAACTTATCTTCCTTATTTCCAAGTGCACACTTGAGTTTGGGTGGAATTGAATGGGATTCACGTACTCTATTTGCACTGATCACCGCCTTGGCTGTTCTTCCTACCGTCATGCTGCGTGACCTAAGCATTCTCAGTTACATCTCAGGTAAAACTTATTTTTGTACATTCATACTTATTCACCCATTGCCTATGAATTTGCTAGTGTTTTGGCAGTCAGAAGTCACATTTTACAGCATTATTATCATTTGCAAAGGTCTATTGTAACCATTTGCCATGTTTGTTATAGCTGGTGGAGTTATTGCATCAGTTTTAGTGGTTATCTGCTTGTTCTGGGTTGGTGTCGAGGATGTCGGTTTTCATAGCAAAGGAACAACACTCAACCTTGCAACTTTTCCTGTTGCTATTGGTCTCTATGGTTACTGCTACTCTGGGCATGCTGTGTTCCCAAACATTTATACATCCATGGCAAATCCAAACCAATTCCCTGCAGTGCTCCTAGCATGGTAAAACAATGGTTATCTTTTCACTAGACATTAAGGGTCTATTTGTTTTCTGTTTTTATTTCCTTTTTTATCTTCTGTGTTTTCTGTTTTCAGGAATTAGCAAAGGAAATAGTGAAAATAATACAATCCTGTTTCTAGCTTTCATTTTCTGTTTTCACAATTTTTTTCACAAAATTTTGAAAAAGAAAAAACAGAAAATGAAAACAAGAAATGAAAACACTTACCAAACAGACCCTAAATCTCCTCAGATCTTCATACAAATTACAACTTACAAGGACATTAAGACAATATAATTATCTGTGTCGACCAGAATGCCAATGTAATCAAGGCAGATCATCTAGCAGTTATAGGCACGAATGTCTCTGGATATGGCATGTGCGTTGCATAGAAATTCAATTTTGTTCAGTGGAATTTCTTAATAATACAAAGTGTGATTTTTTTTTTCCCTCACAGTTTTGGTATCTGTACCGTACTGTATGCCGGAGCTGCTGTTATGGGATACACAATGTTTGGAGAAGCTATACTGTCTCAGTTCACTCTTAACATGCCCCAAGAATTGGTTGCCACCAAGATTGCTGTCTGGACTACGGTATAGACACTCTACATTCTACTGTGGATCTTTTCCTAGTGGATTATACTAGAACACATAGTTTAAATCAATCTATGTCAGCACATTATTAATATGCTATTAACCATATAAATTGCTAAGTGCTAATGATTTTATCTGTTACTTGTATTTTTGCAGGTGGTTAATCCATTTACCAAATATCCTTTTACATGCCAGATGAATTAATACATATGTGCATACATATAAAAATCATTTAGCACATAGAACCCAAACACAATTGGGCAAAAAGAGAAAAATATTCAATTCATTCTGACATCCTAACAAGCCCTTCAAATTGCAATATTAGAACAGGCATTTTATGACATGTCATATTTTCTTGCAAATTATCTTCATAGAATAATATTCCCTCATCCTGAAGATGAAGAAAGATGTTTTACCTTAACTAGCATCACGTATGCATTGACTATATCCCCAGTGGCAATGAGTCTGGAGGAGTTGATACCATCAAACCATGCCAAGTCTTACCTATATGCCATCCTCATCAGAACGGGCTTAGTACTTTCTACCCTTGTTATTGGTTTGTCAGTTCCCTTTTTTGGTGAGTCTTTCTGCTTCCTCTCCTAATGTACTTGATTGTTGACCTCATTTACTTAGATAGCAGCCTCTAATAATATTATTTCTTTACTGAATCTGGAAATATGCAGTATAAAGGAGAAAAATGTTATTAGGATTAATTGCATTAGTTTCTTACTTCAAAAATTCCCTTTAATGTCACACAGTTACTATTTGTTATAACAATAGCATATCTCCCTATGTTGCAGGTCTGGTCATGTCATTGATTGGATCTCTACTCACAATGCTTGTTGTAAGTTCTCTTAAGTTTTATTATCTGTTCTTTCTCCTATCGTTATTGACCATAGCATTAAGTTAATTAAAACTAACCTTGGTGACAGACCTTGATACTTCCCTGTGCTTGTTTCCTAAGAATCTTGCGGGGTAAAATCACAAGACTACAGGTATGATGATTGTACCTTTGAGAATACTTCTCATTCGAAGGGTATGTTTGGTTGAGGGGTAACAACGGAAGAAATTTTTCACAGATAAATTTCATATGTAATTTTATATATGCAAAAAAATTTTCCTCATTTTTTACCCTTCATCGAAACACACTCTAGGTCATAATTGTTCCTGTTATTTCATTTTGCATGTGGGTGCTTAAAAGATTAAGAGTAACAAACAACTTTGTAACGTAACATTATTAATCAGAAATTCTTCGTGTATAGATGAATGTGAACACCTTCAAACTCATTATGACAATTAAGCTTAAGCAACGAGGGATCTTGACACAAATTAAGAGACGAGTATGAGTATGACATGATAACAGAATAACATAAAATGGGACACACTTGGATTTTATAACAATGGTAGAACAAATATCTTGAGATGTTTTTGTTACACCACTAGTTCATTGCAAACATTATATAGTATAGCTATGATCAATAACTCTACTGTGACTCTACTTTTTTTTCTCTGGTGTGGCTACAGACAGTACTTTGTATTACAATAATCTCAGTAGGGGTTGTATGTTCTTGTTTTGGAACATACTCAGCGCTCTGTGAGATTGTTAAGAGTTTGACTGGATGAAGTTTTGTGGCTCATATCCTGGAGGATGAGATGTGTCTGCTACTATCAAGCCTATCCTATTGTTCTATCTGAACATGGATCCTCATTCTCATTTTAGAAAACAAAGTAAGGAGATTTCACTTTTAGATTAATAAAGTTAGAAGTGGAACCTTTTCATTCTGTTAATTTAAGAGTGAAACTCCTCACTTTATCCTCTTTAGAGGATTCAAATCTGTTCTTCTCTCTATCTATTTTGATTGATCATACCCAATTTTGAGTCAATTTTTTCTTTTTCTTTTTAATTTCCATGGCTTCCCTATTTTGTTATTATTGTTTGTTGTTATTCTGGTTATCACAAGAAAGTTTTGCTCAAGTTTGAAGTGTTGGGAATGGTAACTATGGGTTATGGCAGAGGAACAATTAAGAGCTTGTTGAAGAGAGATAAATGAATTTATCAGAGAAATACTTTATTTCTTCATTTCTTTTTTTGAGTTCAGGGTTTTAGTGCAAGATCAATATCTTGGTGTTGAATGATTATCAAAGATACCCCATGGGCACTTCATGCGTCAAAGATCACTGTGCTAGTGAAATTAATTCCTACCAAAATGATCTTTATCTCACTTTTTAACCATATATTTTCAAGACATTGAGTATTATCATTCTGTAAAGAGCCATGCATTATTAAGAATAACAAGCATCAGAAGCTCTAATTGGTCTTCAAAGCTACAAGCTAGTTATTTTCTGGCTCTGTGGTGCCAGAGAAAAGATTGTATAGCTGGTATATTCACTAGTGATTTTAATACGAATTTGATTCATGACTATGACAAAGAAGAAATACTATTATATTGCTGACATTCAAAATCCTTATATATAATATAAAAATGGTTAAAAATTAATAGATGTTTTATGTTTTATTCCAGTTGAGCTCGTTAAGGTGAGTTACAACATATAAAAGCTCAATGAGAGGAGGTTACTCGATTAAGTTGGGAATGCAATCAGATCTCAAGGAGGATCAAACTTCTCTTTCTCTATCATCTCATATGCAATGCTACAAAACGAAAATAAAAGACAGCTTACATTTTTCAATTGATCAATTGTCAAATTAAATTAATTGCTTGTTTATATATTATTAATCATCTTTCTATCAAATAGATGTAACAATAATTTGTATAAATGAACTAACAAGTTTATATTATCTGTAGTGTTAGAACAAATTGTATCAAATCTTTAAAAAAAAATTTCTATGCAATTAAATTTGGGCTAAATTAACCCAAAGGAGTTGGTAGAGTAGAGTATGATATGTTCTCGCAGGTTCAAGCTCCAACCTTTCTCGTTTTTTTTGATGAAGTAAATATAAGTTTCCTATAAATGTTCTATGAAACCTGAAAATTTTCATCTTGAGAGGCATCATCCTCTCACACTAAAATTTCAATCATAAAAAAAAATTGGACTAAATTTTTTTGTGTGACTCAAAAAGTAGGTAGGATTATTTAGTTTCGGACATTTATTTGAGTAATTCCTAATTTGGAGGGATTAAACTCTTTCTCAATAATTATGTCCCACATAAATGCAAAACATGTGCTATCATAAATTAATTTTTACTTCTTCAATATAAAATTTTCGTGAGACTAAAATTGTAAGTAAAATATATCTTTCCTTAATTGCGGAAAAGAAATTCTAATTATAAAAGAATTTCAATTTTTTTATGACTAGTTTGATATGAAAATAGCCGTTCAAAAGTAAGATACAAAATGGTAGCCGCCATTGTACATGCTCCACTCTAGCATTTAGTGAAGAAAAATGTTATTTGTGCTTGAGAGATGCTATGTCAACTAATATCTCACTTATTATTAGATGAGGTGTGAGATGGATAAAGTGTGAGTCGATACAATATCTCATACTCTTCCTATGAGTATAAATAACACAACTCTTTGGTGAATTATGTTTGGATAGATTGAATAAGGTGGAGCACGGAAAAGGAAATGAAATCATAACAATTCTTGTCTGGACATAGTGAATCCAATATGGATTAGCTCACTTGGTAAATCTTCTATTTATGCATCAGTATGATTTGGGTTCAATTATTATGTTTTCCCTATTGTTTTCTCTTTATTTGTAAAATTTACTTAAAATGTTCTTGAAATTAGCATGATTAAGAGAAGATCAATGTCATCCAAATAAATTGAGTAGCTGAGTTGAATTTTATCAAATATAAAGAGACAAGTGTAGTCTACCCACCAATTCAAAGGGTATGTTTGGATTGCCACCGTCTATTAAAATTTCATCCATTATCTTAAGTTTCTTCCCTCAATGGAAAGCAATGAGATGGAATGAAAAAAATATCCAAATAATAAAACTAAGGGTTTGTTTAGAATGTATTTTTAAAAACAGATTTTGGTTTTTAAAAAGGTTTTGGTTTTTAAAAACAAAAACCTAGAAAATCTTGTTTGACATGATGTTTTCTTCCCTTAGATTTTAAAAACTAAAACATTGATTTTAGGTTTTAAAAACAGAAACAAGAAAACAACTAAAAAATGTTTTACAAAACAAGTAGTGATATTTTTGTAAATAACTCTTCCCTTTGTGTCCTCCTCACGGTGACTCTCCTCTTCACCAACGCCTCCACCTTCGCCTCCACCTCCACCTTCGCGCCTCCGCCTCGCCTTCGCATTTCGCTTCAGCCGCGCCTCCACCTTCCCGCTTCTGCTCCATGCCTCCACCTCAGCTGAACCATCGCGACCCATCTGCGTTCTGCTTCGCTATGGATCTACCACGCAGGAGGACACAAGCTCCTCGAATAGCGCTCGCAGCCCTCCCGCCACCACAAGTAGCCCATCCCGCCACCAAGCAGACCCACCCTCCACCGTGAGCTCCCCTCTAGTCTTGTTCTTTGCTGTGTTGCATTGAAAATCAGATGGGTTTTTAAAAAAGTTATCAAACAAAGTGTGTTTTTGTGTTTTAGTTCTAAAAAATTGTTTCTAAACTTAGTTTTTAAAATAGTTTTAAAAAACAAAAACAAATTTTTTTTCCAAACAGACCTAAATTACTATTTCACGCCACTTCTCTATTCCACTGAATCATCCTCCAATCCAAGCACACCCAAAGGTGCCCTTTGACTGCGCTCTTTTTCTCAGTGTCAACTCAGCTCCCTTCATAGTTCACACCATGGCTGCTTGGTAAATCTTCTTCGTTTGCATCCTGCAAGTCTGTTACAGTACCACTACTGCCTACCTAGCCCCAAAGCTGACCTGCACAAACATAACTCCTTTTGTCCCTCTCTCTCTCTCTCTCTCTGCAACATGTCACAGCCTCTTCGGATTCACAACCCTTCATCGTATTCCTCGACACGCAACAACGACATCTTGAACAACCACTCTTACATTCCTTCATCGTTCCCCAGCAGCCCTTCCTTGTCTCTTCTCAGTTCCTCGTCCGCCTCACACTCCTCTCCCATCTCCATCTCCTTTAGACCACTTCCTTCTTTGACTGTCTCATCAAACCAACACCCCCAGCAACTCTCTGATTCTTCCCTCTCTCATCCATTGACCTCATACCCATTTCCAACGATGAACAATTCGATCAAGTCCTTGGCCTCACTCACCACCACCACAATCCTCTCATCATTGCTTGGTATTATTACCCTTCTTCCTCCTCCTCATTAATTCATGCTCTTCTTTCTGTTTTGGTTCTTGGTTTTTTGTTGTTTTCAAGATGAAAAATTGATTTCATGGGGATTTCATTTTTTGGGGATATTGAGACTTTGGAAGCATGCTGCTTGTGATCTGGGACAATACTTCATAAAGCTACCTAGGTTGACTTGTTCTGTTTTGTTACTTTTTCACGATTTTTGGGGACCCTTTTGTCCCTTCTTTTTAAAGTTGTTCTCTTTCAAGTTTCAGGCAAAGAACTTCAGAAGGAAAAAAAATAATAATTTGCTATCAGCAATTATCTGTCGTCTCCTAATAATCAAAGGCTTCATTCATCGTCCTGATATTTGCATGATTTAGGTAACAAAAATGCGGTTTGTACTTTCTTAGGAGTTTATATAGTCCCAATTATCAACTTTGTCATTAGTGACAATAGAATAATAGGTTCTTTCCACACTAGTGCAACCACGACGGATCTTATGATCAACCATGTATTCCATTGCTATTGCACGTTTACATCTCCTACAAATTGATTATTGATGCCGTGGAATGATGCCCCTGCCTGGACATGACCAGATCAACTATCTGGTTTTTGTAGTTTGCTTAAGCATTATTGGATTTGGTTACACTTAACAAAGAGGCTTATATTTCTTTCATTTTCCTGATTAGTGAATAACTCCTTTTAGCAAACTGGGTTTTGAGGTACGATTATGTGGTTTGTAGGATGGCAAATTGGTGCAGAAAATGCATATATTTAAAACCAAAATTGGAAAAGTTGGCAGCAGAATACTATCCGAGGTGAGATTCCATTCTTACTTTTGAATATCAAGCACAGACTAGAATAATTTCACAATGTATTTATCATTTACAGATTGACAGTCTAGCTCTTGAACTTATTGAAGTCTATGCGGGTACTGTCATTGGGCCATTTGATATGAGTGCCTTTCCTTTAAATTCTTTGATGGTTTCATGATATTTTAATTCTTATTTAATTTAAAATTTAGCTTGTCAACTCTTTAATCAGGGATATGTTTGCTCTGATTTCATGTAGATTACGTTTCTACAGTGTTGATGTTAATACTGTTTCACATAAACTTGTTGCTCGTGCTGGTGTGACTGTAAGTTCTTTCTACTTTATATCCATTCTTTTCAATTTTCTCTCCATGTGTGCTGTCTACATAGTATATTTAGAGTTTATGCTTTTGCATCTGCAACATATCAATAATCTTTCTGATGAACAGTGGTCAGTGCATTGGCAGCAAGAACTTTATCTGTGCAAGGCACTTTGCTTTTGCCTTAAATAATGTTGCTGCCTACATTTCATAAATAATGATTTGAGAATAGGAAAGAAAGTACAAAATATAATGTGTAAACAAGTTGTAAATGAAGAAATAAGTTAGAAACTTGTATAACTAGAATTAAGGAAAGATCTGGTATTCTATGTGATATGGTTTACTTGATGTTCTTTTGAATCTTATGTGGCTTGTGCTTGGTAAAGTTGTCCTGGTATCTTTTAATGAGTGTATGGCATCAACCTTTTACTTTTTACGGTTGTAAATCGCTGTTTGATCATCTAATAATTGTGTTTTGAATAGACAAAGTACTGGTTATATACTGAGGTTCACATATACTTGTGGAGTTGAGCCTATAGAGCAAGTTCATCAGTATGTCTAACAAATTTCGGCTTTGAATATTTCGTTGTATATTTTTATTACCTATGTATACAATTGAAAACTTAGTTTAAAGGGGAATAATACACTTTGGAACGAGCATCTTCTGCTGTATCCATTGATGCAATCAGCAGCTGGTGTCTGTGGTTATGATTTTGAACTTATCATAAACAGAAGCAAATATTATCTGTTGACATATGTGGTAGTTGAATTATACACTACACGGCTTCTGAATGAGTATGTAAAAAATATTTCCATTTCTCTCATCTTTCTTATCATTTGGATTGTTGTATTTGCTTCAACTAATTGCTACTTACAATTTTTAGCTTGATACTTATTTATCTGTCGTTGCTTTTTCCCCATGTACCTTTATGCTGTGGTCTCTCATCCCTTGCAGAAAATGCCAACAATACAAGTAAGTGCCATTGTATTTGATCTTATATGATTTTCTTTTCCAGCCAGTGCTTTAAATGTTCTTGTTGCAGCTATGGAAGGATGGCAAGAAACAAGCTGAGTAATCGGTGGCCATAAAGCATATTGGGTGATCGCGATGTTCAGGAAATGATTGAAAATGGGTGCACCATGTGAGTTCATAATATGCAGCAGGCAAACTTTCAACTAATTTGATTGGTGTTCAAACTCAAATCAGGGAGAGCGAATGCGTTTCTTATTACCAAAATGAGTGTCCATCAAGCCAAAGGCCCCATGGGAGGTTTTCCAATAGTCTAATCTAACTTGAATGGTTTTAGGAAACTACTTTTTTTCCTTCATTATAGAACAAAGGGAATGATTTTGCTTTCTTTTTTGTCTTTGTCCTCTTTGATAGCATTGCTTTTAGAGGATCCTCGCGGGATTGGATGGTATTCAAGTCCAAATAATTGAGGGATATTATTTTCTGCAAACATGATGTAACCGCATTGATTGTCAGCTATCAAATCTTTATGATTGCCTCTGATAAACATTTGCCTATTGATGATTGTTTATGAAAGCAATATTTTCTTGCAAGTCGCATAAACTATGAGTGTGCATAGTTGCCATAGTGCAGACAGTGTATATAAGTGCAATTTATGCATCGTAAATCAGCATAAAGAAGTTAGTAACAAGTTGGGTTTCTTGGGGATCACCATCAAAGGAAACTCACAGGTTGTTTCTAATCCTTTATGTTTAACATCTTGTGCATAGAATCATTTATCAATGCAATTCCAGCCTCTTTTTTTTGGGTGGATTGAAAATTTCTGTTTAATATAGCTGTGCGTGATATATTGCTGGACAGATAGAGAAGCAGGTTGATCAAATCCTTCTTGCTAAAGAACTGACTTCAGTCACAAAAGTAACAGAATGCCAATGATTGAACAACTTAAGAAATTAGTCTTTTAATTAGGCAAACACCTTTTCTTAAAGGAAGAAAAAAGCCTCAAACAAACCTTACATTATGTGACTGACGAACTTTTTCACCTTAGTGGAAGGTTGGGGCTATTGTCACTTGTCAGAAAATGGAGGGCAAGTGACAAACCCCCTGATTAAATATAAATGGGCTGTTAGATGCTCAAATAGCTCCTGAATTAGCAAAGAAACATGTTAAGAGCAAACATGTAATTGAACTCATTAAGTTGCCAAGAAAAATGACACCTCACTGTTAATTGCAAAGAAAATGTCTCATCTGGAACCAAGCACGTTCAATCCCTTAACAGTTGGAGGAGCACTTTGTTGTTGAACAAAGTTGTTTCATGAAAGTTTAACAAACAAAAACTAGTCAAGAGCAAAAAAAAAAAGAAAAGAAAAGAAAAGAATAAAACCACACGCCTTAGTTCACTTTATTGTGGCCATGAAAAGTTGTAGGAAACAATAATCTTGATTCATTCTCTTTCACAAAGCATATGGAAACAATAATCTTGATTCATGGAATCCACCACAAAACATATGGAAACAATAATCTTGATTCATTCTCTTTCACTATAGCCTATCCTTCAAAATGTTAAAAAAATCACCTAGATTGTTTGCTGGCTCGTCATGTTTCTTATTTTAGGATTACAATAACCGTGACGCAGTTGCAGCTATGTTTGGGAAAGTTAGTAAAATATTACATCAAGGATGTAACCAAAAAAAAATATTACATCAAGGATAGTCTAGTGGAAACAATCAAACCAACTTGGTGAACAAGATGGCCGGGTTAGTAAACCCCTTCAAGGCTTCATGTCTTGGTGCGATAGAGTGGAAAATAGGAAGGATAGAATGGGAGGAAAAGTGGTGTCGTCTGTCACGTACTACTCACATGTCATCGAAATGAATTTTGATCCAAAATTATCATATCATCAGTAATGATATGATCATGGAGGAGAGGATATTGATTGGTTAAAAGTAAAAATGAGGGTAAAAAATTTATGAACGAGATTTATGTATAAAATTATAAATGCATATCATTCATATAAATTTTTTTTCCATTTTTATTTTCCAACCAAAATGACTAAACATAAGTGATGATACCTTTGGAAAAAAAAGAGAGAGCCGCATATTCATTGCAAAATTGGGGAGAATTCTAAACAGAAAGACGCTTGCGAATTTGTTCATTGCATCAATTAATATTCATCGACAATGAAAAAATATATGCGATCCAATCTTGCTAATAATCTTCCATTGGCCGGTCAACAAGTTTTCATCAAACTTGGAGCACGTCCTAACTTTAGAATCACCTTCTGACCCAAAAAAAGGAAAATCATATAAATATCCCACTCTATCAAACTTTTTAATATTCCGTGAATTTGGTACAATAATAAGCAAACAATGGCACTTTTACGTAGATGTCGAACTTTGGGAAAAAAAAATATCAGAATAATTTCTAAGTCACGGCAATATCTAAAAGTTTAATTTTATAGCCATATCCGTAAAGATACCTTGAAAAAAAAATAAAAAAAGGTAAACTTAATATCTCATTAAGGGACTTTTTGATACGTCTCATAGCATAATATTTGATAATATAAAACATGATAAGATAAGACCCGGTAGTTAACCTGATAAACTTTAAATATTATATAATGTTTGATGTAGTACTGTGTAAGATATTATATTTTGTATTTTAAAATATTATCATTTATTTATAAACAATTACAATATTATAAGTAAATATTTTTATTAATTATTTAAATATAATTTTCAAATATTATATTTATTTAAATATTATTTAATTAAAATTTAATTTACATTAAATGTTATTATTTATTTTAATATTTTACAAATATTTATTATTTCAATAAATTATATAAATAGAGATTATACTCTTTTATATATTTTAATATTTTATTTTTAATTATAATTATTTAAAATTTGATTTAAAAATAAATATTAAAGAAAAATATTTTTATTATTAATCATTACTTTTATATATTATATATTATTTCTTTAAAATATTTATATTTTATTAAATATTTATTATTTTATTTTATTTATTATTTATCAATTATAATTATTTTTATTTTAATAATATATAAATTGATATTAAATATTATTTGTATTTATTTATTATTATTATTAAATAATTTTATTAAAAATATTTTATTTATATAATTTTCACTTATCATTATTTATTTAAGAATTATTTTATTTTAATAAAATATTAAAAACTAAAAATAACCTTATACGTTTAAAGTTAATAAGACCTAATATGATTTTTTCATTTTTTATTAAATTATCAACATTTAGACGCATAACGGAGTTATAATGGACAAACTTATATAATACATTATCTATACTAAATAATAAATAAGAGCATAATATATAATATTATTTTATTCCATTATACTTAATACATCATACTAAACACACCCTAAAATTCATAGATGATGGCATTGCTATGGGAAAAAAAGAAAAATGCAAGTAACCCAAAGGGTTAGCTCACCTCACCTGGTTCACCTTTTGTCCTTGCTCTGAATTCGAGTTGGCTTTCTCCCAACCTAAACGTTTTCTCATCTGAAGAAAAAGAGTTATAGTACAATAAAATTCTTTTATAATAAGTTTTTTTTGATATAGTGTTAGTATAAAAAAAAATTCGATTAATCATTCAAACAGATATGTCATTATTTTTTTTTCAGCTCTTACAGTAATTATATTAAAAAAACCACATCTAAAGTGATATAATTAGTTGAAAGTATAATTGTCATATATAGACATGGACAATATATGACAATGAGTTTAATTTTTTGCACCGATAATATAAAGAAGTTTTAAGTCATTTAATCATTATTATCACTCAATAAAAACAGTTGAGTCTTGACACATTACTTGAAAAATTATATAAATGAGAGTATTTGACAGTGTAAACAAATTTTATATAGACCTTCATCATATATTGACATATCAATAAAAATATTTGACCATTAACCTACTTAAAAGTCTTATAAACAAAACATATAATTAAATGATAGTATATATGTTTACACTAACAATACATTAAAACTAATTTCATTATCAATAAATATATCAATTGAAAATCACAATTACAATAAAATATAAACCAAAGACATATTTGAATAATTTGATGAATGGAATGGTAACTTGTCTCATGGAAGACATGAACAAAAGGACCAACGACCCTCAAAACAAACGAAAAGCCCAATAAAAGCAGACAAATGTGGTTGTGTAATGACTTATGATGTTATGTAACGCGCATCCATCCATATCAGATTCATTACATTACATAGCCATCTCATCTGATCTTACACTCACTCTTAGGCCCACACCACCCCCTTTTTCTATTCTATTCTATCTATCTGCATAATAACAATAACAAATAACAATAACAATCCCATATTCTCAATATTCCTTCTTTTTCGGGAAGGAACAAAAAAAACCAAGGATTTTCAGCTGCTTCATCCTCAACTCCATTCAAAAGGGTAACTTTAATTGCTCCTTGTTTCTTCAAGCTCCACAAGTTTTATTTTTTATTTTTTTTAAAAAAGAAATTAAGCAAAATAAATTCTGGGTTTTTTTTTTTAATTGATGTGATTCTTGTTGAAATGTGAAAACTTTTGTGTTTTGATTTGCGCTTTGATTGTTGCACGTGGTTGTGATGATGATGTCTTCTCTCGATGATGGGGGTTTTGTCTATTTTGGTTTCAGAAAAAAGGATCCAATTTTGGGTTTTTGTTTCTATTCATGTGAAGGTTAACCCTTTCAGCTGTGCCTGTGGAGTCTAAGGTATGGCGATTTTTCCTTCTTCTGACATGTAAATTGTAATTGCAATTTATTGATTGATTCATGCTCTTCTGTATTTGATTGTAAAAGGGTAGTCAGAAAAAAGAAGAAATAAAATAGTTAAGATTGTGTGTGATGTAATTCTGAACCTCTTCATGCCTTTCTTTTAAGTTTATTCTGGGTGAGATTTTAACTTTTGAAGGATATAGTGAAAGACTGAATCACGATTCTTGTTTTCATATGCTTTGTCTTGTTTCCTATAATTTCATAGCAACAACAAAGTGAAGCAGGGTGTGTGGTTTTGTTATATATATATCACTTCAATGGTTTTAGTTTGTTCAGTTCATGAAACTTTTTTGGTGGCATTCTAGGTGACTTCTAGTTCTGAGATGGACAGTGGGAATACAGCAAATGATGGTTTGCAGCCTTTGTTGAATGGGACTATTGAAGACACTTTGCAGAGTGAGCTGGGAAGGATACTGCAAGAGCAGCGCAATCAGCAGTTTATCAATCGAGAAAGGGATCTCAATATTTATCGGAGTGGAAGTGCTCCTCCAACTGTTGAGGGATCATTAAGCGCTTTTGGTAGTCTAAGGAACTCTGATTTTGGAGCAATCAATAGTAGGACTAGTAACAATAATGGGGTTTTGACTGAAGATGAGGTTCGTTCACATCCTGCTTATCTTTCATATTATTACTCACATGAGAGTATAAATCCTAGGTTACCTCCACCGTTGTTGTCAAAAGAAGATTGGCGCGCTGCACAAAGGTTTCAGGTCGGTGGGTCTTTATTTGATGGATCTGGGGACTGGAGGAAGAAGATGGCCACAAATGGTGATAGTTCATCACTATTTTCAATGCAGCCAGGGTTTCCTATGCAGCAGGCAGAGAATGATCTGATGGAATTGAGGAAAGCCAGTGTACAAAATCCATCTAGGCAGGGTTCAGTGCAGATGCTTGACCGGCATATGGATGGTTTGGCAAGAATGGCCGGAACTGGTCTTGGTGCAAGGAGGACATGTTTTGCTGACATTCTTCCGGTAATTTAATTAATCCTGTTTGCATGAGCGTTACTCTTGGTTCTCTATGAGACATTTTCTGTGCAATTAATTGTGAGGTGTCATTGTCCTTTGCAACTTCATGAGTTCAATTACATGTTTCGTCTTAACATGTCCTTTGCTGATTCAAATATGTAACTGCCCATTTGTATTGATTTTGGGGTTGAATTAGTGTTGCTAAACACATCTGTTGCACTCTTGGTTTCATCCTTACAATTCATTTTCTGTGATAATGCTAACCTTTCCCTAGGGTGAAAAAGTTTGTCACTTACATAATTTAGGGCTTGTTGTTTGGGCTTTTGTCAAGAAAATGGTACTTTTTATAATAAATTTAAGATAATTAGATAAGCCTCCTTTTAGAAAACGATATTAAAAAAAGAGGCTGTGTTATTGATTTTCCCATAAGCTGGTAAGAGTAGCTTATGGAAAAAAAAGCTCTGAAAGAAAAAACTACACAATAAAAGCACTATTTTCTGATCTTAAACAAAAGCATCCTTAAGAAAATAAACTGATGGAGCATGTCCTACTGATCTCTTACCTTTTTCAACTCTGTTACCGTTATAACTGAAGTTAGTGTTTTAGCAGGAAGGACTTGATCAACCTGCTTCCTTGTCTAGCAATATGTCGCGCGCTGCGAGTCACAATGCATTTGGCAGTATTGTGGACTCAACTGCCATTGTTGATCGTGAGTCCTTGGAGGGCTTGCGTTCTTCAGCTTCTACTCCTGGTTTGGTTGGTCTTCAGGCACATGGTGTCAATGCTTCTCACAGTTTTGCTTCTGCTGTGGGTTCTTCTCTGTCGGGGGTTACAACCCCTGAACCACAAGTTATTGGGAGATCCCTTGGATCTGCTGTTGCTCCCATGGGTAGTAAAGTTTTCTCTGTTGAGAAAAGTGGTAATGGCTTGGGGGGCCAGAATGTTCGCTCTTCCAGTATGACTGATCTTGCTGATATGGCATCCTCTTTATCAGGGTTAAGTTTGTCTGGTGCTAGACGTGCAGAGCAAGACAGTATTTTAAAATCCAAGCTTCAAATGGAAGTTAATGATCGTTCTGATGTTCTGTTAAGCACACCAAGCAATGTTGATTTGCCAAGGCATATGGGGATTGTAACAAACCTTAACACACTTAGTACAAATGATCAAGTCAATCTACTGAAGAAAACTGCTTCTTCTGCCAGTCTTCGCTCAAAAGTGCCTTCTACTGGAAATATAACTAGTTTGCCAAATATAGACTACACTGGCCATGTTCCTGGTTCATATCCTGTGAACCCGAAATCAAATTGTGTGTACAATAATCATCTTGAAACGGGTCTCTCTCTCTCTGACTGCTATTGTGATTTGTCTGTGAATTAATTTATGCTCAGCGTTATTTAGCGTTGTTAGTTAGTATTAACAGTTTGGTGTTTTGATTCCAGCTTCGAGAGGTTGTAGAGATGGGCAAAGTTTAGATGCACTAAGAAATCAAGTTGGTCTTGACCTTCCTTATACAAATCTGGACCCACGTTTCATCCAATGCTTGCAGCAAAATTCTGATTACTTGATGCAAGGGGTGAATGGTACTGGTGATCCTTCTCAAATGAGAAATTTTTCTGATACTGCACATGGAGACTTAGAGGGACTTCGGAAGGCATATCTTGAGACACTTCTTGCTCAACAAAAGCAACAGTATGAACTTCCACTCTTGAGCAAATCTGGACTTCATAATCATGGGTTCTTTGGCAGTCAGCCATATGGTCTTGGCATGCCATATACAGGGAAGCAGCTCGCAAGTTCCTCACTTACTTCTCTTGGATCTGGAAATCCACTCTTTGAGAATGAGCGTATATCACACTTCAATTCTATGATGAGAAGTTCAGTGGGAGGTTCTGGTGGCTCATGGCATGCTGATATTCGCAACAACATGGAGGGAAGATTTGCTTCATCCTTACTGGATGAGTTCAAGAACAACAAGGCTAGAACTTTTGAACTGTTAGATATTGTTGACCATGTGGTTCAATTCAGGTATGATGTTGCACCTCAACTGTTGTGTTTCCAATGATATGGCTCTGCAAGTCTGAATTATAATCTATGACATAATGCAGTACCGATCAGTATGGTAGCCGATTTATTCAGCAGAAATTAGAAACAGCCTCGGTAGAAGAGAAGACCAAGATATTTCCTGAGATCATTCCTCATGCTCGAGCTTTGATGACTGATGTTTTTGGCAATTATGTTATACAGAAAGTATAATTAGCTTCTACTACTGAATACTAAGTATTGTCATAAATATGCTCTTTTATTTGATTATTTATTTTAGATTGCCATGCTTGACATTGCAGTTTTTTGAGCATGGAACAGAGAGTCAAAGAAAGGAACTAGCCAGCCAACTTACAGGTCATGTTTTACCTCTAAGTTTGCAAATGTATGGCTGCAGAGTGATTCAGAAGGTTTGTTTCAAGCCTTTAGATACTTATTTTATTCCCTATTCATATGCATTATCTCATTCTTGATGCCTAAAATCTCAATTCTTCAATTTCTGCTTAAGCTTCTCTCTCTCTCTCTCCCCTAACCTTAGTGCTCTGTTTGTAGGTACAAGTGACCCTTTTTTCATATCAGTTACGAATTTGTTCAGTTCATTTTTAGACTTATGCATGCGGTACTGAAATGTGTCAGTTTGTTATTTCATGTTGTCAAGTTGCATTGCATCAAACATAGAAGGCCCTTAGGTGTGTAATCATTAGGGTCTTAAACATGAATTTGATTTAGTTCTTATTGGCTTCCAATGAATATTGATAGATATTTATTTTTACAAGGTTAAACATTAAAGGAACTGAACCCCCACCTGGACATTTTTATTCTCTATACTGTTTGTTTTTAGATAAGCAGAGACGTGAATGCATTCTTTCAAATCTTGGCTAAATTTATTGACAGGCCTTGGAGGTGGTAGATGTGGATCAACAGACTCAAATGGTTTCAGAGCTCGATGGTGCAGTAATGAAATGTGTACGTGATCAAAATGGAAACCATGTTATTCAGAAGTGTATAGAGTGTGTCCCTCAAGATAGAATTCAGTTTATTGTGTCATCATTTTATGGGCAAGTTGTGGCACTTTCTACTCATCCTTATGGGTGCCGAGTTATTCAGGTTAGAGTTACAGTTGCAACTGGAATTTATATTTATTGAGGTAGTGATTAGGTTTTTTTTTTTTTAGTATTTTATTTAACTATTTATGTGGTTGCTAACAGAGGGTTCTAGAACATTGTGATGATCAAAATACACAACAAATTATCATGGATGAAATTATGCAATCTGTCTGCACTTTAGCACAAGATCAATATGGAAATTATGTTATTCAGGTATGTAGCATTCAGTTAATGAAGTCATTAGATGATTGTAATTACACATCAGGTCTAGAAATGCAGTGTTTATGCTTTAGCACCTCTGCCCTTATACCCTTGCTTGTTTTATGCATTGTAGTTTTGCAACTTTGTGTCTCCCATTTTAGAAGAGCGCCAAATTTATGTCTGTTTTTACAAACAACAATTTATACTTCTGTTTTATCTTAGTCAGCTCTTAGCCATTTGTGGGCCATCCTTAGTAAGAAACTGTAGCTTTGAAAGACTGAAGTCTAACAGAATTGTTGGGATACGTATTCTGTGACTTATTTGACCATAGAAATAGCATTTTAGTGCTGATACACATTGTTTATACTCTGTCTATGCCTTGTGTTTGGTCATATTTTCCAAGATTAAATGAATAGTGTTAAGTTAGCAAATAATTAGGCATTTATTGCACATATATTCCACAACTTGTAACTGTTATTCCAGTTCTTGACGATTGTTGCATGCCTATACTTCAGTTATAATTTGATTGAAGTTTTGGCATCTTGCGCTTAATTTTTGGCTGCATATGACGGATTGAGCATTGAGATGGCTTGCTTTTTGCTTTGTTAGTCATTACTTGTGATGCATAAACTTTTTGTTTCTTTTTAAATGTGCTTGGTTGTTGATTTACGCCCATTTCAATACAAATGCTGTACATAGTATATCTTTTCTATATTTTTTTTTTTTGTTTTTTACTTATAATTCCTTTGTTACTTCTATATACCATACTTCTCTGTGGTAGCATATCCTGGAACATGGTAAACCACATGAACGAACAGTTATTATCAGCAAGCTAGCTGGACAAATTGTTAAGATGAGCCAGCAAAAATTTGCATCCAATGTTATTGAGAAGTGCTTGGCTTTTGGTACTCCCGCAGAACGTCAGATTTTGGTGAATGAAATGCTTGGTACCTCTGATGAGAACGAGCCATTACAGGTTTGGCCCCTTTCATCTCATTATTTGAAATTTCATTTTTTCCAAGGCTGTAGCTGAATTTTTTTTTGGTCACTGAATTTACTATCATCTATGGAGAGTGGTGTGTAAATTGTATTTGTTGTGGGATCATGGTTCTAGAATCTGTTCATGTATGAAAGTTTTTGTTTTCTTAATGCTTTCCAGATAAAATGAAAATTAAATGTATTAGCCTAAATAAAAGTTGGTTAGTATTATTATTGTTGTTTCTCTTATGTGCTTTTAGTATGCACTCCCATATATCTGGTCTTATCCATTTTGATTGTTTCCTACGTTTTGGAGACGATCTGGGTTAATTAGATTCAGGAGCTTCTACCCTTGCTAGAATTACAGTTTGAGACAGATTTTATGGTAAGAGCTTCAGCTACCTGGCTAAAAAATGAGGCAGCAGATTGGTGGATGTTCTCCACAGGGGATACCTATACCCCCCACACACACACTTAACTCTTTAGGTTCTAAAATTTACCCCTAAATTCATTACTTTATGTTGTAATATTTTGAAAATTCATAAAAGTATGGTAGCACCTATTGTGGACATATCAAATGAGATAGAACTAGGAACGAATACATTTGCGAGAAAGTTGGCGTGTTACTTTTTGTGGAAAAGATATAGTCTCCCTCAAGTGGTTTGGTTGTGTAGGGAGAACCTCTAGAAGCCCCAACAAGGAGAATAGATTTAATGAAAGGTAGCCCAATAGCTAGAGCCTAGAAGCAGAGGGAGATCAAGAAAAACTATAGGTGAAACCATTGGAAGAGATTTAGATTTTAATCGTAGCTGACCTCACCTAGTGCAACAAAGACTGGTTTTTTTTTCTGTTACATTGTTGTTTCATATCTGTATCAAATCAGACGTGCTTAGTGACTGAGATTAACATGCAAATTGCAGGCTATGATGAAGGATCCTTTTGGAAATTATGTTGTCCAAAAGGTGCTTGAGACTTGCGATGATCGAAGCCTTGAGTTGATCCTTTCTCGCATCAAGGTTCACTTAAACGCGCTGAAGCGGTATACCTATGGCAAACATATAGTTTCTCGTGTTGAGAAGCTCATAACAACTGGAGGTAAGGAATGAATGCTGTGATTACTTCCTCATATAAATTTTACATTGCTTTTTTCTTTGAATTGTCTACGATGCTACTCGGTTTCTCATAAGCCCCTCTCATTTTGCAGAAAGGCGCATAGGGTTGTTGGCCTAATTCAATACTTCCTCAGGCATCCTAGTTGAGGTCTTGAGAACAAGTAGTCCTCCTCCTCCTCCTATCTCCACATAACTCCTTTTGTACAGCTAACATGAATGTTAATATCACTAAGTTCCAGCATTGGAGATAAATGCTCAGCTGAGCCATTGGAATTAAAAAAAAAAAATCTTACTATGCTTGATTTTGTTATATTCCCTGACAGAAAAACTTTGACTTTGGATGCCAAGATTTAGAGTGATGGCAATGTGTCTTTTTCTTTTGAGTGTATATGGAAGTCCATTGTCTGTAAAGCAAATCAATGGCACAAGATTCATTGCAATCAATAACCAGAGTCAGTAGATGAGGCTCTGAACTTTCATTTCATATATGTAAATAATATATACTGCTTCTTGGCTTATGTTTTCTGCTTTTTGAGACTCTACTCAAAATGAGATTCGATCAACTTCATAGTGCACATCCCAAAACACCTCTAGCAATATTAACTTGTATTTGTTATTACCCCATTAATAGTTTAACTCTTGAATTCTTACAATATTATTCATCTAACCTCCTCTATTGTTGAGCTCTTCCTTGATGGTTGATATTGCAGGTGTTTCCTTTTCTAGAGACCCATCTACCAAATAAACAAAACAGGGAAAAAGAAAGTGTCTTATACTTGGTAAATTAGAATTAATGTTATTTTTATATAAAAAATAAGCAACAATAGTAGACAGAAAAAAAAAATGATACAACGCCTTATCCTTCAACCACTACCATTACCAGATGTTTTGTCTCCTTTTCTCTTTGATGTCCATTTAATATTCACCTCTTATCCTTCACCCATTGCCATTGCCGAATGTTTTGTATCCTGAATGTACAAATATTACTCTTTAAACTTTAAATAACACACCAATAGCACCTCCTAAATAAAAAGTAAATGTTATGCCCTTATGTTCCTTATGTTTCACAGAATTCGGTTAATTCTAGTGCTTAGAAATTGTGGTTTTATTTCTAATACTTTTAGTATTGGAAGGAAAATGCTTAACATTTGTCTCTTTTAAGTGAAATGACACCTACTACTCTTACGTAAAATCGCAACATAAAGTCCGATGAATAAAGAAACTAGTAAAAAAAAAAAAAACTTTACTTTCATAATAAACCGACCTAACTAAGCTAAAATCAAACTAATTAAAATTTTATGTACGAAAACTTTTACTCCCGTAATAGATCGATCCGATTTAATTAATTAAAATTTAGTACTCTAAATTTGGTAGTTTAGACCAACACATGCTGCTTGTTTGCATGCCATTTTTTCATTGCACCAATGAACAATTAAGGATGGAGCAAATTGTTGGGAAAGAGCCATCTTTTAGGTTTGTTTCCTATGAGAGGTCCTCAAAAGCACTACCTTAAGACTCAGACTTAAGCTTATGAAAACAGTTTTACTTTCTAGCTTGAATTTCTCTGCTTGAGTTTGTTGCTTCATGGATGACAACTTGACAAGTGACAACCGGTTGTAACATATCCCAGCCGAGGACAAGGTATGCACAATGTCCACGGTATTATGACCACAAATTAGGAATGGGATAATGAGTTTGATATGTATACAGCGTCTGCATAAAATAGTTTTACATTGACATCAACCAAATGCTGCCACATAAGCAAAAGTGATTAACTCACATCCACTGTCTCAAAATAAAATATTTTACTTATATATGATAGCACCTGATTGGATGTCAACGATGCATGGAAATTAAACTTATACCCCTTTTGTCATAGTTTCCTCACTATGAATACACCCCTCTATTTGATGCCTCTCTGTTGAGCAGTTGATTCATGGTTGTTTCAGAAAACAAAAAATTATTACGAAGAACAAGACTAAGTATAAAGTACGTAAGAAACTCATTTTGTATAAATCGGATGCACAGGAATATGTACAAAAGAATGACTGTACAAGAAAAAAAAAAGTTGATATGTACAAAATAATGAAAGTAAATCTAAATAGGGGCGAGAAAGAGGGAGGAACCAACTCTAGCTGTTAGCACCAGCAGCATCACAGAAGTATAAATATGCAGCTGCAACAGAAGCTCTCACTTAATCACAATGCCGATCATACTGACGAACCATTGCTTCAAGAGCCATAAACAAGGGACAGATCACTCTACGCGCCGATTAGTAGCTGACGCGTGAAATTGTTGGCATCTATCGGCCCTGATCCTTCCTATCCACTGAAATTCCACCATTTCTTCTTTTTCTTTATGTTGGATGACGGCAATTCTGAACATGAAATGATATAGAATACAATTAAATGAAGATACTTAGATACATAATCACTTAGGTTCATCCAACTGCAACCAGCCGGCAAAACTGTGTTGCTTTGTTATGTTTCTCGCCTTTTTTACCTTTCTTTTCAAAAATTGAGATTATGCATAGGGGTCAACCCTCAATATTTTCTATTTAGAAGTTATATCATATGGAGTAACATAACAAACCCAAAGCAATCCCTAAATTTCAGACTAAATTAACACACAAAAAGCAGCAGTCATTGCTATATTAGGTAAATTAACACACAAAAATGCATGCAGTCATTGCTATATCAGCAAGTCTATGTCTAGGAAGCATGGGTGTGTCCACGTGTTCGATATGCATGGAACACTGACACTAGGTGGACACCCACACGACATGTGTCGACGCGCATCTAGAAGTGTTCAATTTATAAAATATTTTTTTCCAGTTTGGACATGGTGGATACATCTGGACACAAATACATTTGGGACACGGCTCAGATACTAGGGGCACAGCCAAACACATTTTCAAAAAATTTTCATCTATTTTTGGACTTTTCTTTCATTTCTTTGATAGGCAATTTAAGAAACATCAAGTCCAATCAAACCCAAGTTTAGTTTGATACAAAAAAGGGAACAATTCATAAATAAAAAAAATGGGAAAAGGGAAAGAATACGAGGGTTTAGAAATAGGAAGAGCAAAGAAAAATGATAGTTTGGCTTTTATAAATATTTGAAAGTATTGTAAATCATGACTTATATATATATATATGTCATGTTCGTGTCTTGTAATTTCACGAGTTTGATGTGTGGCTCACTGTCTCCGTATCTTTGTCTGTATCCATGTATGTGCTTCGTAGGTTTATATCACTTATTCAGTCAACTGCAAGTAAACCCATCTCTTACATCGGCATGCTCCACCTTGAGAATCAGAATAGTGTATCTAAAAGAAGGGTAAATTCTTGCATTTAAATTGTTTGCTTTCAGCTGAATTATGGTAAAAGTATTTATAGAATAATAATTAGAAAATGGTAATGTGAGAAATATTCTGAATCTTCAGAGGATATAGTAAGAGACTTAATGGAGCATTTACTTGTCAAAATTAAATTGGATATGGAAATACATGAATCATAAACTTCTGTAGCTTAACCGCTTTACATTCTCATTTATCTAATTTCTACAGTGCGTGTCTTAAAGTTACAGATGTTACCTCCTTCTGGATATATTGGGTTGTAATGCACCTCTGCCCAAAAGCTCAGAAATATCACTGCAGAAGTCACAAATAAGGCCATTTGCTTAGCATGTGGCTGAAACAGAACTTGAAATACTATATGTACGTGTCACTTAGATCATGCACAAATTACTTTCCTAATTCTTGTAGATAAGCAACATATTACCAATTTATAATTATGCTCATTTCACATACAAAACAAACAGTAACAGTACTACCACTATATAATCTTCCTCCTACCATGTTCATTATTTTACTCAGATATCAAAACATTTTTTACTCATCTTTTACTCCCCCCCCCCCTCTCTTTTCTATCTCTCTCTCTCCAAAAACACAAAATAACCATTTTCCTTTGATATACACATCTGTTTGCACTTTGTTTAATTGATGGATACAATTTCAACTAAACTAAGACCGTATGCCATTCACCGTGATAAAAGCTTTTTTACAAAAATACTTATAAAATCTTACCTCTTCCAGACTTCTGTATCTGTGGAAGAATCTCAATGTAACATGTGTCCTTAAATGATGTAATAACAAATATTTTGACACCATACTGAAAAGGGCAGAGATGAGACGACCATGTCAGACATAAAAGTAAAATGATTACATCAACAAAAATGCAAAGGTCATCCTTCGTTTCAATACATAAGATATGCTGTATAAATTCCACCCAAAAAATATACTCAACTCCTGTGGAATGGAGGTAATATATCTTCAAAACAATTATATAACTCAAAACTTTCACATTAACAAATCTTTTAAAAAGCATCATATCACCTCTCCTAACCTTTTCTAGGCGAGCAGCACTAAACTGAACTATCATCTTTTCAAGCATCAAATCATTTTTAACAAATAAAAACTATAGTTCCAATAATTTAAAGCTTGTATAAATCAGTGAGTAATTTAACTACAAAGCTTAATCCGTTTTAACTTCACTCGAAAAAATATCCCCTAAAACTCACTGGAACTCTTTTGTAGACTATTAACTGATCAGTTTACAATCTAGACAAAATAATTACCCTGACTTCAAGACAGCCTCTTAAATATCCAAATAATGCTTCATATGCAAACAGGAATAAGCATCCATGGGATCAGACAAATAAAGAAAATCAATAATGCTCACTTGCACTGCCACCCAGAAAGAAGAATCATTAATAGGAAAGGCAATAAAATGAAAATTGTATAATTATTCATACCCAATCTGCAGCAGCCTGCAATGTGACATGATCACCCCATTCACCACTCCTAATACATCCACAAAGAAAGCTATTAGCAAACATAAGAACTTTAATAAAGCCATATCTGAAATAGCATTACATGACAGATATAAACATACTTGCTCATCTTCTTCAAATAATCACTGTACTCCATAGGAACATAGCCCCCATATAGTTCTGGGTAAGACTTGAGCTGAAACACAGTAAAGAAGACACTATATCAATAACAAGAGCATAAGGTGGCCCACCGAACAGTAATATATTGCAACAAACAACAAGAAACCTGTTGAACAATTTGCTCCCGCACAAATTTGTGGTGCTCTGGCGAGCGATAAAGTTGATCTGACAAAGCACGAAACTGGAAAAATACTAAAATGATAAGGCGCTCACTTTTTGTTGACGAATATAAACTATTATACAAATTTAGGTATAGTGATCCGATGGTAGTAATGCTCATTCAAAAAAATAAATTGAAAATTCAGTTCCAGAAAATTGTAAAATTTAGTTATATAACTGCAAATTTGTCAAACTGTCACCAAATAATAATAAATGATATTAAAAAATCCAGTTGTTATTCCATTAAATCTTAAGTTTTCTTACAAGGACAAACTAAATCTTGAAATATAGGAATTTATCTACATCTCGTAAATTAACCCAATCACAATGATAAAGAACCAACCTGACAGTTACCATCTCCTTCAACCTTGCACTCAACCACATCATATAACTGCAGTCTAAGGAGGACCAAATTCTTAAGATTAGATGAATGCTCAATAACCAAAAGACAATTAAGACATACATTATGCTCTAATTACATGCGAGGAAGTGTGGAAAAATAAAGAAAAGAGAAAGAAATAGATATTACAATATTAATCTTGCTTGTCCAACATTCCCCTCCCACTCTTTCTTTATCCAAAGCAATTGGATCAAACAATTAGGAATATTATGCGAGACTTCATGGGGTGGGAGATCTGAACAGAGTTTATCTTGTTAGTTGGAATTTGTGTTGTAGACCATCAAATGGAGGGGATTCCGGTGTATGAAATTGAAATCTGGTTTCTAAAAATATTGCTACAGCAATTTCCTTTAGGATCAAAGTCAATCAAGGCACCAAGTTATTCAGAAACCAACTCATCAAGATACCAAGTGTACAGGGTGTGTCCCTCAATTCCAAGGCTTGTGGGGTGACTTAATGGCTGTTCCTATGTCCTCCTGCTCTGTGGCAGAGTAATTAATGGTTGTTCACTTCCATCTACTCTCCTAGAGAAACCATCAAAATCTGCACTAGCTAAGCTTCACTGGATTTTTATGAGAACTACGTATGTCCCTTCACTAAGGCAAGGTGCTACCTTCTTAGTTAATTTGGGCTCCTTTTGCCGTTTTTTTTTTTTTTGTGATTTGCTCCCTTTGTAGTTACAGTAACACAAACATTTGACTGTTTAGGGAAAATAAAAAAGGCACCTGTGTGTGTGTGTGTGTGTGTGTGTGTGTTCCCCTTTAGCAGATAGAATTATAGATCAGAAATAGTATTTAATTATCTAATGCCTCGGAGACAAAACTAAGAAATATAAAACATAAAATAAACCAAGACCTGTCTAGTAGCCTTTGATGATCTGATATTTCTTCATCATATGATGGAATTTTTTCATTGGTTTTAGGAACATGCTGCAAGTACAAATGAGAAAAAAATTTGAATTATTATCCAGATCAGAATTCCATAGCTAAACTGTAGCATTAATCATATAACTCTTAAGTCTTACATATATCAATCAGAAATTCAGAATGCTGAAGCTCCAGGTTTATATACAGAGAATAAAAAGGTACATAATTATTCATACATTGTACTCTGTTTCTCATGCTTGAGTAATAATTAGAATTAATCTAGTTGCTATATTTCGAGTAAGAAAAATGATATTGATCCTGCAAGTCTCGTGGAGTAAAAGCTCATCATCCGCAATTTGCATCAGACAACAATTTTGTGAATGAAATCAATAGGAATTAGGAAACCATCCAAATAAGAGACACTCCAAATGCCAACTAATATAACGGGAAATTATAGAAAGAATAAATGTTATGACATTAAATACAGCACCAATTGGCTGCACCAAAGCTACACTTACAGGGATCGGAACCATCTGGTTTAATCTTTTGCCCACTTCACCATCAAGAGAAGACTCGTCTGATATTTCCAGTGACTGCCACAAGTCATCGCTAGCAACAGGAATCTCTCCTGACCCAGAAGAGGAACCACAAACTTCAACGTCATGCGCATCATTATCCCTTTCAATTGGACCATAATTCTCCACTTCTTTCATATTGTATGGTGAACCATTAGAACTCTGGCACGATTCATTACCTACACATTGTTGACAATCATCTATCATGACAAGTTTTACAAAACAAAACCCATCAACTAAAAAAGATATCTAATAGAAAATTGCAACAAAAAAGATTGTACCACCGAAGTCATGGTTTCCATCTGGAGAGGAAAACCAATCTTGAGCAAGAACAGATGCTCGCTCCCGCTCATTCCCGAATTGTTGCATCCCGGAAGCTTCCATGGAATCAAGTTGCGACAACTCTTCCTGGTAAGCTCGCGCAACAGCTTCGTCGTTCTCCACATATGCAGGCTGACAGAAGCCTTCTCTAACATATTCAACTTGACTTAAATCCGGACAATAACTAGTTATGATACTAGGAGAGCCACTATTGGAAAGTGTGCAAACATCTAAGAGATGAAGTCCCCACCGAACAACATCGGGATCCATGTCATATGTTGCCATGTATATTCCCTCTAAAAGCACAATGCAACTCTATCCACTCCAAAGACTAACTTAAATTCGGGTATGTACTCCCCACCAAAGAGTTTTCTAATTGCTGAAAAAAAGAACAAGATGCAATATGCTTTCAAACATGATGAACATCAAACAAATAAACCAAACAAGAAAAGCAAAACAAGAAGTAGTACAAAGATTTAAATGGCACTCAGTTCACAATGGAAATATAGAAAAAGGAATAACTAATAAACATTATCATCAGATCAGAAGCATCAACTCCACCCAGTTACCCGAACAGGATAAGATATCATCATCTACCCTCAGGCCAATACAATACTTGTAAAAAATGAAATTAAATTGATAAGGAAAAAGAAAAAAAAAAACAAATTTTAAATTGCAACCATGAACCCATATGAATCAACAACCTTGATTTCCACTCTCCAAAGCATCAATCTTGAAACATGCAAATCCACAATCACAAATTACAAAAAAAAAAACTTAAAAAACCCAAAACCCCATATCCCAAGACAAAATTCCCAACCCACCCAGACACTTAAATCCATAAAAAAAAAATCATTTTTTTTAGGAATTAAAGAAAGAAAGAAAGAAACTAAACAAACCTTGGATTTGGGAATGGAAAAATCGGAGGGAAGAAACAGAAGAAGAAAAAGGAGAAGGAGAAGGGTAAAAGATTTCTTGAAACGAATGAATGAATGGGATCAGATTCATTGAGTGGTGAAAAGAATAAATATTGTACCACAATCTGTGAAGGCATGCGCAAATATTAAGAACCATTATACTTCTTTTTCTTTTTTATTTTTTGGCGTAGTATTTATCCTAAAACGGCGTCGCTTTTGATGCCTTTCCTTGTTTCTTGAAATTCCTTCTCCTCCTCCGTGTGAATCCGAAACCCGTCGCCGGTTTTTCTTGTGACGTGTCATGGCATTAAGGTTTCATTCTTGTTGCTTGAATCTTCATGCAAATTAAATCTTAAATTTATTATTAAAAGGTGTTACATTACTACATGCTCTCATGACATTATTACATGCTCTCATGCTATTCATTTATTGCACCCTTTGCTACTTTCTCCGTATAATATTCATCATTGATCATGCACATAACTTTAAAAGTCGATAAATAATCGATTTAAAAAAATTATTATCTTAATAATAAAAAATGTAAATTAATTTAAATTATAGTTTATTATTATTTTTTCACTCATGTAACATCATAATAAACATAATTAATGTCAGAATAAAATTAAAACTCTACCAGAAAAAGAATAATATTAAAAAATTAATAATTTCTTAATAACCTTTTTATTTTTGACGTGAATTTCTTAGTGGCCTTAAACAGATAGACATTGTAAACAAAATAAGTAATTAACCTAAGCAAGAATGATGTTTACAAGTCTAAATCATGCATGAATCTTGAATAAAAACTTAAATATGAACCTTTAAAACCCTAATCCCAAATAGCAAATCCTAATTCCTATATCGCTACGTAAATCTTAAATTATGAACTTTAAAACCCAAACACAACTCTCATCTATTATACATATGAAGCTATCCATTAAAATTTACATCATATTTTTCCCCTAACCAAACATACCTCAAACCTTATAATATTCTTCATCCTTCGATTGTGAAGTTCTAAACTCGAATCTTGAACTCTAAATCTCAAATCACCAAACTCAAAACTCCCCAGCAACCTCAAATTCCTAAATAAAAGATCTCAAGTATATGAACCCTAAATTGTTTACACTTTTCCATGTGGCTCTCTCAATATCACAATTTGATATGATGCAAACAGTCAAGCTATACATGTAAAAGAAGACTGTTGATGGGTTATGAACTTAGAAGTTGTTGCGCGAGCTTACCAAGAAGAGATTATCGAACTCCTCGTGCATGCAATAAGAATGCACTTTTCTTTCTTCTTTATAGTGACTTAGAGCCTGAGAATCTCTAAAAACTTGGCTAATCTTGAAAAATCATGTATGTGGGTTGAGTCAGGCTTTATATAGATGTTGTATGATGACTGACAAAATCTTTTTATAACTAATTTGCTGCAGGTTGCTAGAATTTTGAAATTCAGTGTGGTATGAGTGATTATTAGATTGGGTTATGCGGTTAATTAGCACGCAGGGGAAGCGCAAATTAAGGAGTATATCAAGGATTTTGACTTGTATAGTGGTTCAATTGATGTTGAAAGGGTGGTTTTAATTATGCAACTGATATGCTATATTTTGGGTGTGTCTCTCTACTGACAATATTTTTTGCCATATCTTTTGTAACGGGAGCTTTTCTACAATTCTTGGTATTAAATAAATTCATTTTTTTCCGTAAAAAAAAAGATATTTTTGTGGATACATGTTTTGTTTAAATTAAAATAATCTAAGTAAATTATAAGGAGTAATAGAGAAATATTTAAAATATATTTTTTTATGAAAAATCAAAAAAATCATGAAAATACACTACGTGAGAAATATTTTTTAGAAATTAGATATCACTGATTAGATAAATTCATCAAAAAAAGGAATTGAAAATAGAGTTAGTTTTGATGCGTTATTACATTTTCATTCAATCACACAATTTTTACTTGTATGATTTTTTAAATAGTAAATGTGAGAGTTAACTATTATAGCTTATGTAATAATACATAATTAAATGATTATGTAAAAATCTTTTACACTATCAATATATAAAAATTAAGCCCTTGAAAACAATCAAATAGTTGTTAAAAATGACTTTAAGATAAATATGATGTGTTTTACATATTATATTGATGAATAGACTAAAATGGACATCGGAATAACACAAACCAATTATAGATAATTCCGGTGAATCAATTATAGATATATAGCTAATTTAATATTTGTTGTATGGTTATTTCTACTAAGTTAACATTCATTGTTATATTTATCATAAAAAGATACTGATAAATTAATATCAAATTATAATATTATATTTGAAAAAATTCCATTCAACGTAATAATATTAACAACTAATTGTATGAACAAAATGCAAAATTAAAAACAATATAGGTGATATAACCTGTAATAAAATACTTTTAATCATAAAAAACATAAAAAAATTATAAAAGGCCAATAAAGAACAAAGATAAGATAAAATACTATTAACATAATTATAAAGTATTTTTTTTATATAACATGTGGAATTTTCAAAGTTCTATTCAATCAAAAGAGATAATAAAAAAATATGAATACAAATAACTCCAATAAGAGTAACTTAGTGGAAATTAATACATAAGTATTAAATATATTAGACCTGGGTATACAAACCACGATCCATGAACCAATTCGTTTAACTTGAATCCTAGGAAAATGGACTAGATATTTTTTAGCCCACCAATCCATTAACTTTTCTAGGTTGTATGGCTTAAATCGGATGAACTGACTAGGCTTGTGATTTAACAAACTAGCCCGTAGCCCGTATTTCTTATTTCAAAATATAAATATTTATAAGTTCAACCAATACATCTAGCCCAAACCATGAAAAAACAACATGAGTCCAAAACTAAAGGAATAAGAAACCCTAAAACATTTCTCTCATATCTCATTCTTATCTCTCTATAACTGCCATCAATCACCCAACCTCAACTCAACACCACCATCCCAGCCACTGTCCCAGTAATGCCTCAAGGCCATCATCATTGTGCTTTAGGACCACCACCGCATCATACTACAAGAAATGTGCGAGAATCCGACACCTTTATTGACGGGTATTTCGATGGGTTAGATTTATATCGAAGGTGTACCGACGGATACATGGGCATTTATTCCAGGCCGCGATGAATATTACTGACAGTATAAAGAAACCCATCGGTTATTTTTCATGTACCGACGAATAATAAAATATTTAGTCATCAGTATAATTATATAAAAGGCATCACCATGGTGTCAGGGACATATTTATACCAACGGGTTTATTTAATTTTACCGACGGTATATTGATTTATAGAAAACAATTTATCTTAAAAATATTTTGTATATACTCATCGATAAAAAATTAATTTTTTTGTTGCTCTATTTAATTATGAAGTAATTGGTAATTTATTATTTATTTATTTATTTATATAATTACATAATTATCAATGAAATTGATATTAAATCAGAAAATAATAAAATGAATAAATTAAACTGATTAAATAAAATAGCAAATTATGACAATAAAATATACACAAATTACAACAAATGTAAAAGATATCCAGAATGACAAAAAAAACTAGATGAAAACTAGCTGAACTTCTGGGCATCGACATCGTCGCGCGTTGGTGGCATCATCTAAACCATCATCGTCATCCACGCCATCTGACTATGGGTGGCCCTCAGAGATGGAGGGGAGTGAGATATGGGGAAATGGGATTTAGGGGAGCATATTAGAAGGGAGGATCCGAAGTCTGCATGTCAAAGAAGGTCATCACATCTGAGTGATCTTCTCCTGCATCTTTCAGAACAAGTCTTCTCCTTTTTGTTTTCTCCTCTCCGCTGCTACTCCAATGAGAGCTTAGCTCTCGATCTCTCTCTCCTGCTCATAGCTGCTGCTCCTGCCAGTCCTAAGCTGAAGGAACTGTGCCCTGCCTCCTGCTAAAGGTAACATTGCACTTGTGATTAACCCTAGATCCTACAATTTTGTAAAGATTTCAAGTTATTACTTTCAAATACAAATTCAATTACTATTTAAATTTTAAGTGCAACTACTTTTAATCTTATTCTCTCAACAAATATTCTAAAAAATTTGACATATCCCTTAAATTAGGAGTTTCCGTCGTCAGATATTTCTTTTAATTGGTCTTTAAAACACATTCAATTGGTGTTTAAGTTTTATTTAAATTATTATTTTTAAATAAATTCAATTGGATTTTAAGTTTTTTTTAACATAATTACTTTTATTTAATCTATTATTCCTAAAAAAAAGGTTAACAAAATTTCACATTCCACTTAAATTAGGAACTTCATTAGATATTTATTTTACTTGGTTTTTAAAACACAATCAATTGGTCTGTAAGTTTTATTTAAATTATTATTTTTTAACACATTCAACTGACTTTTAAGTTTTTTCAAATATAGTTACTTTTATTTAATCTATTATTCCTACAAAAAATTTTAACAAAATTTCGACAACATCTCCCTTTAATTAGGATCTTCCATCGTTACATATTTCAGTCAATACAACAATTATAGATATTATTATAAAGATCAACAACAAAATAGATATAATGAAATAGTAACATTTTAATAATTACATACAATTCACATAATCCTAAAAACAGTTCTATTGCGCATTCCTTATAATTCCACAACATGTATCCTGAATCTTCCAAATACAAAGAATCCTATAGCAAACAATGAAAACAAGTTGGGAAGGACCTCTACGCTTCTCTCCAGTCATGCAATCATTTCCTACAACTCTATCCTAGAAAACATAAGTCTCTATATATCATACATACATATTAAATCATTAAACGATATAAATAACAAAGATTTAGTTATTAACCTCTATAGTAGTCAAAAATACAAAATGTGCAAACCTCTCTATCCAACTAAATACAATCCTAAAATCAAATATGAAAAATTTAAATTAACAATCGTTACGACCCTTAAACATAAAATAAGATAAGGAAAAGAATGCAAAACCGATCGCAAAATTAACAATAGCTATCACCTTCAAACAAAACTCCTACATTAACAAAATAACAACTATAATTACTTCCCAATGCAACAAAACATAACACTATGGGCACCCATAAATTAACGAAAAAGTAAACTAAATCAAAAAACTAAACCGATTAAAATGCTCACCAAGGTCCCTAAATTGCAATAGTGGTTAGCTTGTTGAATAGAGTGTGCGATGCACAATGGTAAAATAGTGGTGGCATTTAGAGAGAGAGAGTGTGTGTGAGTGAAGAGAGAGAGGGGGTTGACGGAATGGAGAAGAAAGAGGTTCACGGTTTTAGAAATACGTGGATTACTAATGAGTATACCGACGAGTATATGTTTAATGAAACGGTGCATTTCATGTGCTAGTAATTACCGATGGGTTTTCCGACGACGTACAGAAATACCAAAGGTTGCAGAGGAACTATCTGAAATTTCAAATATTCATCGGTATACTAGTCAATAATATTTAATAAAAATAATTTATAAAATAAACACCTCAGGAAACCATCAATAAAATTTAATAAAAATAATTTATAAATTTTAATTAAACACCCGTCTGGTACAACTAGTTATATATTAATTGAAAATAACAAAAATTATATACCCATCAATAAACCTTCGGTAATATTTAATAAAAATAATTTATAAATTATTAAATACTCGTCATAGCGATCGTTATATATTAACCAAATAAAAAAATGTTAAATATCCCGTTATTAATCCATTGGTAATATTTGATAAAAATAATTTATAAATTTTTATTAACCACCCGTCGGTACACCCGTCGATTATATATTAACCAAATAAAAGAAATGTTAAATATCCCGTTGGTAATATTTGATAAAAATAATTTATAAATTTTTATTAACCACCCATCAGCATCCGTCCGTTATATATTAACCAAAAATAAAAGAAAAACATAATGTTGTACATACTCGGTATCCCGTCGGTAATATTTGATAAAAATAATTTATAAAACATTATTAAATACTCGTTGATAAACCCGTTAGTGCATCCGTCAATACTATGCGCGCCAATTGGCGCTAGCATTTACCAATGGTATAACTGACGGTTGAGTGAAACAACCACAATTATTTCCAAAAACGTGCCAACCTATCGAAATTGCCGTCGGTAAATCCTGACGGATTCGTGACTATCGATAAATTCCGTCAATATCCTGTGCTCCTGGTAGTGTCAATGGCAACCAAGGTTGCACTGCGACTCCTTCTCATCCTCTCCTTTCACGATTGTGCATCGCACCATTAATGGCTTTCTTCAACCTGAGTCCAGCACCACTATTTGTAGGCCAATATGAGTTCTTGATTTTTGGCTCCCTATTGGCCCTATGCTACTATTTCTATTTTATGCGTGAATCTTTGTTTCTTGTTCTTCATCTATGAGACATGATGCTTAAGTGGAGAAGGAAAAATAAGGAAATAAACACGGGCGGCCAGGCTTAGCAGGGCGAACACGGGCGGTGTGTGTTGAAGTCCATTTAAGAAATGGACTAACCTAGTCCGACCTATTTAACCGTCTATTGTGAATCGGGCTAAACAAACTGGTAGCCCGCATATATATCTACCTCTAAAATATATAAGAGGTCATCTAGTGTATAGAAAAGTAAAATCTTCTAAGCAACATGCATAGTAATAAATGAAGTCAAACAATTTTATCATGCAAAAAAAAAACGATTACTATGAAAAAAAGACAATCAAATTCAATTGCAATTAAAACTTACTATTGATAGATTTTAATTACAAGGTATTTGTAGAGGTAACAACTAAGCCTAATAAATTTTTTGAAAGAAAGTCGGGAATTGAGACTTTTAAAATTTAGAAGATGAAAATAATGAGTTTTGATATTCTAGTATTACTTTTAAATATAGATAAATGATACCATCATTTAATATCAAATTTACACGAAAAGGACAAAAATATGATGATAGAAAGAAGATCAATCAAAATCAAAACAAAAATTTGTGGACGACTGAAACCAAAATGAATAATATTTTTTAGGATTGAAAACATATTTAAATATTTTTTAATCTTAACTGATTTAGGTCAAAGCTAATTCTAGAAAGATAAATTTGAGTTTAGTTTCATCTAATCATATTTTTCCTCTCCAAACCTCATCACCCTGTAGTCTTACGATAATTTGAAATACAAACTAAATTTTTTTTAATCAAATATTATTTGGCTATGGATGTTCTTATATATCCTAACTAGTTTAATTAAGATGTGATTTGATTATATAGAATTGATTATGATCTAATTGTGATCTTGTATCTCTCACATTTTGATTATAAATAGCTGTTTTGGTGCTTTATGTAGATAGCCTTTAAGACTATAATATTATTTATTGTGATTTTATGTGATATTTTATTTATTGCGATCTGGGTGTTAATTAACATGCTTCTTGATTTGGTGGAAAACCTAGTACATTGATTTATTCAAATGTTAACAAGCTCCTTGATTTGCATGGACATAGTTATTCTATCTCTCAACTAAGAACTCACACCATGCAATTCAATGGTGCCAATATTTTCATTCCTGTTGTTTAAGAGGGAATGTACATGAGAGGGATCTGATCCTTGTTGTAGTTTTAGGCTTGATTTAGTATTGTTGTGACTTCTTATGAGTTACTAATTTTTTTGGATTATCTAAAAACTACTTTCAAAAAAGTTATAATAATATTATCTAGTAAAATAATATAAAAACTGCTCTCCATACGTATAAGATATCATAGTTGTGACATCATATTTTGTCATTTTTTCTTTCTTTTATCGCATAATTTCTCTATAATTGCTAAATTTTTTGTTCTTTAATCCCTCTTGGCCTAAATAGTTGATTTCTACACATGACCTTCTTTTATTTTCTTTTTTGCCTTTGTTGGTATGGCAGGGATGAAGCCAGGCAGCCTTTATAGGCCATGCCCCCGAATGCCCTCAATTAAACTTACATATTTATTATAGTTACATAGTCTCCCTGATATAATATATAGACTAATGTTTTGTATTGGGTCTCCTACAAAATTTTTCTGGCTCTGCTACTGGTTGGTAGTGTAAAGTTATATATATAAATTGTCTTTGTGTTTGAGCCCAACCCACAACCTTTTATCTTAAAAAAAAAAAGTGCATTAAATTATTTTTAAAAAATGTTTTGTCTTGTATTTGGGTCTAGTCCACAATATTCTCTCTTAGAAAAAATAAAATAAACTGCATTAGATTTCAAAATGTTTGGTCTGTTACAATAAGAAACACAGCCCACGTTTTGAAAAAAAAAAGTCAATTGTCTTTTTTTTAGTTTACCCCAAAAAAAACACCTGTCTTCTAGAAAAAACAAAAGAAGAAAAATAAAACAACATTTTTTAGGGAGTAGTTCATTTGTTTAATATTATTCCTCATTCATTGTTTTCATTTGTGACATTTCTAAAATGTCTTTGATAAAAAAAAAACACTTGTTGTACTTTTAGCTAATTAAGTTTTATTTTCAAAATTAAATTAAATTTTGTGTTGTATAATTAATAAATCACATTCCATATTTGTTAATGTGATATTACATAATTGAATAACTATATAAAATTCTTTTACATTGTCAGGATATTAAAATTAAATTGAAAAAAAGGGTAATATTGAAAAAATGATTTAATTTAAACATACTAACAGTGTAAAAAATGTTATACACTTATTCAATCAAATTCTCTAGTATATATATATGACTTTTAAAACTGGATTAGTTTTGAACAATGTTTGGTCTTTTACTTGGGCTTAACCCATGATCATTTCCTTTTTTTTAAAAAAATGTATCTTTGACCTAGTTGTCATCAAAGCATGTATCTTCAAAGTGCAAGTCTCTCAAAACTAAAATTTGATCATGCATTAATTTAACAACATGTGGCACCAAGTCATCAGTTCCTCGTTACACTAAAACATCATGTGTATCAATTCAACGTATGGCCGAAGAAAAAGAGGTTCCTTACACAATTATTACGACAGGGAATTAACAACAATACCTTTTCCAAGTGAAAAGGAAAAAAAAAAAAGAGACCGTAACTTCTGCAAGTTTTTGGATGGTGTACAATGCATGTGGAAGAAGACACACATTTCGTCCGGAAGGGTACAAGAAAAACCCTTTATAATGATCGTCAGCAGCTGAACTCGTACATGTAAGCTGCAACTATGCAACTTCACCAAATAAACCTGATAAGATAAGCATTAATGTGATCATTCACTGAGTTAATGGTTCTCCACTTAACTGCCGTTTTAAGTAAATTTAACATACATATTGGTATATAATTGAAGAATATGATTGACTATAAGTCTCTCAACAGTGGCAATTGAGCCAATAGCCTAGTAGTAGACTATTGCATGTCTTAATAAGCTAAAAGAGATATTGAGTTTAATTCTTATCTCTACTCTTATCCCTAATATCATAGTTAAAAAAGAAAAAAAAGTCTTTTAACAGCAACATTTTCCTTCTTCAAGGATTATATATAGCTTTTGCCTATTAACAGTACATAAATTCTATAAGATAAAGTCCAAAATCAAAGGAGATGTGAATATTATGTAGCTATTAGATTTTTGCTCACCTTAGGTGCTGTATAAAAAATACTACTATTTGAGTAAACACGCTATATTATATTCATTCCTGCTATTCAAGAAATTAACTGCATCACCTGACAAGACGTTTTTAATTGTTGAGAGTGCACAAAGGGTGAAAGAACAAATCCAATCTTGAGCAAGAACGGATGCTCCCTCGCTTGCTCTCTGCTCATTCATTCCATGGAATCTCAAGATGCGACAATTCTTCCTGGAAAGCACGCTCAACAGCTTCGTCGCTCTATCCACGTATGAAGGCTGGCAGAGAAGCCTTCTCTAACATATATTCAACTTGACTTAAATCTAGATGGGACGAGTTAAATGTGCTTTAGGAGCATAAAAGAATTTCTCTGTTGGAAAGTGTGCAAACATCTATGTCATCCGATGCCATTTATGTTTCCCCGAAAAACACAACTCAACTCTATCCACTCCAAATACTAACTAAATTCGTCTATTTAACCCCCCCCAAAGAGTTTTTGAATTGATGAAAAAGAACAAGATGCAATGCTTATTTAACATGATCAAACAATTAACTACAAAAAGAAAAGCGAAACAAGAAGTACAAGATTTAAACGGCACTCAGTTCACAACTTCCACCCTTAGACCAAAACTATACTGGTTCAATATGAAATAAAATTAACAAAGAAAAGGTAGAGTTTTTTTTTTTTTTTTGGTATTCATAGAAAATGCAAAGTTTAAATTGCAACCATGAATCCATAAGAATCAAAAACCTTGATTTCCACTCCCCAAAGCATCAATCTTGAAACATGCAAATCCACAATCACAATTAAAAAAAAATTACGTCAATTTCTTAGTAACCTTAAATATAGATAGACATTATAAAACAAAATAAGTAATTAACATGAGCAAAACTGATGTATAAAAGTCTAAATCATGAATCTTGAATAAAAACTCATACATCCAGATCCCAAAAAGTAAATCCTAATTCCTAAATCACTATGTAAATCTTAAATTATGAACCTTAAAAGCCTAATCCCAATCCCATCAAACTTTATATTCTTCAACCTCAATTCAATTAAGAATTTCCAACCTAAAGTCTGGAACTTTAAATCTCAAATCACCAAACTCAAAACTCCCAACCTCAGATTTCTAAACAAAAAATCTCAAATATGTGAACCCTAAATTAATATCTCAAAACTCCTACATTAATAATATCATTTTTATAAGTTATTAGAATAATTAATTAATAAATAAATTGAGTATTAATCAATAAATGAGCAAAATCTTAGTTAATTAAGAAAAATCAATAGAAAAGTCAACCAAATTAGATTTTTTTTTTGCTAGTCAATCCAATTAGATAAAAGACCAAAAGGTAATTATAAATATTTAATATGTTTGTTGATTTTAAGAATTAAAATTTAAAAAATAAGATTCTAGAAGATCAATAATACCCCACAACCAACTAATATTTAAATTAGAAGACAATGTGTAAAATTTAAAAGATTGATATTTTACAATATATATTCCAAAATAAATTAATAATTACAAAAATGATATTGAGTTATTTAAAATATTAATTAAAATATAAAATTTTATAATTTATTTATAATTATTATAAAAAATATTAATTTAAAAGAATTATATAATAAAAAGTACATCAAATCAAATTTGAGTTAACCTGATAAATTTCGAATTGAAATGGATTAGCATCAACACCTTAATTTGTTTTGCAGAGAATGTACATGAGAGGGATGCGATCCTTGTAGTTGTCGTATTATTCACCTTGGTAGCTGCACTTTCCAGTCCGACATATTGACCAAAACTTGCGGCTAAATTAACGGACTCTCTTACATTTCTGGACAGCAAAACGTAACGGCTGTATTGATGATGGTTTTGTTTCAGAACACAAAACTAGTGTCCGTTTACTTGCAGCCTCGTTCGAACGTGATCTCATCATCTCATGCCATCCTCCTCCTCGGGACCCACCATCACTACTTTACTTCTCAATTTTCTAAAGAAGATTGCAGAAGGCAAAAAAATCAATGCTTTTTTCCTTATGTGTTTCACTTTCTCATTTTCTGCTTTTTATTGGTTAATAAGGTGCATTGATAGGTTATTAAATCAATAGTTTGTTCTCAGCTTATCAATCTAAGCTACTTAAAATTGTTCTAATGATAAAGGTTTTAAGTAACATGTATCACGTTTTATGTTTAAATTTTATTACGATAATATCGTTTTAAAATATATATTTTTCTTTTCAATAACCTATTAAAAATTTAATTAAATTTTGCAAAGGCTAAAAGAATTTAATGACTAGACTGTTTGTATTGTTAAGGAGAACGATTTCTATTAAAGTACAAAAGACTAAATTGATGTAAAAATAAAAAAATATTTAGACTAAATTGATATCAAAAAGTTTTATTTTATTAAATTGACGTCAAATTAAAAATATTAGAACCAAAATGATTATTTACTCTAATTAAAAAGTTTAGTTATGAATATAATGAGATGATTAATAGTATAAGAGAAAACCTTTTGCATTATTTATATAACTAATGTTTATAATTAACAATACATAATTTTCATATATTCCTACCTAAAAGTTTATCATGTATACAATCGAAATTTTTACTTATTTATGCATAATGTCACAAATATCTTGTTGCCAAAAGAAATAACAAAGGTAAAAAACGAGTAGCATTCATATATATACAAATAATCGAATATTTCGCAAATGTTTTGTTGCCATCAATAAAAGGAATAATCACAAAGGCCAAAAACGAGTATCTCTCAAAACCATATACAAATAATAATAGTATTCGATTAAATTAATAATGCACTTGTAGAGTTAACTTGTGCATGAATGAAAGATGTAAGAACGTGGCGTTTCTTCAACCCAACCAAAGCTTCATTCCCATGTCTGATGTCTTCCTAATGACTCATCAAAACCTCTTCCAAGTTGACCCCACAACCCTTTTTCTCAAGCCCTGCTCCACAACTCCATTTCACATTTTCACAACATTGATGCCTCTCCCTGAAGCAGAAGCTTCAACCCTTTTGTTCTGACACTCAACAACAACCTCTGTGCCTGTTCCATATTCAGTTTCCACATATCTGTCTCACTCCAACATGTGCAGGTTGACCAGCTCAAAGCATTTATGGCTGCTTCTTTGGTTACCCTTTGTGGTCTTGAGCTTGTTCATTGGGATGATGCAGTGCCAAGAAATGAATGACTATGACCAAATTGATAACCCTTCTGTTCTTCCCCTTATTACTCAGCTTGTGTATAGTAGACTTTCCAATTTGACCTCAGTTCTCAGTCAGGAAATAAGCACCGAGTCCAGTTTCTGTGTCAAAGATCCGTTAGTGATTTCTCTCTTTCTTATTATTTATTTATATATATGAATCTGTTTTGGTATGTTTCTGAGCTAGGAAAATTCAATACTGAATGCTCAAGTTTGAATATTAGGCTACAAATGTTTCAAATTTGTAATGTTATATGCAATCAGAGCTAAAACAAGATGAATTTTATGAGGAGGGAAATTCAATGAGTGACAATTCTTATTTCACGTTTAGATCAGCTGTCGATGCATTGCTCAGAGTTAATCATGAATGAATTTGCGAGCTGTCACCTCCAGATTTAGTTTCAGGTCAAATATATAAAAAAAAAAAAAGAAGGCATTTCGGTTCTATTATTCAATTACATGGTACATTTGTGATGTGCACTTGGAACTTGAACCCAATAAACACTTCTTGTAAAGGCATTCCATCTTATAACACTGTATACATACTGATTTAACTGTGAAATTTTCTCGTTTCCAGTGATGCCGATTGGAATCAAGCATTCAATTTCTCATCTGATTTGAGCTTCCTGGCTTCTTGCATTAAGAAGACTAGAGGTATGAACACTGAAAATTCGAGAAAAGTGTACCATTGCTCAATTTTGTTTCTAAGAAAATACTTGTACAGTATACTTCCTTATTAATTTCTTTCATTTTCCTTTATTCCGTTTCTCTGCATCCAGTTGGACATGTCTATTGTTCCGTCAGAAAATTGAATAAGCTCATGTCATGTTCATAGCATTAGTGATTAAGAAATATTTAGATGTACTACTGGCCTATTGGTCTGCGAGGATGAAAATTAATGAGCTATTGAAAACATATGAATCAAATTACAGTTTATTTTGATCTTGATTAAGGGATGTTGATACATTCATGGACTTGTTTATGCTGTGGTTCACAATTAACACTAAAGGTCTCTAATAGCAGCACTGTTCTTATGCTTGGATTCTGTTGATTCTGATGATTTAACAGGAGATATTACAAAACGCTTGTGTACAGCAGCAGAGGTGAAGTTTTACTTAAACAGTTTATTGGATAGATCAACAAGTGGCAATTATTTAAAGCCTAACAAGAACTGCAATTTATCCTCGTGGGTCTCCGGTTGCGAGCCAGGATGGGCCTGCAGTGTTCCCTCAAGCCAGAAGGTTGACCTTAAAATTTCAAAGGAGATACCTGCAAGAACTTCAAACTGTCAGCCATGTTGTGAAGGCTTCTTCTGTCCTCATGGTCTCACGTGCATGATACGTAAGTACATTGACAATCTTTTTAGTTCTGTCTTCAGAACTGATGAATGCAAACAGGTTCTATGATATACCAGTTTTTCATTGAACTTCTTAGCATCTTCAAGTTGTGTAGTATAGTTTGATTGTAAAGATTCAATGATGAAATTTTGAATAGGTATTTCAAGGGTTTAGAAATGTGCTGGGTAATTCATATATTTTGGAACTACATCTTATATTATGCTAGACTATGAAATGAACTTCTCTAATCATTTGCAGTTTCTATGTTGAGATATCTATTAGTAAAATATAATGACACTATAAGTAGTAACGCTAATGATTTTCTATCTCTAAGCTAAAACCTAATTCTCTCCTTTTTTGCCATTTGAAATATTCTTCTTGAAGCTTGCCCTCTAGGTTCCTATTGCCCTCTTGCTACACTCAATAAAGCAACTGGCGTATGTGAACCGTGAGTTCTATTTTTGGCCCTATGTATTTTTTTTTGCCCTCCTTTCTTGGGTTGTTGCTTGCATGCTGTGTATAAAATTAATGTGTGGATATACTTTTTGCAGATATCTTTATCAACTGCCTCCAATGCAGCCAAACCATACCTGTGGTGGAGCAAATATATGGGCTGATGTTAGTAGCAGTAGTGAGATGTTTTGCTCAGCAGGATCATATTGTCCAACAACAACCAAAAGAAATCCTTGCAGTAGTGGGTATTATTTTGCCCCAACACTTGGTTGCTCTTTATAAATTGCCAAAGTTGGATCCTTGAAGAAGTGATCTAAAGTGTTTGAAGCATTTGGAAGAAACAGCCTTGTGTAGTTGCACTGGAATCCCTTAGACTTCTTACCTAGTCAGCAAAAAATGACCTCCATTTAATTTCTTAAGATATTGTTTATACTATTTGCTTTTGATGGTTAAATACTTTATGATGGCTCTGTTCATTATTCTGAAATCAGAATTTTCTTAACATATTCTCTTGATTGACATGCAGGCATTACTGCAGGATGGGTTCCACTTCTGAGAAAAGTAAGATATCATGAATAGCGAAGTCTTGAAGCAGTAAAACTGTGTTTAGGTCTCATTTTCACTAATCAATTTCTGACAGTAAATGTGCAGAGTATATATGACCATTTACTGATTATCTTGTAGGGTGCTTCAAGTTGAGTTCATGTAGTTCAAACACAGCGACCCAAAATATGCATGCATATGGAATCATGCTCATTGTAGGTCTGCCTTTCCTGATCTACATCACTGACAAAATGAGCTTTCATTTAGTTCATTGCCTTGTGTATTTGTTGTTGATTATCTGAGGGAGCAGTATGAACATTTCATTCTTTTAGTTCTTACATGTATAAAGAAGAAACATCATGTGTAAAGATGACTTTGAATCGGGGTCAATGTTTAACACAATGACACGTAGATAGATATAATCACACACTCAGACCATGTTGGTAGAAGTTAACACTCTTCAATTGCTTATGCAGGCTGCTTTGAGTACTTTGCTACTCATTATTTACAACTGTTCTGACCAAGTTCTCACTACTAGGGAAAGGAGAGTGGCCAAATCTAGGGAAGCAGCAGCTAGAAGTGCAAGGAAAACGGCAACTGCACGCCAACGATGGAAATCTGCAAAAGATGCTGCAAAGAAGGGTGCAACTGGACTGCAAGCTCAGCTATCATACACATTTTCTCGTAAGAAGGACGGATCACATCAAGAAAAAGTTAAAATTTTGAACCAAGATACTTCTGAAACAGATGTTGAGTTGTTGGCACATTCACACCCTACTACTTCAAGCATGGCTGCAAGTTCATCTGTGGTGCCGAAGATAAACGGTAAAGAATCTAGTGGTCTGATGCAAGTAATACATGAAATTGAAAATGACCCTGATATTAATGACAACTTCAATGTAGAATTAGAAACTAGAGATAAAAATAGTGTTGCAGGAAATGTGTCAAAGGGAAAACACCTGCATAGTCATAGCCAAATTTTTGAGTATGCATATTCTCAACTTGAAAAAGAGAAGGCTCAGCAACAAGAAAACAAAAACCTCACCTTCTCAGGAGTGATTAAAATGGCTACAAACACTGAAAAAAGGAAAAGGCCTTTAATTGAGATTTCTTTCAAAGA